>MUZC01000125.1:1386692-1403446 GCA_002072015.1 Radix auricularia
CCCCCCCCCCCCCCCCGCCTAAAAACCGTATTTTCTATTTGAAAATGAGTATAGTTCAAATCAATTTTTTATCATTTAAGTATGTTTTTAGTGTAAGGCTGCACTATACTATCGTAACAAGCGTGAAGCCATGTAAAACGTGATTTAATAAAGTGTCATTATTCAAATATTTCAGTGGAACTTTTATTTAAAGTTGCACTTTTTTAATGTGACGTAAAATTGATGAAATATTCCCCCTCGTCACAAATTTGTGGACCCCAACCCCGGCGCGTGACGTCATTTGTGGATGGCCTCTAAAAAGGTCGGCAAATTGGAGACCGCCCCGGGCGGCAAAAGCCTCTACACCATATTCCTAGATGAACCTAGTAACATTGCAGTGGTCACACTGCCAGTGCTCCACACGAACTTGTAGGTCGTTTAATGAATCATTTGTTTCCAACGAATCACAATACTTCAAGGTAATTCTAATTTCAAGGAGTGAGCTTGCAGATTAAAGGGAGTTGATTTAAATAAATATAAGATTTTATACTAAATAAGTTTATTATCTCCCTTGATATGATCTTGAGTTTAGAGTTTTAGAGTCGAGGTTCGAAGTGCCATATCTACAACATTTCAACTTTATCAAGACCAGAGGCGTCACTAGGGTTGGTGTCACCCGGGGCGGTAGCTCATGGTGTCACCCGGGGCGGTAGCTCCTGGTGTCACCCCGTCATGATTTAACCCATAGAACTCCTCCGAGTTTTCCGGTGCCAAATAACGGGAATATATAGAATTTTACTGTCTGGTGTGACCGTCTGATGGTGTCACCCGGGGCGGCCCGCCCCCACCACACCCCCTAGTGACGCCACTGATCAAGACTTGCTATTTTTTGCATAAGAACCCAGACCTTTCCAAGAAGATTCATCTTGAGATCCAAAACATATCACTTTTAAATATAATAAGACTAACATTTTTTGTTATAAATAGTAGAAATCTATGTTTTTTAAATTTACCCCGGAAGCAACACACTTGAACTTGATGGAAATTCTAAGTATGCATCATTACAAACGCTTGACAATTCTTTAGCAAAAATTATTAATGTTCAAAATAAGTTTTGAATTTGATTTGACAATTTATTTCCTCTCCCTTGATCTATAACACAGGTTGTCAAAGCTCTTTAACACATGTTCTCAAAGCTCTTTAACACATGTTCTCAAAGCTCTTTAACACAGGTTCTCAAAGCTCTTTAACACAGACTCTCAAAGCTCTTTAACACATGTTCTCAAAGCTCTTTAACACAGGCTCTCAAAGCTCTTTAACAAAGGTTCTCAAAGCTCTTTAACATAGGCTCTCAAAGCTCTTTAACACAGGTTCTCAAAGCTCTTTAACATAGGCTCTCAAAGCTCTTTAACACAGGTTCTCAAAGCTCTTTAACATAGGCTCTCAAAGCTCTTTAACACTGGTTCTCAAAGCTCTTTAACATAGATTCTCAAAGCTCTTTAACACAGGCTCTCAAAGCTCTTTAACACATGTTCTCAAAGCTCTTTAACACAGACTCTCAAAGCTCTTTAACACAGGTTCTCAAAGCTCTATAAAAAATTTCTAGTCAATTACAAGTAATAGCCGTAAGTGAAACAGCCAAGGTTTTTCCGTTGTTGTTTTTTTTAATCGTGGGGAGGTGGTTGTTGTCAAATTTAGCTTTGTTCAAATATTGTGTACTTAAACCTGTTTCAGGCATTTAGTTGGACTTCTCATTAAGTTTAAATCTTATCTTAAATGTTGCAGACGTACAGAAGATTATTGCGTCCTACAATTATCTATGGTTTGTGTTTAGTCCTGTATTCTTATTAGAGTTTTAAATGATGATAAAGTGTTGGCTTACCTGGTTTCTTCAGGCAACCCATTCAACGCCCGAATATCAGACGGGAAGAAAGAAAACTTGTATGTGTTCTTGCATTCGGAATAAGAAAGGTGTTTTTATCCTTATGTATATCTGAGGGTTGAATAAAGATATCTGTGTGTTGTATTTCTAAATTAGAATTAATATGTATAATTACTAATTTATTCTTGGTTCTTCTATCCTCTAGTGTTTCAAGGTTTAATGATATAACTAATGGTATTACTCTTGTGAGTTTTGAATATTCTCCAGTAATGAATCTGGCATCTCTTTTTTTAATTCGTTCTAGTTTATCAATATTTTCTTTGGTGGATGGGCCACATACAGAAGAAGCATATTCTAGTATAGGTCTCACCAAGGTGAGGTAGCATTTTAGTTTTATATCTTTATTACATTAGTAAACGTTTCTTTTTATAAAACCTAAGGTTTTGTTTGATTTTTTAATAACTTCATTGACATAGGGATTCCAAGATAGTTTCTCTTTTATTATGACTCCTAAGTATTTTAAATCTTTAGTTTGGGTTAGTTCTTTTCCTTGTATGAAATATGTTGAATTTATTTGTTTCTTTTTCTTTTTTACTCCTAGCAGTTGAGATTTTTCTGGGTGGAAGGACATACTCCAGTTAGTTTCCCATTTTATTAATTCATATAAGTCTTTTTGTAAAATTTTGCTATCTTGTTGTGACTTAGTTGTTCTATAGATTATACAATCATCAGCAAATAACCTAACTTTTGTTCCTGTTGAGATATTGTTGGGTAAATCATTTATATAAATTAAAAATAGTAAGGGACCTAGCACAGTTCCTTGTGGAACTCTTGAGTTAACCTATTTTTTAATTGGTGAAGATTTAGATCCATTAATTATTACAGTTTGCTCCCTACCCAATAAAGGACACCATAAGTTGTTATTCTTTTCCTTGGAAATTACTTTGTTTCCAAATGCATTTTGGAGGTTTCTGCTAAGTTTTTGGGCTTAATTATTCACTAACTTAATACTTTAGTAACCTTTGTGTATTCTGTTCTCTTTAGCTGCTTTAACGAAATTCAGATAAATGATTTTTACAAAGTCTGTTCAATTTATTTAATCAATATTTGTTTATTAGTACAAACTCATGCATTATTGCTTTTAGTTTTGTTTGTATGGATTTCTAAATATCTTTTCTGGCTTTTGTATGTATCTACTATATATATATATATATATGAAATGACAGGATATTAACTTAACTTCTTCGCTGTATGATCCATTTCATTGATACCTACCCCAGCAACAATATTATTATTCTTACTAATATTTTTAAAATAAAGAATTTTTTTAATTGAATTTAGACAGAAAACCGTCATTTTTCTAATTAAAATTGAATTTTGCTTTAATAATTATTATTTTATAGCGTATTAGCAGGTTAGGCTCTTAGCATCATTTCATTATTATTCATTATTGGCAGTGTACAAAGAAATTTTTTTCCTTTCAATTATTGCAATACCATATACAGCACCTATTTTTTTTTTTGAAAAATAAATGCATAGCGTATGGACAATATGTATACTGTACATATTTTTGTGACACTGAGTAGTTTTTCAATTGCATATTGTTGCTGAATTGTCCTGTACTGTTTTATTATTACCTGAACTTGAACTGTGCTGTACCATATTATTATTACCTGAACCGTGCTGTACCATATTATTATTACCTGAACTTTGCTGTACCATATTATTATTACCTGAACTTTGCTGTACCGTATTATTATTACCTGACTATACTATTCATATACCTAAGTTTGCATTTTTAATTTGTTCCATTTTCAGTCAAATCTAAATCACACATTGTACGATTTGAAATTATTAGAAAATGACTGTACGGTACAGTAATACAGCATGGGTACGTATGGTATGCGAGGTTTCTGTCCTCCTATACTTACTTTCCTTTTTTCTTATTGAAATGATAGAGGTGCAAAATTAAAATGTGTTTAGATTGACATTACCTTTACTACATTAGTGAAATACACAACTTAATGCAATATTACTACTTAATTACTGTATTAGTAATAGTAAGTGTTTTTAGAAAGTATTTGGGAAGCATTTAGATCATATGTAATCTCTTCCATAGGCATTTTAACACTGCAACCAATATTCACAGGATTTTGCCCTTTGTGTGGGTTTGGGGGGATAAGAACGTAACCTCTGAATATCAAGGGAATACTGTGTAGGAAAAAAGTTCAATAAAGTATTACAAGAGCTTTGAAAAATACCTGAAAAATATTTGAGAATGAAATGGTCTTTTAAATAAAAACTCTAGCTATTAGTATTAGTTTGAAAATCCAACCCTGTACAGGTACTGGTAACCCATTGCAAATTCAAGTATTGTAAACCCCTAACATGCAGTTTTTCTTCATTAGTAAAAATGAAAAAAAAAGTTTAACAAAACACTGTCAAGAAAAAAATCATTCTTTATTGCATTATGTCTGTCAGTAACAAACTGGACTCACCACTCAATGCCGTAACAGCTTGTAGTGTATGGAACTCTTAGCATAATTTAACAACAATTTAAGGAAACGTAATTACAACAAAGAACCACGACTCATACTTTTATTTCCTCCAACATTCACCATGTAATGAGTTAAAACAGAAGAAGGATGAGGATACTAACCTCCCAGTCTCACTCATGATGCATTCGTAGGTACTCTTGAACAATTTCAACACATGACAAAAATTATTTTAAAAATTATGTTCCCATCCTTATTTGTATAACTTAGAACTTACATAAATTTATTTAAAAAGCTATGTAGATGTAAAGCAGAAGCTATTATTATTATTATTATTCAATGGTCTCAATGTTCAAACAACATAAATGCAGCTACAATTGTAAAGTAAAGACATCGAACTAAATTATTTAATACATTTGGTGCAGACACTACCTTGTTATATTATATGGTTTAACTAAATCTTTCAAAGGGAAAAATAATTTTTAAAATTCATTCTTTGATGTTTGCAGTTTAAATTTTATAATTCAATTATTGACCGAAAGCTAACTGATACTGAAATAGGCAAAGATAATTCTCTTTCTTGTTCTCACCAAGATAAAAATCTCTTGTTTTGAAATCCAGTTCTTTAGAGCCAACCAGGCATGCAACAGTTAATAAGTCTGTGTAACAATTAGGACGATGTAAAAAATAAAACAACTGTAAGGCTGTCTTTGATTAGGCGGAAGATGAAACAATGTATCGGTAGGCGAATGCAGCCGCCAGGGCCACTCCTACAGGCAGAAGCCAACCAGTCCATGAGGAGCTGTTGAAAAATATGAAAAAATGATAAGAACACAATCATCTGACCTGTGATCCCAGAAAAAAATGAATTTTCAGGAGAACAAAAAATCACCAACAGGGTGTGACTTTAATCAACAGAGTTTATAGTATGACAACTGTGGTTAAGGTGTCCATGAAGAACATCAAAAAGTTATTTTAATAAATTATAGGGATAAAAACATGCTAAATCAGCATGATAATAATAAATTAGATTAATTAAAATCTTTAGAAATGACAGAACATATTAGATATCCTACATAATAAAAGGCAATTTTCTGTGTGGTTATGGCTAGCGATTGCTCTCTCAAACTCCTGCAGACTCCCATAGTCAATCAGAAAAATTTAATATCATTTACATATTGAACAAGTTTACTCGAACTTTCAAAGCAAGTTGCTTTTTGTGCAGTATTTTTTCCTTTATTTTGAGTGGTGCGTTTTCAACAATATTTTATTGTCAAACTTTGGTGCGACATTTTCATGTACGCATGGGTACTTTCTTTATTTGATACGTACAAAAATGTTTCATTATAATTGTCGCACAATGTAAGTGGTTTATTATTTTAAACGTTTGTTTAACCGTGGTTGTGAATTTTGTTAAATTCTGTTGTGATATATATTTCTTCAATAATTAAAAATTCTAATTCTGTAATTAGTGTGTGAATTTTATGTGGAAAGCCCAAGTCAAATATTTCTAAGATAGAGATAATTATAAACACACATATATAATTAAATACTATTCCAGTTGTAGTAATAACTAGAGGACAGCCGGATATCCGGCATGCTGGATATCAAGATTTTCGTAACTATCTGTATTCTGCAATTACTTATGGCAGATCTGAATAGTCTCCGGATATCAGTGTTGTAAGGAAAATTCAAATTAAATTGCTATTAATAAGTTTATAAACAAATATATAAAAAGTAAAAAAAAAACAATAACCAGAAACGAGCGGTACGCGTTGGGATTTATAGTCAAAATCTTTTGTTTATAACTATAATGGATAGTAATTATGACATGATGCACATTTAAGGCTGCTCGAGACGGCTGTTGGAGGGAAGGTACAACATGCCACTGAAACGACGGCGGAACTTCTTTGGAGGGGCTTTGTTGTTCGATTATTATAAAAAATGATTGTTTAATGAGGTGCTGTATTTAAAACAGCCATCGAAAAAGGGAAGAATAAAAGACTGTATACCCAAACGATGAGCTATAAATTTTAAAAACTCCAAATAGAACTTTAATTTTTTAAATATATGAATACTGATTGCCTTATGTAGTTTGAGTAAGAGAATGAGCATGATAATGTAAAACAGGATGATAAAATTTCATTGTTTTAAGTGAAATTTAATCAACTTAAATTCTCTTGAGATCTTAAATTAAAACAGCACACAATTCAGGCAAGTATCTGTATAACATTTTTTAATTCGAAGAATTTATGCAGCAAATAATTCAATAACATTAAATGTAGTCGCAACTACAGAGCTATCAATACTAGCAACCTAAGTGACCTAGATATTGCAGTGTGACAATTATTCACCCCAAGACCAAACTGTAAAATGCATGTGAAAGTAGGCCAAAGGTCTAGTGAATGAAGTGTAACTTGTCTGCATGTGTTAAAACTGGAACTAAAAATTGTTTTTATTGAACTGTGCTCAACATAACCAGACTTTTAAAGAGGATCAAGTAAATTGATCTAAATGTTAGAAACTCTGCTTCCTAAAATAGAATTCTGTGAATACTTAAAGCACAATGTGTTGTGTAAACACGTTAATTGAATGTTTTACAAAATATCATGGAAGAGGTTATTCACTAGTATTTTAATGAAGAAAACTTCATGTGTAATATGGACATAGCAGGGTCGGGAGGGTCCTTCACTCAATGTAACATGGCACCGCCCAGCAGATGGTACACGCCCAGCAGATGGTACACGTTACCAAGATACTAATCAAGGCTTTAAGAGAGTAATCTCAAGCCTCACACAATATCAATGTAGCAGGGTGAAGCTAGGGAATATAAATGGGTGGTGGGACTGGGGATTATTTTTTTAGTGAATGGTTCCCAAAGTGAGGAGAAAAAAATAGATATCTTGTTTTTAAAAACACCTTCATGCTTACAGATGAGTCATTGTGAGCATAGATTGTATTGTAAATTGTGGGTAATATTGTAAAAACATAGCAAAAGGCAATGTAGAATTATTTATTCATAGTTAATTGCACCTCTTTCAAGATGTGGTGCAATGTCCTAATTGCTCCCTTTACCAGATCTCATTCTGATAACAAATTACTAATGACCAAAAACAATGAAGACTTTAAAATTCCTGTCAAATGAATGGCCATAATTGGAAATGTTGTGAGCTTATCAATGATTTGCCCAATGGCCTAGTTAAGTGACCACTTTAACACACTTTAAATACTTAAGTAATCTGTAAAGAGTTATTGAGCTCTGGACTACACAGGCTTATAAGCTAGGATAGTACTACTGTAACATTAATGCTACTGCTGGGATATTAAACATGCATAAACTTGATACCACGTTAACTGAGTTTGTAGTAATATAATCCATTGCTAATGGAATCATAAAATCCTCCGCTGGTCAGCATCTGTTGCATAGCTTTAATGTGGGGTTAAATTAAGGCATTCACATTTGTGAATTCATTTTTAATGGTTTTCATATTCATCACTGGTTTTTCACAAAACTCAAATTATTTGATGAGTAGGTATTTTTGATGATCAAATATCTCTAAAATGTAGTTAATTTACTGCCTTATGTTTAAGCTTAAAAATTAATAAATTTAGTAAGTTTTCATAAAATTTAATTCTAAAAATGTTAAATTAACCCTTAAAACTTATACAACCTTGCATTTAATTTATTTATCCCACATTTATAAGATGTCCAGCAATTTCAATTCTTTCTCATAATTTCAAAATTATTATCGTTAGGACTAGGACAAAATTGAGCCATGGGAAGAAACTAATAACTATTATTTACCAAGTCTACTAAATAGGGCAAGTGTGTGATGGCAAATGAAAAGTTTGCATATGTATGAGTTTCTGAATTTAAATCAACAAAGAATTAACTTTTTTCTTTAAAATAAAAGGTTTAATAATTTTGATTACTCAAAAATATTATTGCTATTAATTATATAAGCATGAACAATTTTGTGTGAAAGAGAATACCCTTAAATATTTTTGGCCCTTACAACATCCTCCATCTCTCCCTCGTTGTGCACATTATAAATGGGCTGCTCTGATGTTAAGTTAATAACATACTGGTACTTAAATATAAGAACAGCCAATGGGGGTGGTTCTCCTTAATGTCTTTTTAATGCAAATGAACAAGTAAAGGCGTGATCAACAATTTGAGAAAACTGGTTTAAATTTATTAGCTATTACTCTGCAATTTTTAAACATTTGTTAAATATTATTTGATTCTTTGTTTTATCTAAGTAATTATGAACTGACTTGAAAAGATGTCTGTGACAACACTCCATTAGACCACAGATATGTAATTTATTTCTGAGTTCAACTTTTCACATGGCAAGATGACAATTATCTTTTCCAGTGAAATTTGATGCCCCCCAACACTAGAAATACAGCAATAATGAAGTTTACCTATTTGATGGAGTGTCTGTTCCTGTAGGACCTGTGTTGGTCTGGAAATAAATTCATACATTTATTGTCATTACTGAAACAATTTAGTGTTTTAGAAGTTCATATAATGTAATGAATTTTATTTTAAAAATCACTTTCATTTTCTCTTTTAAAAATATAATGATCCTACAAGGCATAGAGATAAAGCAAATTAAAAATTAAGTACTTACAGCATATGTCTTTTTAGATCTGTCATCCTGATGAAAAAATTAAAATATCTGGTTTTAATAAGAGTCAAACTTGCAACATGGCTTAATAATTAAAACATTTGGTATCTTTCATGATGAGAGGTCAAATTAATTTTTACCAATTTCTCCTTGAAAATAAATGTAGGGCTGTTAATGATTGATTTTAATTAAATAATTAACTTTTGAAAAATTAACAAAAATATTTAATTGTTAATTTCAATTAAAGCCAAAAATTAAAATGTATGATGTCATAAGTAACAATTATTAAACGTTCTTGTTGAAAATAACACTGGGATGTCTCTTTTATGTCATCTTTTAATCAACTTGGAAAAATGACATGTGTGTTGACATTATTTGGTTCAAATGATGAGCGAGTCTATTTGACAATATAACCAGCTGAGCTCAACAATCATTCACATGGAACTGAGGTAACTGGTATGCACACAACTGTATTGGCAAGGAATGTCATTATCAGATATCGGTTATCATTAAGCTTCCACCATTGTAAAGAGTTAATGGCTTCAGGAACTTTGATCTCCATATTGTAACGCAGTAATTCATAAAAAGAGCTGTCCTCATTTTCTGTCTCTGTCAGACTCCATTTCTGCCATTAAATTAGCTTAGTACGCTTTTCATTAGGTTTGATAAATAGGTGAAATGTTAGAACTTAATCAACATTCCCGTCAGTCAATAGTTTAAAATCAAAATCTTTGTGTAATCGTCAGAAAATATATTATTTATCAGCCGCTCAATTATATTACTTTTTTAAAAAATTTATGACTTCCAATAATTTGTAAATGATGGGTCAATGAATCGTAACAAAATAATTTAATCTTTACAATTTTTCAATGATTAATCGAGAAATTAATAGTTTATTTCCGCAGCCCTAGTTTATAAGTAATACTTTTCCTGAAATATTTATCTGTATTCAACAACAACTAAGGAAGACAAGCACTAGAATGAAACCCACAGAACTAATAGCAAAGAGGAAAATGCAAGAAGCCATGGATGAGAGAATAGGAAGGAAAGAACTGGGGATACTGTTAAGAGACCATGCAAAGTTCAAGGCTCTTACTGAGGCCCTTTGTTCTACAAGGAATTTTTTTTTTAAATAATGATTCAACCTCTTCACAGAAATATTTGGAATTTTCCCACAAATTTTTTAAATATTTTAAGAATATCTCAATTGAAGTTTTATGAATGTTAACAAAATAAAGGGTATTGCAATCTTGCACATCTTCAAAAATAACATAAATTGCCTTATCTATTAATAGGCCCACCTTTTTTTATTTAACATTAAAAATGATAATGAAATAATAATTTATTCTTTAAATTAATGTAATCTTTAGAAAAAAAAAGGAGATAAAATACTGTTGAATTTGTAGCAAGATGACTGTGACTAAATTTTCATCCAACTCAAGACCTGTTGAAACGTTTACATTGTTTGACTCCTCATGGAGATTTCTCTTAACATGTGCAATCCTTATTCCCCATCTCCCTGTTAAGTGTTGAGTTTCCTCCCATATAAATAAATGATTGCTTTTTCTATAGTGGTGACACTACCCATGCTACACTAGCATGCATGTTGTGCTCTGATCTTAAAAAAACTTAATCAAATAAAAGGCTTCAAATATTTCAAACTCTCTCCAAAATTTGTGTGACTGTTCCACAATTGAGCCCTCTGATTCAAATAAGCACATGCTAAAGGACTTCCCCAACCACTAGGAAGGGATTGCATAGAAGCCCCTTTAGAGATACATCTTCCGAAGTTAATTCCTCCACATACACTAGTGTAATTTTTTCTAAACCTTGGGTTTAATCAATACTTTTTTTTCTTGAATAGTATATTTAATTTGGGTTTTATACCCACTTATAAAGATTCTATTGGTCTTTCAAAGCAGTATCATGATAAGTGAGGATATAAAACATTATACTAATAATTTCAACAGAAAGTAAAAGAGTGAATAGGTTGTTTAATATCATCATTTGAAGTTGTAATTGTTTACTTAAGCAAACAACATTAAAAACATTAAATAGTTAATGCAAAATAAAAATTTGGATGTCAAGCTACCTTGGTTCACAAACTTTGAACACACACAATAGTTCCTGTACTCATAAATTAAATTTATCAAGTACTTACTGGATGTAGATCTCCTACAAAATAATCATTCATAAGTTCCCTGGCATCTGTTGAATGACCTACATCCTCAAAAGCTTCTGTAGCATCTCCCCCTGTTATCAATTAATGAAAATAATTTATTATGACCACATAATTTAACAAAAATGTAACTAAATTACAATGTATAGCTTATGTTTGTTTGACTATAATTAAATTAAGATGTAAACTGTATAATAAAAATTGATATGAAGAAATTAGTATAACAATTTGATTCACTCAAAGCACAAGTCACTTTTAAACATTTCTTTAAAAATAAAAAAATAATAATAATTATATGTAAATCAATTTTTAAAATAAATATTAAAATCATGTGACGTAAAATTCATTTTAAAATATATTTAAAGGCTGTAGAGGATAATAATAAGAGTGAAATCTTCATATTTCAACACATTGACACACAAAAAGAATCTTATGGTAAGACAAAGACATTTGTAAGGTTCAATTAAAATGAATTTTTGACACACCTGCCTGTTCTAACAATACCTCCTCTCCTCCTGGATGCTGCAAATGAAAAAAATCAATGACAGTTAATATAACATAGCACATTTATGGGATAGATTTTTTCAAAATTAAGCCATTACAATTTATGACATTAAGTTTATATGAAAAATTAAATAACCCGTAAAAACAAAGTACTTGACTATAAATCCCTTACATATGAGACATAAATAAAAGTATTCATAATCTTCATTATAATACGCACTGCAGACAGACTAGCATAAATATTTACAGAACGGAAAAATATTATAAAAGTATGTTGTTCAATGTAATGCACACCGCAACACACGACAGAAATTTTTTTTTTAAAGTATTCAATATATATATATATGTGACAATCTAGCCCAAACATTTACATATAAGTAACATTGTTACAGAGATAATCTAAAAATTAATTAATTTAATTATGGTATATTCGATTGAAATTTTGACAGTATGCATTGTTAGGTGACAAAAGTCTATGTGCAAAATTTCAGCTTGCTAGGATCACGGAGAAAGGTCTTTTTTTTTTTACCTTTTGTTTTTCCGGGGGACCAGACAGACAGACAGTGAAGTTAATATAAGGGATTTAAAAATTCAACCCTCTACCTCCAATACAACATATTTTATATTAATAAGAGGTTGCAACATTGAGAATATATTTCTGGAGAATATAATTTTTCTTTTCTCTGGCAGAGTAATAAATATGGTTCAGTAACTCGTGTGTCCAGGTAACTCATGATAGTACCATGGCTCCCAAATTTTACTGCATAATTAACTGTGACTTCAATTACAAAGGAAGTGTGTAATTTGTTTGCACCTTTAAATATCATTTTAATTGACATAAAACAAGATTACTCTTCAACCCAGTAAAAAAATTTAAAGCAGAGATAATCATGCCAACCACAGGCTGAACTATGGGCTACATTAAAGCCATAAGCCTGGTACAATAATTTCAAAATTGCACAATCACTCCAAGGTATGGGGGTCTGTCTCTCATTAAATTTAACTACACTGGCAATTATGAGTCTTTGCAATGCTATTTATGATAGTTTACTTTAAAAATCTTAAAGAATAAATAACAGATTGAATATTTCTTTAACAAAGAAGCAAAAAGAAGCTTATTTAAAGTTTCGACCCAGCTTTGCCTCAAAATATGCATCATGTTTCAAGATCTGTATTTTGGATACATTATTTTCAAGAACACTAGAAACAAAGATGCAAATTTTATTTATTAACTTACAAATGTAAGCCATCAAAGCAATACATTTTGGCTTCACTGAGCATACGTAAACAATGTTTTAATTAGATAACTTTAGGCTGCATGGCCCCACAGATATATGATCAATACAGCACAGTGAATTTGATAAGCTGTACAACTTTGCACACGAGTTTGTCATTTTTCACACATACAAACAAACCTGAGAGGGAACATTTGCATTGGTCATAGTTTTCATAATCATAGGCAGTTGAAATTGATTAAATAAATGATAAAATTGTTGAGGTTTACCTTATTGTGGGGGAGGAGGTAGGATTTTGTAACCACGATAGGAAATAGGAGTAAAGAAAATGTATGTAAATATAATGGGTGGATGGCCCCCAGGTGGTACTAGTTTTTACAAGTATGAATATAATATATTTTGAATTAATATGGGGTGTGAAAATGTTATGAATACATAAATATTCAGTGCATCTGAATCTGTACACGTTGTAAGAAAAGTCTATACTTCATTATTATAACCATTTAAATTGGCAATTACAACTTTATTATGCTATATTACTAATTAGTTTAGTTGATAATTTAATACTCAAATAAAAGCAGTCAGTAATAATCATGTAAAAGCTATGAATTTTTGCCCACTGCAGTTTAAAGTAATAATTATCATTTCTTGCTTAGTCTAGCTATTGAATAATTGTACATAAATAAATTAGTTAGTTCAACATTTAATATACTAACATAATCTAATGGCAAACATGACAACTAACAAAATCTAATGACAAACATGACGTCACAAAATGATAGGGACATGGAAAATTTGAAAAGTGACACAATCACAATGTGCCATCAGAAAAGCCGATTTTCAACAACTACAACAAACAGCAAAGAATATTCTTCAATTGTTAAAAGGCCCTAATTATAATACAGGATACAGATAAAATTATCTGATGCTGTGGTCACTGTGGATTGTCAAATGTTTAAGTAAGAAAACTCAAACCATGCCCTTTATCTGAACCTTTTCATACTCATAGCCTCCAGCCCCCCACTCTCCATAGCCATAGCTTATAGGCCTAAAAAATATTATTTTATTATTATTTACATCTATAATATGACGAGTCTAAGAGTGCCATTTATTTGGTTCCTTTACGTTACAGATTTCCATGACAGCTCCATTTGTTTGGGTGTTAGCTCAAAGGTATTAATAGTAGGGCTGTTATCGATTAATTTAAATTTAATAGTTACTAGATAAAAAACAATACCTAAAATAGTATTAGACACATTAATTCATTAATGGAAATATTTTTTTTACCATTTGTTAGATTTTGAAAAAAACAAAAACAAATACATGCATTAAACAACATTTAAAATATAAACAATTTTGATCTTAAAAATAGAATTTAAAAAATAAAATAAAATAATGACTAATGTGTACTAATGAATGGGCAGGCCCAAGCCCTATATGGGCAATAGCGCCACAGTGATGGATGGATTGTGTACCAAGGAACATACACGTGGAAGAAAGTCAGTAGTCCCAAAATCTAGTACTTGTCATTGGTCTTCCAAAAATAACCCAAGGCCAAGGGAACCTAAAAGCTGACGGACCCCCAAGAACTATCGCTTCTGACGCAGCCACCTGGACACGGTCCGGTTGAAGATGCGTCCTATTAAAAGTGACCTCACAAGTCACAAGAAGTGGTGGAATTTCCTACTTTTACAAACTACAACCTTGGCATGAGTCTCTAACTCTATCAGAGTCTTTATGATTAAGTACCGTAAAGGACTACTGCTAGGCGGGGATCATCAATGAAGGCAAGGGCCTACTAGGGCAAGGGAGTTACCCCTTTTGGAACGTTTCCTCAGACCTGACATGAAATACGCTTAGTTCTTCACAGTACCTTTTGCTAATCCGTACTGGCGCTCCTGGCTCTAAACCAATTATCAATACCGCTCACTAACCCAACCCGGGTACTTTGGGTTTCATCATCAACACCAATTTATAATAATAATTTACTAATAACTAATAATGTTAAGTTAAAATACTTAACTTAACAATTACTTAACTTACTTATAACTAATAATTGAATTCATGATTCATCTATTACTAGTAGGGATGTGACGGAGCTGATGAAAATCTGCATCCGTCGTATTCGGATTTGGCAAATATAAATCCGTCGGATTCGAATGCGGATTTGGTCAACACTTGGCTAAAAAAAGGGAGTATACAAAGGTGTCAGTCCCGTGCCCCCCATAACAATAAGGATTTTAATCACAAAAATAAGTAATTCAAAAACAATGCATATTACAGTTTAAAAAAGATAAACAAAATGAATGCATTTAATTCCACCAAAGTACTTTTAATTCAAAGAAATCCCAAAAGATACTCGATTTCTTAATTTCAACCGCCATTTTTACTTGTTTACAGCAGAATACAGGATGAAAATGAGACACCCTAAACGCCTAAACCTCGGAATGAGAATGCGGATTGGAATTTTTAATGTTAGAATAAGTTAAACTGGTGTATGTATGTACTGTACAATACTGTACATGTTATTAACCATTACTAATTACTATATAAAAATATTTTCATGTAAACACAAACTAAAACGTTATTATTATTAAAAATTATATATAGGCTATATATCCATTCATATTTATTCGAATATGTTTAGAAAGCTCGGATGAAAACAATTTCGTGAGAGGGGTGTATCTTAAATACGTTCATGATTAAATGCGACGTCTAATCTATGGACAGCTGCTGAGTAAGGGTCTAGGATACTAGGAGCTTAGTTTTATCTGTTTTCTTTATTTCGGGTTTTCGAAAGTCTCTAGGTTTTTTAATTTTATTACGATTTCTACGACCGTGTTTCGTCTGAAAACTGTAATTTTTCAAATTCGAATCCGACGGATTTTTTAAAAAATATCCATCGGATTCGAATTTGCTAAAAAAAAACGTCGAAGTTCGAATGTCATCGGATTCGAACTTCCTCACATTACTCATTACTCACATCCCTAATTACTAGTGCCGTTGCCGTTATCCTTACTTTATGATGACAATATTCTAGTATAGACATTCTAGACATTACAACTAGTATCACTGTGACAGTGTACCACTTAAAATTAAAATATATTAATATAATAATTAATATTAACATTAATAAATAAATAACGTTAAATAAAGTTAAATAAATAATAAATAATATGCCACACCTCCTCAAGGAATTTTGTAACATCATAAACTTTATTGTGAACAATTAGATATGTTGATTTAGCATCATTATGAGATTTCACTTCCGATAATCTGAATACTTTCTTGTCTTCGGCCATTACATTCAATTATAAGCGTGCCTTTTCCTAATGATGTCGATAAAACGTACAGTACGGTACAGTCCAAAGGTATAAGAATCGTATGACAAGGCTGTCCAGACTACCTTACCAGGGTTGCCAGATTGTAATTTGGGTAAAAAGCCAAATTGACTGCCAAAAAAGGCCAAAAAAAGGCCAAACTTATGTGATATGAAAAATGTCAACAAAAATGACGTCACGCACGTAGGGGCGGGAGGGGGCTGACACATTTGTGATGAAGGGATAAGGTTGTTTAAGAATTGTAACGTCACATCAAAATGCACAACTCTGAATAAAAGCTCCACTTAATGTCGTTCTACATGGCTTCGCGCGTGTGACGCTACCAGAGAGCAATATTACACTATATACCTACTTAAATGACAATAAAGTCGTTTAAAACATGATCATTTTTAAATAGAAAATACCTCTTTTATGGAACTGGGGGGGGGTAAAGCTTTGTGATTTCATATTAGAAAGGTGTCTAACTTTTTGTTACGACGCATTACGTGGGGGAGGGGTTAAAAAT
>MUZC01000125.1:1418283-1432978 GCA_002072015.1 Radix auricularia
GGTGAGGTCCGAGCTTGGTGAAATTTTTTGACAGTGGGGAGTGGGTAGGGCAGGAGTTTAAAGTAGTCAAAAATAGTGTGACTAACTTTATGGCCTTTATGAGCGGCCCCTAATCCAATTACATTAACAGTACAGACGCTCATTCTATAAGAATATTATTGCGCGCTACGGTTATCCATGGTTTATATCTAGTCTTATTTTTAAAAATTATTTTTTAAATCGAGTTTTAAATGTTGACAGTTGGTTTTCCTGGTTTGATCAGGCAGCCCATTTATTCAATTATTGACACCGATTTCTAGACGTTTGTTCGTGCATACGTCAATACGATTAAGAAAAATGTTTATATTATAATAATTATAACCATATGGCTGAAGATTGTATGAGATTATCTTTATGTTGTATATTCAATTTATAATTAATAGCCTTATGAATTATTACTACTCTTCTTTTTGTTCTTCTATCCTCTAGTGATCTAGTGTGTCTAATCTAGCCCAGTGGCGTCGCTAGGGGAGCGGTGGGGGCGCGTTACCCCGGGTGACACTATCAGGGGGGTGACACCAGACTTTAAAACACTATATATTACCTTTATTTGGCACTGGAAAATTCAGAGGAGTTCTATGGGTTAAATCATGAAGGGTCGACACCATGAGCTACCGCCCCGGGTGACACCATGAGTCATGAGCTACCGCCCCGGGTGACACCAACCCTAGTGACGCCTCTGATCTAGCCTCTGCCTCTAGTTCTAGCCTATGCCTATGACAATTACTTTACTATTACTAATATTAATGCTTCAATTTAACTACTACTAATAATAATTTACTCTTGTCAGTTTCGACAATTTTCCAGTAAAGAATGTGGCAGCTCTTTTTTTAAAAAAAATTCTTCTAGTTAATATTTCCTTGACATTAAAATTATATTCATTTTAAAGTTGTCTAACTGATAACATTTATGTGTTAAGTAGTTCAACATTCCTTGACCGGGATCGTATCGTGAAAAAATCGTATAATGAACAATGTAATCTCATGTAATTTAATTAATTCGTGCAACGCCCCATATATAAACACCAAAATCGTCTATACGTAATAATAATTAGTCACAAAATAGTATATTAAGTACCACACACACAATTATCATTTATACCACATTTATAAGTTAAATAACCTTATACAAAATAAAAAGAAAAATTATTTTCACTTAGCCTACCGTAAAGTACACGTACAGTACAGGTTAATAGTTTTTATTACGTCATTGATAAATTGCGCACAGCGTTTATAAAACTTAGACGACACAGTAATGAAAACTTAAAATTAAATTAAATTTCTTATGTAAAATTACAGACACAGTAATGAAAACTTAAAATCAATTTTTCTTAAAATAAAATATTATCTTTTGTAATTTTTTGTTCTTTTCTTTTTTTTTTTTTTTAACTAACTGAACTTAAATTTGAGGTGATACATCATATCATAGTCTAAATCATCGTCTTCCCTTTCCTTTCTAGTTTTCTTACTAGAAACATTCGCTTCTTCATTTTCTGTGGCACTTCTCTTCGAAAAATATGTTTATGTATCTAAAGAAGCCTGTTTCTGACGACTCCTCAAAATGGTTCGAAAATGACACATACAAATGAGATATTGGGATCGTATCGCGAAAAACGTATCGTTTCACGAGCCTGAATATTTTCGATTTTCCACTTCGTATCTTGAAAAAATCCATCGTATTGCGAGGTACCACTGTAATTGATAATTTTATCAGGATAAAGTAAAAACGCGAAAGTTTTAAAATCTATCACAAAACAAAGTTAGGTCATAAAAATATATATCCGGTATTGAAATAAAATTCTGCAAACGAAAGTGGGCTTGGCTAAGGTCTAAGAGTACTAAAAATAAGATTATATAACATAACCAATTCAAACACATTTTGTTACCTAAAAGTACAAGGCTTACCAAGAACAATACTCCCACAAAAACATCGCGTAAGTAGAACTTACTAAGTTAGACTTATTTTCAGTTGCTTGATTAGTCTTTCTGATTTATATTCATATTCATTATAATTGACATTAATTGTAATAGTAGGCTAATTCATATTAATAATTAATATTTATTAGTAGTAATATTAGACTTAGGCCTACTACTACTAGTCACTAGTACTAGTACTAGTGACTACTACTACTACTAACTTAGTTTAACTTAGTCTTAGTTCCCTGTACTGAGTACACAGTACTGTAACTGTAATTATTATTATTAATATTATTATGATTGTCATTGTCATTGTTGTATTAGTAGAGATCAGTGAGTGATTGAGTCAGTCTGAGTCACCACTTACTAAACTAACTTATTACTACTATTATTACTATACTATACTATTACTATTAGTATTAGTCCGTCTGAACTAGAACAAGTAATACTAAATACTTGTTACTAGTGATTAATAGTGAATCAGTGAACAAGTGACTTAGACTTAGAGTAGACTCTGAAAATTTCAAAATACATGAATTTGAATGATTATTGATAAAAGTTTGGCCTTATTGAACCTAGCCCTTATCATTAATCATTAGTCATTAGGCTAACAGTACTGATACTAATTAAAGGGAATGCCTAAGCCTTATGAATTATGCCTTGCCTGATACTTATACTTCTAATACTAATAATTATTATTAGATTAGGAGCCATCCGTAAATGACATCACACTATTTTGGCAAATTTTTTACCATCTCCTCTCTCATCACACGTTGTTGTTTGACCCCCCTTCAATATGATGTCACATATCCCCCCCCCCCCAATTCCAGAATTATTTCCCCCCACATATTTATATTTATTACTGCCTTGAATGCTTTTTCAGTTCAGGTTGCATTCCAGACTGACCCTCCTGGGTGTGTTTGTGCAAGAGACAATGGCAGTGACTGCCAGGTCCTTGACTCCCATATGGTCACATCCATTGAAGTGTTGGGAGACAGGACACTGTTTTTCTTGTGTAATCACCCGAACGTGCTCAGCAATGCGGCAAGAAAGTAACCTCTCCGTCTCACCTATGTATTTTAAAGGGCAGCGCTTACACACAATGGTGTAGACCACATTGCGGCTAGTGCAAATAAAGCCATCCCTAATCTTAAATATCCCCTATTGCCATTGTCTCTTGCACAAACACACCCAGGAGGGTCAGTCTGGACTCAATTGAAAAAAAATCGAAAAAACGAACACAACAAAGAGAGCACATGTGGAAATGTAGTGCAATCTATCTACAACAAAGGAAACAGAAAATCACGTACCGGAAGTCTCGCGAGATTTTGACTGCTGGTAATACCGGCCGTTTTGCCCGTTTAGGGGATAAGACGGTTTTGGCCGCTACGCCCAGTAAAGGGTTAATATATGTTACATTTTAGTTATTATTAGTCAAGTTTTTAAGTAAGCAAAGTCCTTTTAAAATTTTTTGCTGGCTTATGGGGCCAGTGAAGCAGCTGTCACGATTTTCTATAGCCAGCTGATGTCAGATACTCATTTAGAACTGGGTGGATTTAGGGGTGCTCTTCAGTCTCAGGAACAAAACCCTTCCATCACTGAGACTCGAATTTGTAACTTTCAGTAGAACAGCCAAGTGCCCTACTGGTGTGCACTAATTTTTCTAATTTTTAAGGAATTTTTCTGCTCTCAACCATACATAGTCGAAGTTAAATGACCTTTTATACTCGTTCTATATCCTTTTCATTTATGAGCTGANCCCCCCCCCCCTTTTCCAAAAAAATTTTTAAAATGATAGGACAGCTTAATTAAAGTGGTAGACATTTTTTAAAAACTGAATCGGTCGTTATGATTTTTTATTTGTACTGCCTATCTTTGTCTTTGTACTCTTTGTTAGGAAAGACTTACCAGTATTAAAAGAAAAGAATTTAAAATTCGTTGCTGCAAACAAAGTTTGCAAAATAGTTTTATTAAAACATTCACAAAAAATAAATAAAATGATCAAATAAGGTAAGTGCAGATGTTTAAACATATATAATAGCTCCTGATAAACCATTTGAATTTTGTAGAAATCACCTGTGACCTGCTCATAAGCCAACCCCCAACTTTTCCCCCTAGATTTTGTCAAAAAAAGGTTGGCTTTAGAATGAGTTTATATGGTAAATTATGGTACATCCATTTTGTTAATCTAGCACTCTGCTTGCCAGATTTTCGACCTACAATGTCATGATAATTCTCTAAATTTAAAACTTTTATTTTATTCATTTATTTATTTTACTGTTCTTAGAAGATAATAAATAATTAACAGAATATTTAATTGTTTGCCTTGTTACTAGATGTTTGATTCTTGTTTGTCAACTTAAGTGAGTAAATTTAATTTTCCATTTTACTGGAAAAAAAAGCTAGCAAGCAGGGTGATAATTAAATAAAATGGATGCATCTTGTATTGTGATAAAACTTTATTCCTCTTAAAACTACAACACAAAAGTGCAAGTACAGTGTACATTGAATTTATAGTAATGGGAGTATTATAATTAAAAACAATGAAACAAATGCCAGATCCCCCCACTCCCATTTATTCTTTCTTTTCTAGTTTTGTTTCCCCCTCTTTGAATTATTATTTTATATATAATTGGCTATAATGTAAACATACCTTAAAATTAATCCTCAATCAATGAAGTCAAGACAAAGGGAACTTTAAGATAACTGGTTAGCCTATTTTAAAAGGATTTCTTAAGCATGAATCTAAAACCTTAAATTACAGTTTTCCTTATCACAAACTGTGTGATATTTTTATGAATAGATACAAATTAATTACTATTTGTAATTAACCATTTTTATTTGCAGATGGTAAAAGAAGTGAGAAGATAATATAGCTGAACTATTTGATTCTAACATGGAGGCAAAGGGCAAATGGCAATATGCAGAAGACAGAGAAAACATGGCCAGTACTCATAAACCTTATTACCCTGCCCCATGTCTATCAAGTGGCCATCGACGATGTGTAGATGGAAGTTGTATCGCCAGTGTGGACTTATGTCGTTAGTAAAATATTCATCTTTGTTCAATTGGTTTTCATGCAAAAGGTGTTCGTTTTGTTTGCGAGTACAGCCTACTCAACATTTGTTAGAAATTCTTCCCAAACAATGAGTACAAATTTCTCATCTGATCAATTCAGGGACATAATTTAAAAAATTCCAACTAATTGCGGGTTATGCCATGATTAATAATATTTTTCCCTTTATGAGTTTATGGTTTCTAGTGTATCTTGTTTTCAGTGTGTATTAGATAAAATAGTATACATATTGATTCAATAATACTGATTATCTGATGTAAGCAAAGAAATTTGAATTAATTTTTTTATATTATAAAAAGGTAGCACTTGGCCTATGATCACTTACCCTTAGTGTTGATGCATGTTTGAGAACAAGGTACACACCTTGAAAAATGGACTATAGATTTTTAAAAATATCAAATTCGAAGTTTATTTTTATTTTTAAAAAATTTGTTATTAGATCATATTAACTTATCCCAAAATAACCTGCCATTGCATGTCCCTCTATTCACAGCTGAAGAGCAGCAGTTGAATCAAAACACCATAGTGATCATGCTCGTTGTAGGCATGGCTGTCATTATAATTTTGTTGGTGTTATACTGTTATAAACAAAGGTCTCTTAGAAGACAAATACAGAATAGTTCCTGTAAGTATTTGCAATTACAAAGAGTTGAACAGTGTTTAAAATTGAAGTTATGTCTATTTAATAGCATAATTAAAAAAAAAAACCCACTGTTTTTATGCCAGATAATTCACATTTTATAATAGGATTAAAAACTGTTAAAAAGTTAATATTAATCTAGTTGTTTTTCATATTTTTATTAAAAAAATAGTAGTTATGCAAGGCAACATACACTTTGTTGCTATGATAAATTTTGAAAATTTTAAGAAGTTAATCATATTTTATTTAATTTCACATTTTTTAAATTTTAAAAAAAGTACTAAAATAATGAATAATTTATTTTTAAATATTGATACAAATTTAGCATAAAGGCAGTTAAAATAATTTCCTTCTATTCATTGAAACAAAAAAAAAAGAAGTTAAGGAAGGACAGTAATTAGGTTGAAACAATAAAAAAATACACAGAGTTGGGAAAAACATTATATACAGTAGAACAACAAAGTGAACTTGTTTTACCAAAACAAAACCTTGTGCCACAAAAATTCAGAGCCATACATTGTTTGTGAAAACATGATTTACATAGTAATATTATCAAAGCTTCTCTGCGTTTTAGCTGTCAAAGGCATTTTGGCAGAATTGTCAAATTTTTTTATTATTAACCTCCACCCTGTTTGTACTTATAAGTACAGTCGAACCCACTTACCTTGAGCTCGGTTAGTTCGACCACCCTATTATGTCGACGTTTTTTATTGGAACCGCCAAATTCTCTCTTTGTCTTAGCATTTTCTCGTCGTTTAATTTGATTTTTTTAAGTCGCCGAAACCTCATAAAATGAGCACAAAAAAGGGTCAAATTTGCCACTTAACATTGGTTATCTCGATCCCCATGACCAATCGCCAGCTTTTGAAAATGCTAGCTATGATTTTTTTATAACCAAGGGAAGAGACCAAGTTTCTGCCTCACCAGGGTCTGCTGGTGACGTCACAGCCCACTTGCGTTTTGCTCTCAGCGCTGTGTTGCTTCTGGTACTATGGCAATTGCCGGCTTTTGAAATTCTTAGTTATTTTATAGCCATCAAGGCCACGAAAAAGTATCAGCCTTGCGATGTGTGCTGGTGACGTCACAGCCCACTTGCGTTGAGACCTGTGTTGCTAACTTAAATCCATTTAACTATTGGTTAGAATTAATTAAAATATGTCAAAGTTGAAGGTTCAAAAGTTCAAAAGGAGTACCTAATTTATTTGTGTACGTTTATATAGAGAAGAGTTCGCTTTGTCATGAGTCATATATAGGTCACGATAGACCATTCTGAGTCCATTTTAAGCTGAGGGGACGGACCCAAAGAAGATGATTAGGAAGAGAATGGTTCGGGGACAATGAGGGGATGTGTAGGTTACTTATTTGTGCAGCTTGTAAGGAAAATCAAGCAAGTGGCTTCGAAGGCACAGTATCGCTCAATCTGGGAATCACCGCAAAACGGCGTTATATTTAAACTTAAACGGTCTTTAATAACGAACGGTCTTAACAACCTGAAGAAAGAGTGAAGAAATAGGGTCCCGATATTCCGATACGATTCTGATTAATCATCCCATCACTAATTAACGCACAACACGTACATAAAGAAATTTCAAGCGCATGTTAATATTTTGCCGCCATATTGGTTTTCGCTTGAACTCGATCATCGGTTATGTCGATGCCATTTTTCATACCCCAACGCCGTCGACTTAAGCGGTTTCGACTGTACCTAGTTTTCCAAATTTAAATATGCCCATTGTTTACTTTGACTTCCATTTAAGTAAATAGAAATGTATTTGCAAGTTTCTTGCAAATCATCCTTGTGTTTAAAGGCAAAAAAACATGATGATGAATCAAAATCAATGCTTTCTATTGTAGGTTACAATTATGTTATTTTCTAGTTATCAGATTTGTGAAACTTATGATTTTAGGCGTAGCATGAATATTTCATATTGTGCATGTAAATCTTACAGATTCATTTTGACAGATTTTTAACAGTTATTTGCTGCTTTCAAAGTAATTGCTGTTGTTGAAAATAAAATCCCCGATTTAACCTCAACAGCCCAACAGACAACATTTGAGTCAGGTTTAGGTGAGGCTGACAACTCATCACTGAACATGCCACCACCCACTTATGATGAAGTGATTAACACTAATTTCTACCCACCAACTCCAATATTTCAGAGAAACGTAAGTTTTTATGAGGTGCCTATTGACAATGTCCAGAAATTTAGGCTTTCTGAATTATGTAAAAAAAAATTCTGGCACATGAGTAAAAAATTCAACTATTTTAAAATCCCTTATCTTAACTTCACTGTGTTGTCATGGTCTTGCGGTAAAACAACAGTAAAAAATTACTCACCTCCCGGGATCCTACCGAGCTCAAATTTTGCACATAGAATTTTGTCACCTTACAATGCATTGTATCAAAATTTCATATAGATCCAAGGTTCTGTAATTAAATCAATTAATTTTTAGATTATATCTATGTAGCATGTAAATGTTTATGCTAGTCTGTCGCGCGGTGCGTAATACATTGAACATAATCATTACTTTTAGTTATGTCTCACATATAAGGGTTTTACAGTCAAACTTTTAATTATCCTATTTCTTTTTCTAGACCAGAACATCATATGGAGAAGAACCAAGGACTCCCCCACCAAATTATGATGCAGCATTAGATATTCTAGCTCACAATCAAGAAATAGTTTTCCCAACAAAATCTCAACCTTTGACACCAGTTGTACGGAGGTCTGTCTCGACAGAGTTCAGTGCAGCCACAAGGGGCCGATCTTCAGATCCTGACTATAGAAGAATCTTTTCCAACCCTGACCAAAGATAACTACTACAGACAGGGGATATAACCCAGTGGGCCTTATTTGTTTTTATGACTGTGCTATTAAATTAATGTGCCAATGCTTTTGTTTTTTTCTCTCTCTGCTTTGTGTCTTCATAGCTGAAACCTGGTAGCCTGTCAATGTTACTAGAACAAAAAGCCAAATAAAGATTTTTTCATGAATCAGTCATTCTTTAAAATAACGATCTGAATTCAAATAATAAAGACTATCAGATTAAGTTTAGATATCTAATGTAGTATGTAGATATCTAATTGCTATCTGAACATAAATTGCATATTTTTACAGGGATCCTATTTGCTAGCCCCATCATTCGTAATCCCCTTTGTTTAGATTAGGCTTCTTGATCCCTGGGTTGTTATATTTATTTAAAAAAATGTAATGACCACTTGTTCAATTTTTATGATTTTAAAGATGTCAGTTTTCAGTTTTATTTTTGTTCCCATTTGAATATTACTGTTACTTAATTAAATGGAGTACATAATGTTATATATTTTTACTGTTATAATATCCATGATATTAAAATTATATTAATATCAAATTAGATATGTTGATGCATACACAAGTTAACAGAGATTATGTGAATGTATATTTATTAAATGGTGTTGATTATTCTGCTGTAAATATAATTGAGATATTTTTTTACTTATAAAGCATTACTCAGACATTAAATCTATGTTTGTTGCCCTACATTTACACAGTATACACATTGAAAAAAGCAAATAGCAAAGTATTTATTGTGGTAAACTTTATTGTCTCATTTAGAATCTGATAATTATTATATATAAGCAGTAAGAATGATTAATGAACAGATGCTTCTGACTAATTATTAGCTGTTGTAGAATTGTATCATTTTTAAGATGTAATAAGTTACTGTGTTTGCTTATGTTGAGACACTCGTTTATGAATAACTTAGCGGAATTGCAAAATCATCCACAAAATTAGTTATTGCTTATACAAGGAAAACCTGAATTTGTCAAATGAATTCAGGCATTTCCAGTAGCCTTAAAGTTAAATTAAATTTTAAAAAAAAAATATTTGATGTAAAAAAGATTGAATAAATATTGTGTGACAATTATTCCTTCATAATGTTCAATTTCAGGAAATGAGCATGTCATTATAATTATATATTTCAATGGATGTCTTTTAAAAATAAATAAAATTGGAACATACTTTTAGGTATCTAATATAACAGACTAGTTTTTTAAAAAAATATTATTTCTCGATAAAATTATAAATTTTTTTTGGTAGTTTTTGTTTCAGCCAGTTGTCAATACAGCTGAGACCATTTTCTGTTTAAATTACTAAAATGATAGAAAGAGGAATAGGGGCATGTTCACAGGTTTGACTTTTCTTTAGGTGTCCTAAGGACCCTTTCTGTGCCCATTTCATTTACTAATTTACTTACATGTTAAGCCAAATTATCTAGTCAACTATTATGAGATAAGTTTTGTATCAGATAAGTGTTTCATCATTGATATCTTCTGATTAAGCACATATGGCAGATAAAAATTGTGATTCCCACTAGCATCTTATTTAACTTAATAAAATTAATATGGTTTCAATTGAGTAACATGGTTTAAATTGCTACCATATTAGTTATAAGGAACTGGATTAAATGTAATCTGCACTTTTGATTTAAGATATCTCAATTAAGGAAAATGTCTGCTCAAATTCGAAGACATATTTTTATTTTCAATATGATAATCCTATGGTTCTAGAAACTTTTATTTTAATGATGGTGTGTAAATTTACGTGTTTATAAATATTTTACCAACATTCCTGGATTGATGTGGTCCATAATGGGGCTGAGACTTCTGTTAATCGGAGTATATAACTTTTTATTACACATTTTTAATTTTACAATATTTATACACAGTTTGCTCATTATCTCATTATTCATACTGGATGAAGCGTTAACATTTTTCTTCTCCCTTGAATTAGCTTCTGTGCTTAAAATAGCTCAGTTTACAATTCCTGAATTAGTGTTGTGAAACGAAACTCCAATGAAATTAGGGTTTTGTATATTAATAATGTTATTCATTTGACAATGCTTCAGTTTCTCCACCTTTATATTGTTATAAAGGGTGAATTACTTTAATTGCTTACATTTTTTAACATTTGTGGTTAGCAATGTGAATAACAGAAATGCGAGTGTTATAAGCCACTATTAATAACTATTAACTTACAGATTTTGTTAACTGTAAATATAAATATTTTTATGCCAAATATTTAGATCAATGTTTCTAGTTGAATATACCTGCTCAGCATTATTTTTTTAAAGTATATCATTTTCTTATATAACAAATACTTACATTATAATAATGATATATGAGGCGTTGATTCTACTTCTTTAAATTTCCAAGCTCTCCCCTACCTTGATTTTACTTTATAAAAATAAATCTTTTGCTTTCTATTTTTCTTTCTTACTTAGGCATTCATATCACTAGTGAATCTTTATGCCTTTTTACAGTTCTACTGCCGTTACTGGTCACCATTTGGAAAATATTTTACCTATTACTATTTATGTTTAAATTGTAAAAATATTTTTGTTGGAAATCAAAATTTTTTAATGAGACATTTTAAATAACTTACCAAGTCAAGATACAATGTCAATATTCAAAAACAATTTAAGTCATATGATCTGAGAGTGAGTTATTATAATGTATGGCCATAGCATCCTCTCCAGTATTTATTTACTCTTGATTTTAATTTTAATCATACAAGTTTTATGGAGAAAGCAATCACAATATCTATTTCTCTTTGAATTTGTATAAAGGAATTCTCTCACAAATAATTTTTTACATGTTAAGGAATTCATTCAGCGATGAATTGATTAAACAATACATTGATCATATTTTTGTATTATTTCCATATTTTGATTGAAAGTTACTGTATGGCTACTCATATCTGCCTATTTAAGACTTATCCTTAAGCAGCTACAATAAGAAAAGAAATGCTAATCCCTGACAATCTGTCAACATCTGTTTTTAAAAATCTACCTTATCCAAGATTAATCTGCTTCAGATGAGAATAACAAAGGTAACAGTTCCGTCTAGGTTCAAGTTAGCTAAAGCTTTTTTAAAAAAAATCTGTCACTGAATCTAAAATTCACAGTACAACATTTCCTTAAAATAATCCCAGTAGATTTTCATGTGTTTCTACTCCCCATTAGTTTTTTAAAACTTTATTTACCAAAATATTTCTGTTAAAATTAACTGGAACAACATTTACATTTTTAATGTTTTCTTCGTGAAGAATCCATGTTTCAAATAATATTTTGTAACCCAGAAAACAATTCTTAAACTTATGAATTGATATATGTGTTCATCTTATGTTGATTTTAATGTTTTATTTTGAAACTTACCCTAAAATATGTTACATTAAAATTTATAATAATTAAGTTGTTTAATTATTATAATTATAATGACCAGTCAGCAATCAATTATATTATATTGTGTTCATCTGTAAAGAAGTGGAAGATTTTGCTTTAATTTGAAACCATAAAGCCATAACTGTTTTTGTAAAGATATTTCTTTTAAATTTATTGAGTCAGTCATAAACATTTTTTTTAATAGTATAATAATTTTCGGATATTTTCTATGTAATAATGCCAATTACGCACCAATCTCAATCATGCATTTCTTTCAGTAATTTTGGTATGGGGCAAATTAACCTTGATTTTTCTGTGCAATATACTGTTGTGAGTCACAAGGTAACCTTGAACAGACTATTTGTAATCATCAAAATATAATTAAATTATACAGTTATACAATTAATGTATACATCACTTCAACAACACTTAGGATTTATTGATCTTTAATAAATCAAGTTTCTAAACAATTTAATTTTATAATTGAT
This sequence comes from Radix auricularia, assembly GCA_002072015.1. Classification (NCBI taxonomy): domain Eukaryota; kingdom Metazoa; phylum Mollusca; class Gastropoda; family Lymnaeidae; genus Radix; species Radix auricularia. The sequence goes on from MUZC01000125.1 coordinate 1,430,647, forward strand.
CATATTCTGACTATGTGTACAGTACGAAAGATAAATGAATAAAAAACTATGCACTTTTATTGAAATTTATTTAAACTAAAAATAAAGTACATTTTTTAAAATTTGAGTTTGAAATTATTTTTTGCTTGTTTCTGTTTTTAAAAAGTTTAGTTACATGAAGTATTCATTTCATCCTAAATGATCAACTATAATTCATTGATTTTTAATTCAAAACCAATGAATTTCCATAATTAGATAGAAAATTTTTTAAAATGAATAATGAAAAGACAGACAGATTTACCCTTCAATTGTTTAAATATTCATATTAAAATCCCTTACACCTTAAAGAAGCTTATTTACTTTATGAAAAAAAAATTCAATAAATCATTTAAAAAAAAAAAAAGAGAATAGAAACAACAAATCTATCAAAAATGTTTTAAAAATATGCTTTTATTTTTTTTTCACAATTTATGTTTTGGTAAACATACTTCATACGTAACAACAGAATCAAGACTTATTTCTTTATATGATGTTCATCCTATATATATTCCCCAAATATTTAAAAATAAACACTCATCATAATCAATCTTACACAAGCTCTATTTCTAGACACATTCCTTAACAAACAAAAATATGTTATGTTCAATAAAATATATCCTATGTAAAAACCATTTCATATTTCTTTTTGACTAGCAGTGAGCAGTGATAAACAAAAAAAAATCAAAAAAGGATTGCAGAGCTCAAAGCATTTTCTGACTTGCCATTTTAATGTGTTGAGGTACCCTTGGAATTATGAGGAAATTCTTGAAATTAATATATATTTATATATTTTAACAGCGAGTATTAGAACTCGGTGTTAGCAGTATTATCTTTTTCTACATGGTAGTTCTTGAGATCATAATAAAAGGAAAAGGGGTTCAATTGTTTTACATACTCATGTAGAATTATTTCTGTTGAAAAGAGGGACATTCACAATAGTCATGATCTCATCTATCTTTTTTTTCAAACTCTTTCACCATCTCCTTCAACTTTTCCCATAAGTTTGTTGGACCTGGAATACGAGGTACCTAGAAACAAAGTATGAGATATTACATACTTTTAAAATATTTCCTTAACACTTAATTAACAAGGTTTCCAAAATGACCTTCTGATGCAGTCCATCCCAAAGAGCACAACGGGACATAATTTTTTAAAATTTTGACTGAAGATAGTCATTGAATTTATTTAAATGTTATACTTATACCAAAGGTATTCTCAGCATGTTGAAAAGCTACTTGTATGCATTAGATTAACATTATATGATTATTTTAACTACAGACTTAAGTAATAGGGGTGTGCCGGATCCGTTTTTTCCAACCGGATCCTGTTCCGGATTTTCTTATGCGAAATCCGCCGGATCCGGATTCCATATTATTCCGGATTTTGGCTGTTTCTATTTATATTAATTATAGTCTGTGTCTCATAAAGACAAAGAAAGCTATAAAAGCATATGACCCTGTTACCTATCGGCATTTTCTGATCACCGGTTTATAGTCTGTTTCAGGCATTCAAAAAACTTATCGGCGCATGCCGCTTAGTGAAGTGCATGTACCTATATTACGATAGGAATTTGAAAGACGTAGCAAAGATACCGGGTGATTAATCGGCCCACAAATTTGAGTTCGGTCTTTTAGTGACAGTTTTCCTGCTAGTCAAAGGCATTTGATTATCACATTAATAGTACGGCGAGTGTGGCTCAAACCCTATTTGAACAGAAAAAACGGGGAGGGGAAACGTGTGCGCCGCAAAATTCAATTATTCTGGCGAGTTGGCGATAGAAAAATAATGTTTTTTAAAAATAAATTCCATTTTATCATCATTGTTTACTCCGTAGCTTTATAATTTTATTATTAATTTTAAAGCGCGATTTGACTGAGCTGACCGGCATCACACACAAGAGAGGTAAACATGACGTCACAACGGACGGGGCGAGGCGTTGGTTTTTGAAACTAATGAAAAATGCCTCGCTAACTTTAACGAGCGATTGAACCGGTCCTCATATTTAGACCGGTGAACTACGAGTCCTCAAAATAAAATATTAAAAAAGACAATTAACCATCACTGTTAGCCGGTCCTAAAAAACGAGCGGTCTTAACAACCTTAGTATAAACTCCACTTCAATTTCAAGCATTCAATGTGGCGAAATATTTTGTAACAGCTGAGCGCCGCGGGCCGCGCCAAAGAGCGTTAGGTAACCAAGTGGTAACCGACCAGCCAATCAGAGATGGCGCAATGTCCCTAAAAGTATTCATAGATAGGCTAGGTCAGCACAGGCCTGCTGGCTTGACGCAATTTGATGGTCGTCTGCCGTGCT
>MUZC01000125.1:1437388-1473868 GCA_002072015.1 Radix auricularia
AACTATTGTGGTATCCTGATACAGACTGTATAGTTTAACTAAATGATGCCGTGTGGTAAAAAAGGAAAAAAATAACCATTTGCTAAGATATAAGAGTATGAGATGCAAGGGACAGGATATGATGTTAGCTTGGTGGGGCAAAAATTCAATAACTTTAAACAATGTTTAAACTTTGGATGAATGATAGAAATAAAGGGTGAACTCAAATTGACAGGTTTCAAAAAACAAACATCAAAACTCTAGACATCTGTACATAAATTTTGAAGTACATCTGAAAAATTACACATGAGTATTTCCAAGACACTAACACAGGGCAGTTTGAATTTCAAAACGTTACTTTCACAGTTACAAATAGATATATTTTGCTACTGAAAAAAAAAAAAAGTTTTTAAAATTCTTTTGATTGTTATTTTTATCTTACTAACAGTAAGTATGCAGCTCTCTATCTGGTTTCATTCAATGCACTATTTATTGTGTCATTCTTTAAAGTTCTGTGTAAGTAATGGATTGAGTTAATACATGTATATCATTTCATAATATAGTACAACTAGCACAGAATTCACAGAAACATAATAGCATCTTTTATTATTATATATTTCTTCTCCTTCGTTCTCAAGTCTTTGGATAGAGTATTTAGAGAGCAAGTTCTATATTTGTGATGAACTGCGCTGTGGCTGACCAAAATTTTATAGGAAAGTGGAAATTGAACATTCCAAATATTGTATAATTAATAATGCAAACGTAACTTAGTAAACCTATTTTCAATATAAAATTAACACTAAAAATGATTAGGTTCTAGCTGACAGAAAATTCTTACCAGACGTGACATATTTTGAGGATGAGTAACTGATTATGCTGCTTAATTTGAAATCTGAAATAGATATACACATAAAATATTTATGAGAAAGTGGGAATATGTGCATGTGATTTAAAATCACCTAAGGAGCTATTTTAGTGGGAATTTATATGGTATATAGGCCTACAGCTACACCAGAAAATTTTTTTTACACATATCCTGTAATTATGATATTTTGTAACACTCAATATTGCCTAAAAATCAGTGAAATTAATGATTTCTAATTATTACCTAAGATCACCAAATTTTATGAAATAGTGATTAAAAAGCCATTCGTGGGAGATGCTGATCTTATATCAAGCACATCCCCAGCCTGTGGATAGGGGAAAGCCCACCAGACATGGAGGGTACCGGGGAAATAAAATACCCTACTGCCTTGTAGGAAGTGGAGGGATCCACAAAGGAAAGGGACCCAAACCAAAAAAAAGGCAGCAATCCAGAGAGCTGTGAGGGGCAAACCCCCAGATGGTTGTGCGCAGGGCTAACAACCAAGCCATGTAAAAAAAAAAGGTTACAAATGCCAATCAACTGAATAAAACCCTGACTGATATCAATGGAAATCGATCTATCCTGTAAATGGACACTAGTTTGGTTTTCGACTTATTTGCCTATTCAGAGCAGGAGACTTAATCAACATATCCACATAACAGAATAAGCATTACAAAACAAAAGTTACAATTACAAGGTTTGCCAACACCCTAATAATGGTTAAAAGAAATGTTTTAAAAAGAAGAAGAAATAGACGACTGTAATGGAATTTAAACTTTAAAAAATTATAACTTTTTTTTTTGACTACACTAGCACTGTAACCACACTTGATATTTTTATGACTAGATGTAGCAGTATACAGTAAACTAATGCTATGACTAGTCATAGCAATAAAATTATTTTGTATTGTTACAAGTCGTAGCAGCAAAAACTTTGGGGGCACCGTGGTCGAGTAACATGCGTGCTCGGCTGGCGTACAGATGGTGACGGCTCAAATCCATGCAAAGGCAAGAATTTGTTCCCCGGCCCAGGGCATCCCTGAGTCTACCCAGCTCCTAATGGGCACCTTACACCAGTTAGGGAAATAAAGGCGGCTGGGTAATGCGTGGAACCCTCATAGCTGTGGCCTGTGAACACTGCATCACTTGCCAACAGACTGGACTGATCTATAGACGCAATTATCGTCTGTATAGAAGGAGCATCTATATAGATAAGACAGGACAGCATAATTAAAATACAGCTTTTTTACTTTCAAACAGTCGTAACTGTAACTGTAAGTACAAAGCATATTTTTATTACTAGTACTAGTCGTAACACTAGCAGCAGCAGACACTTCGTAATAATTACTTACAAATTACACTTACACTCCCTCAGCTACTTATATCTATTAAACTTAACTATTAATATTAATTAGCAATAATATAATATGAGTATGAGTCGCTTTTAATAATATAGTGTATATATTTAGTTTTTTTTACTGATACAGACGCTGCTGCTAATTCTAATATTGCATCCGTTCTGAACTTATTATGGCTGAAGCAAAGTATTTCGACCGTGATGTCACAACGCTACCGGTTGCTGGAAAAGAGAGTTCTATCAATTCTAAAAGGATTATCAAAAATGAAAGGTTTTAAGGTTTGGGTTAGGTATAGCTTTAGAATTTTCGGAAATTGAAGGTTTTAGGGTTTGGGTTAGGTATAGCTATAGAATTTTAATTTTAAAGCTTACTTTTTAAAGGACGTGCTATAACAAAAAAGAAGGCCGCCATGACCGTGATGTCACGGTCGACATAATTTGCTTTTACCCTTATAATTATTGTCATTATTGACTATTATTAGACTATACTATTATTATTAAACATTAACTAGTATTAAACTGTTGAACTATCTACTATTAACTACTATCTATTGTCACTATTGACTACTAGAACACTACTAGTTAATATTGCCAATATTGCAGTTAATTAGGTAGTCCTGCAGATTTTACTCATATATTATTTTAGAGCTAAATTTAATTTTCTCGTGAGAACTTAACTGCTTGCCAGATGTTTTTACCTGGGCCGACCCATGCTAAAATAAATTTTCTGACTGAAAATGTTTTATAAAAAGTACTTGATTGTTCTTAATTACAAGATAAATAAATAAGTTACGGTATATTTAATATTTCGTTTCGTTACTAGTTGTTTGAATCTTATTTTGTTTGTTTGTAAGGGAGAAACTTCCATTTTACATCTCATTGAGACAATCCGCCAAGTTCAGTGATAAATAAACAAAATGGTTACATCACGCTGAGACTATTTACTGTTGAGAGTCGAAAAAATGCCTTAGAAATTAAAAATACTCCTAAATTAGCGCTGTAATACCTAAAATACAACATATAATAATTATTAATAATGCATTTAATAATTAAAAACGTAAGTTCTCATAAGAAAATTAAATTTCGCTCTAAAATAATATACGAGCAAAATCTACAGGATTACCATTAATTATTAGTAATATTGCATAATGAAAATGACATTGATCATTATGTCATGTTTACAAAGAAGGATGTGGCTAGCGCTACGACAAGATTGTCGTAACAGCAGACGAACCGGTCGGATGTTGCTAGCGTAACGATATGCCGTAGCGCTAGTCAGGAAACTAGTGCTACGACATACGCAACTTCTGCTACTAGTTTTAGTCACTCTTTGCAGTAGACACCTGGAAAGAATTAAATCTTAACAAACTCTTCTTTATATTGTATACGCATATATATCATAATACGACATTATTTGTGTGTGCATTAATTCTAAAATCTCAATTTATTTAAATAAATTATTTAAATAGATTTAATTTTAATATAATATTGGTCTACCGATTATAAATATATCAGCCGATGGTTCTTTTCCTTTATCTTACCTCCAAAATATTTTTTGGAAAAAAAATCATATTTGCACGATGTGACAACATGTGATAACCCTAACCTGACCCTAACCCTAGTGTCCTTAGCATTCTCAATGATATTGTGACTTTTTGGCCGCCTGCATGATTCATTGCTTGTGACGTCATATAAACATTTATTTTTTTTAAATTTCTGTTTACATTTCTTGCCAAGTTATATTTGCTTGTAAACTTTAGATAAATACTGCCTTTTAAATACTGAGTTTTGATATAGAAATACTGTATTTTACTTTTAAAAAATTGGGGGTAAGATAAAGGAAAAGTACCCAGCCGATTTTGCAATACTATAGTATACTTGTGTAAGTGATGCCGATGCATTAAAATTTAGTATACCGTAAAGCCGAAAGCCGTAAATGAAAATCCTCAAGCAATGATTCGCGCACAATCGCAAGAATGTAGACCTAAAATAATTCGTTTCGTGTGGAATAATAAAATGTGCCGTGTGCAGACTTGTCACAGGAAACCATTCCATTCATCCTTCTACCTCATTTTCACTCTATTACTAATACTATTACTATTGAGGAGGGGGGGGCAGGTAATAACAACCGCACAGGACTCCTCGTTTACTCGCCTTTTTTTCCCATTACTTTGTGCTGCTGTTTGTGTCCGTTTTCTCAGCACCCCCCCGCCTCTCTTTGCACTTTTTATGACGAGCAAGTCTGCGGGGTACGATACACTATGCCTCCTTCGCCTGACAATGACAATGGCTTCAAATCACGCATCACCCGCTTGCGTTCAGCACTTTTTCGCGATGCCTTCAATTCAGAGAATGTTTCAAAAATATCTTCCAAACAATTAAGTAACAGTGATGGTTTATAGTCATTTTTAAACTCATGCCTCACCTTTTTCGTTGATGATGCTGACTGAGTGTCAACTCGCGAATCAAAAAAAGAAAAAAAAAAAAAGTAGTATTAGCATAATTAAATACAGCTTTAGTCGTAACTGTAAGTAAGCACATATCATATTTTTACGACTGTCGTAGCAGCAGACGACCCGGTCGGATGTTGCTAGCGTTACGACATGTCTAAAATCTAAATATTTTTATTTTAACAGATTTATTCAACGTATCAGAATAATAACAAAAACAATCAGCATAGTCATTATGATTTAAAAAAAAAAAAATAATAATAAATGAAATTAAAAAAAAAAAGCATGACGGCAGCGGGATTCGATCCCGCTATCAATAGTATTATATCATTTCCGAAGCAACCGTACTATCATTTGATCTAGCGAAGCTGCTGAGAAAGTGTAATTTTTTAAATTTATAACTGCTTTTCATTTAATGGCTCTATCTAGATTTTTTTTTAATCCCTTAAAATTCATTAATAAGCTTATCTAGTGATCATGATATTTCATTATGAGAATTATAGTTTAGTATTTAAGTATTAGTAATAGCATAATTGAAATACAGAAAATTGTTTACGACATGTCGTAACGTGTCGTAATGGCAGACAACCCGGGCACATCCGCGCGGGTTGTCTGCCGTTACTTTGTCGTAGCAGTAGACACTCCGTACAAAGAAAAACAGTAGTATTGAAGTATTGTTTATTGTATTCAATGTATTTATGTCTGTATTTGAAGTATTTGTTAAATAAATTTAAATTATTATTATTCAGATGGTTATGAATAATTATGAATATTTAATATTAATAGTCTATAGTAATAATAGTAAAGTAATTAGTAATAGAGTTTACTATGGCTATGGACATGGTATAGTATTATTATTATTATTATTTATTTATTATGACCGGCTTTTTAATGTAGATATTCAATAGTGAAGTTTTAGACTGTTGGGCTAACATTAATTGCTTACTGTTATTAGGCAAAGATTAGCCTGATTAGGAGGGGCTTAATTAAATGATATTAAATCACCAAGCAGCAGGTTCATTGAACCACACATTCGCACAATGACCCCACGACCGTTTAGAAGAAGACTAATTTTGTACATGACGCAAAATAAGGATTAAGGGCCTTTTAAATGTGTTTTCTTTAACTTTAAGAATGAAGAACTGTAACTATAATACGTTAAATAGTTTCCCAAGTGAAAAGAATGAAGTTGGCGTTTGTTATTATTTTCGCTTTATTTTAAGCTAATAAATGTTGATACTTTTTACTACATGACATGATTTTCCTAACCCTATCAATGTACGTTTGAACAGAGTCAACCAATGTGCTATAGGTGTTCTTGATTGGCATAAAAATGCTTTAGTTGTTATGGAATGGCATGATGTGCTGTAGTTGTCTTAAAATCAATATAAAATGTGAATTAATGACTAGGAATTCTCACAAACCTTTTTTTAAATAATAATTTATAAGCTTAGTTTTAGAACAAAGACACCATACTAGAATTTAAAAAAGAGGTTAACTTTTTAACAGAGAAGAAATGTAGAAGTAGAAGCTCAATGGCAGTTTTTGCAAGTTCATGGAGAAATTTATGAGATGTTGTGTAGTTCAAAATTTTATGAATAGTGTTACATGAGTTGAGTGTGTAGCAATGTTTAATCCTACCAACACTCAGTAACCAGAAAAGAAAACCACTAATCACTAAAAATTATAGCTGCTTGGGCCATGACAGAAAAGGCCCCATATGTAGTAAGTTAGAGGCATCAATGCTAACATTGTTAAATGTTTCTCTTGGCTTACGATCCTCTTTTTGTATAGATATTTATTGAGATTTTAGAATTTAAATTTAATAGTTGTGACTTGTGATAAATATTTTATATTAAATTTAATTGAAATTCAAATAAAAATTTAAGTAAGTAACATCATTAAGAAATAAATTTTAGAGTTATTTATTTGGTGTACATAGTGTTTCCTTGGAAACATAAAAGAAATGTATCAGAAATCTTGTTGTAGAGATTTTAAGAAAGACAAAATAACAGTTCTTGACACAGACCATGAAAAATATAGTATATGTTAGTGTTTGTTAGCAATATAGGATATATAATTAAGATTCTGTTACTGAATCGAGTAATTGAAATCATGTAATAATTGTATTGTGGGTTTGAACCATTATTATCAAATAATATTAAATTATTAATATAAAACCATTATTGTGGTTTGGTATTATTATAAATACAAACAGAAAAAATATTATTCCATTAAAAATTTTGAGCACAATCTAATCCAAGTAATCTTTTAAACCAAAAGTGCACCATGGTATAGTAACTAACAGATTCTAAGACTATGATCAGTTAAATTTGAAATTTTATTTGAATTTGCATTTTATCAGTTTGAGAAGAATTCCCTACATCTCTGTTGATAGGGTTAACTGTTGATAGGGTTAACTGTTGATAGGGTTAACTGTTGATGAAAAAATGATTGACTGAACAAATGATTAGCATCTTTTGACAATAATTTATTGTAATTAAATTAGCAAAAATTACTAAGAAACAACAGTAAAATATAAGTTTTAACCAAATTCTTTTACAACTTTTATTAAATAAGACTAAGGAAAAAAATTTGCAGAGCTACTCGACTTGCATTCATCAATTTTTGAAGCAGATTTTTTAAAGACTTTTAATACACTACAAGATCTTACGAAAAATCTTGAACATATAACCTTAAACAACGTCTTAAAAGCTGTAGAGTCCTATATTTTGACTTTTATTCTTACACAAAAGAGTGAGACAATTCTACCTTTTATAATAATAACAATAATAATAATAATAATAACCGCTTTTCAGATCATGGCAGCCCATGGGGCAAGTGAAGTAGCGTTAACAAGTTTCATTGACCACTAAAGAGCAGAGGATTGTGTGGTTGGCACAATGCCCCAGGAGCCTTGCCAGTACAGTGGCTTGAACCCGTGAGTGGGGTTCTTGCCTCAGTTTGACAGTCCAGCGAGCTACCACTTAGGCCAACGCGACCATCTTCTAATAAAAACTATTTTTTTATCATGATTAAGGAATTTATCTAACAGACCAAAATAGTATACACCATAAAACAAGTATCACTTAACAAATGTGAAGATACAAAATATTTGTACAAGTAATTTATCTTTACTATACAAAAATAATTTTCAAGGTTAAATCATATTTCATCAAGATGAAACTGCAGCAGGTCTCTGGATTTCATGATCCATGTGTCATACACTTTCTCCCTCAGAGTCATCCACACATCTTGATAGTTCTTGGCAAGGCATTTGGCTTCAAAGTAACTTAATTCCTTCAGATTTATTTGACTAGAAATAATCATAATTTTTTAAATGTTAAGATGTCCCTAATATTAATATATAAATGATGTGTTAGAAATTAAATTAAACATACGTTTAATGTTAATAATCCTTTTTTATTTAAATTATTTTCTAATTTTTTTAAAATATTTAATATGTTTAGGTTAAAATTAATGTTGAAATATATTTTTATAAAATTAAAATTATAATTCCATTTTATTTATTAGTGATACTTTTATTTGAAAACTGGGGTTCAGATTTTTATGGACAAAAAATAATTTAATTAAAAAAATTAAGCAAAATTAAAAATTATATGAATTTAAAGTAAATTTTTCAAAAACAGGCAAGCGCTTATAATGCTGCAAATTTTATTTTTTATCTTATCAAATAAATCAATAATTACAAGTATTTATTCAAGAATTTATGAAAATGCACATAGCAACCAGTTATTTCTTGCATGTTAGTATTGATAGCAATTAAGAAGTAAAATTATGCATAATGTTTACCTCAGACATTTAGGTAATCTGTTTCTGTCTATCTTTGAAACCAGGTCATTGAAACAGTGAAAAAGTGACAGACTGCATACAGAACTTCTGAAATAAAAATGAATAGAATTAAAATTATGACTTGTTAAGTAAAAGATATGTAGTTAAATCTTGTCTGGGGGTTCCAGGAATGAATTAAATAAAGGAAGACGATATTTAAAAATATCAATTTTAATTTATATTGATGGTAAATTTCAGGCATCTTGACAGGATTTATAATAGTGTTTGTATCATGGATATAATGTTACACTACAAACATGCTTGTGTTATTCATAGAACACACCAGAGTCAATGAGGCAGCGAGTGACTGTATCAGTGATGAAAATAATTATAATATACATTGGGAGAATAATAATAGTTTTATTTGACATTTTCATCTTTGACTAATTCTAATAATATTAGAACTAGATAGCAGAAGCTAGTTTATAGTGAAAATGAACTGGTTATAAATAATAATTAATGAATCAGTGTTGGAGACATAGGATGAGAAAAGCACAGTGCAGCTTAAATTTTGCTTCCACCCTTACATGTGCAAGTAGTTAGAGATCCATCCACTGCCCTTTAAAAAAACACTGTTTAATGCTATCTTTTCATGCACACTATTTTATTATTCTTGTGAACAAAAACGAGCAAAAAAAATAAGTGAAAGCCAAAATTGTTACCTTGCCCTGGGTTTATAAATATCATTTTTAGTAATGCCTTGTCGTCTGCCATTCACAGTTACATCATGACCGATTGTTTCAGACTGATACCAAATGATTGCTGAAAAAGGGTTAGCTAAATGAAAAGCAGATTTTTTAAAATAAATGACTGCTACTTAAATTTTTACCCAGCTTGAGTCATCAATAATGTGGATTATTTACATAAAATGGATTTCATTTGTTAAAATTACTTTTTTGGGGTGTCAATATTGAATTATTTCTATTATTTCAACTCAAAACAGAATAGACTAAATATCACAAAGAAATGCATAAGACATTTTATAAAAGTGGGGGCGTCGTCACCCATGGCTGTAGTTAACTCCAGCAAACACATCAATGTCAACAACAGACAGCTACCATACATTTATATGGAAATAAACTAAAAGTGCTTTAATTACGGTACATTCGATCAATCTGAAATTTTGATACAATGCATTGTTAGGTGACACGAATCTATGTGCAAAATTTCAGCTCGATAGCATTACGAGAAGTTGTTCATTTTTACGTTTGTTTTTCCATCATGCAGACCAAGACAGAGTCGGCGGTGAAGTTAATATAAGGGAAATAAAAATGCACTAAATCAAAACCTCATTTAGTAACATACATAAAATTAGAAATTTTATATTTATGGAATGTATTCTTTCCATTAAAACCTCAATAACACCAGGTTTTGTCTTCTCTATAACAAAACAGATGACAAATAAACTAATGTTAGCAATACAGATTTGAATTAAAGAACCTGCTGCTGATGGAACAACCCTGGCTGGCAGGTTGCTGGCTCCAGGCTTCTCATTCTGTTCAGTGGAAACATTTTGTTTGCTGGCTTCAAATTCCTTATTGACTGCCTGAAGAAACACGGGCTGATGACATTTGTAAGGGGGAGACAAATGTGGTGAGAGATGAGATATTCTCGAATACAAAGCTCTTCTCATTGCATCTTCATTGTAGGGGCATCTTCCAACAACAATTGATGTCAAATAGATGGGTTCATGTAGGAAGATGGACAGTAATGCTCCTTGGCATCCCAGCACATTCCATTTTGAAATTTTATCACTGCATGACATACTCTCAGTTCTCTCCCCCCGACCAGGTTTTGTACGCAGAATTCCAATTGTGTGATAACCAGTAGCTGGTGCTAGAGGATCTTGTTCCCCACCAGGGACACACTTGGCACCAGTTCTATAAATATCATTAATGTAATTGAGGTCATCAGAATTAGTTCCAGGGGGAGAACTCAGCAAATCTGTTTTCCTTTGTTTCTCACAAATCTGACCAAAGTCATCCTCATCCTCTGAAAGTTTTCTTTTTCTCTGCTGGCAGAATTATGGAATGAAGATTTCTTGTTTCCTGTTTCAGTGGGCTGGGGGGATACTAGGGTGAGGCTGTTTTGAAGATTTGCATCAGAAACTTCTTCTTGATGGTCATTTCTGGGGGAAGCTGTAAATGGACATATTGTTGATGTGGGAATGTCTTTAGCAAATATTGATGCATCACCGCATGGTGTTTGACTGGCGAAGAGGTGAAACGTAACGCCTGGCCTTAATGAGCACTGACAATTCTGATCTGGTGGTAAAAACACAAGGCTAGTGTTGTTATTAAATGCCTTGCTGAGTTCCTCATACAAAAACCTTAAAAAAGCTCTGCGAGCTAAAACTTCTGCATGGCTATCGTTTAAAATATCCCCTTTTGGGCTCATTTTAGATTTTCCAATACATTTAGACCCTGTGCCAAGGGCAACTGTCTTTAGCATTGGATTTGTTTGATTTTCTATTTTCATAATGATTGCCGCAAGGAGAGTCCATTCTTTGTTATGCTGAGGTTTTCCCTTTTTTGGTAGCTCTTTATATGAGCTGAATGCACAATCAGCAATGACATCAGCGAAGTCTGGACTAAAATCTTCTAATCTACTCTGCAACATTATGACTTCAGAGTAAACCAAGCATCTTTCTGTAATTAAGTTAAAAGGGCAACAAACTGAAGGGTTGATTATTTTACAATCTAATCTAGCAAAATAACTCTTAAGGCAAATTGGCCCAAGTAAACCCAACTTCAGATTTAATCATCTGATTTTGCAAAAATTATTAACTATAAATATTGCCTAAATGTTTAACATTATCAGAGTTTAACTGATCAATAAGTTTTTATATTAGGTAAAAAAATTAAATTAAAAAATAAAACTCATCAATTAATATTGATTACCAAACAATCACAATTGTAGCATGAAAAAATCTAGCATCATCTTTAATGATAATGAAAGCCCATTTAGGCATTACAAACTTATTCTGAGCTGATTTAAATCGTCAAAGTGTTGTATGACTTTACAGCAATCATATGTTTTATATATTAAGAAAAAACGTAATTTTTTTTTAGAAATTTTATTTCATTGATACGTTACTAATCTTAAGTATGATGGTCTAACCTTAAGTTTGAAAAAAATTGAGCATATTATTTATTAGTAGTTACGAAGTAGCAGTGGCCAGAAATATGGTTCTGGTTTGACTGAGTTTTTTTTTTACCAGTTGCACACATTCTGCCTTGCAAACTTTGGTAAATGCTTTTGACTGTCCCCCTAATAAAGAAAATTGCAATTATATAAAATATAAGTGGTATGGAATGAGAATTAAGTCATTAGCAAATATCACTCATAAATGTTTGATTTGACTAGTGATCAATATTTCATCTAAATTTTGTTGGTCCGTGCGCAAAATAACAAACTTGTGTGCAAAGTTGCACAGCATAAATTTTTTGTGCAAAATTTGTACACCCCACAAACAGATATTATATTATTAGTATCAAAATGTTATTCTAAACTGATGTGTGGCATTTGTCAGATATCTGGCATTTATTTATGGTGTGTACCCTTAGGTGTCTTTGGGTCGGTCTAAGAGGACCCCTGGTCCAAAATTTGATCTTGACATAGGTTATTATTAGGGAATTGAATTTTATATCCTCAAATACTTCACTAAGACAAAGGATGCAAAAAACAGTTATTTTAGTTCATCTGCCCAATGGAGCAGTGGCGTCGTGAGGGGTGGGCGGGGGGTGCGGGCCGCCCCGGGTGACACCATCAGGGGGGTGACACCAAAGCCTAAAATTTTAAGGTTCGATTTTATGTCAGAAAAACAAAGAATAAACATTTCTTTCAACTAGAAAGAAAGTAAGAAATACGATGATATACATTAAACACAAAGATTTTAATTTTTTAAAAATCATTTAACTTGCAATAATAAAAAAATTCCAGCACATTAAAACAAAGAAGAAAAAAAAAAGAAACATTCGCAGCAGAGAGATCTTTAAAAAGATTGGACATAAAGTCATTAAGGTTTTGACACACTAACAGCATGAATGAATCCCACCTCACTATATCCTCCACTTTAATGGGGTTGGAGGGGGGGAGTACAATTTTTTCAAGTTTTCTTTGTTGTTTTTAAAGAAGAGAATTTTGAATTCAATGTCTTTGAGTCAATATTTTGTTATATTTATTAAAGACGTGCAAGCATAGATATGCATGTTTGTATATAAATAGTCCCCCGGTTACGACGGTCCCATCCCAACTTACGCTGTTTCGTGGTTACAAACGAGCCCATATAAAGAATAATATTACGCGTTATTCTGAATTTTTTAACTCTGTGCACTTGTTTTGAGTTTCGCATTGTGCTACTTCCTTTTCCTTACCCTAAGCCTGGGGCTGGACAATAAGTTTTTTAAGAGTTCTGAAAATTGGACTAATTAAGAAGGTAAGCAGTCTTCGAAATTACTTTAATATTCTTCNCTCTAATCATACCCTATGTGCCAGACTCGTCCAATTATTATAATGTTACTGCGATGAGACCAGCAGTGTTGCTTAAGATAATAATATCTTTTTATTAACTAAATCAACTAAACTAAAACAGGTGTAAATCTTTTGTTTAAATGTAAATAAAACTTTAAATATATTACTTACGTATTGATTGACGTCTCAAAACACGAGTAATTCCTATTAACAAAACCACAAGACCGTGGTCAAAGAACTTCGCAGTGACTCGCAGCGTTGTCCCCGTAAACACGAAAAATTGAAAATGGTTATCTTTTTCTAAAGAAGATCGCTTCGTGCCAATAGTTACCACTCATTTGATTTTACAACAGTAATTTGAATATTATAATGATCTTTCTATCGGTGTGCGAAAAGTATTACAACTTAGTTATTTTCATTGTTTTTTCTTCGTTTTAAGTTTTCAATCAGAATTTTTAAAATGAAATAATGAAGTTAGATATACTTTCTATACATCAAACGAAAGGGTAGGGTCTTCCCGTTAATTTGATGTTAACACTACATCGCTAATTTAAATAGGCGCGACGCGATCAGCGTTTCAAACACCTTATGGTAAAAATTCACGCGAAAAAACGCCGTAAAATTTGTCAAAACTGATACTTTTTAAACACATTAAAAACACATATAGACACAAGTTACAGATACAAAATATATATATTTCTGTAGATAAAAGATTTGAAGTTTATTCACATATTAATTTTATTTGTGTAAGACTCTTAGAAGTATTTTTATTTATTTTTTGAAAACTATGAAAAATGACCCCAAATCGCGTTTTTTCGCCAGTTTGGACTACCTAATTTAACCTTTTCATTAAAGTAAAAACCATTTAGTATCCAAGTAGTAAAAAGAATGTACATTTCATATGTTAACTTTGATCTTTAGCTCTTCTGATAGGGTTATTTTAGTCCAATTTTGCCATACCTTCATTATCAACCTCACTTAACTGTCTTTCTCTGTCTTGTACAAGTTTCTACCTCTTGCACCAATGAGCCTTCACTTTGACACTTTATTTATCTCCTGATTATTAGACTTGTGTGTTTCAGGAAGTTGAAGCCCCTCCTCCTGCGGTCGAGAGAAACATTTCGGTTCTGGCTCAGCCGCCCATTCTACCCAAGGTCATAGCCTCTTTACCAGATCCCATGAATTTTTTAATGTCTCCAAAGATAGAGGCTGCTCCTTCTTTGGAGGATGCCCTCAACTATGGGCTCAATGTTCCCTCTAGTTCTAGTGGCTCTATCACCACACCACCTCAGCCAACCACAGGGTCACAGAAGGTAAGGCAGTGATGTTTGCTGTGAGAAATATCTTTTTTTTTTTGTCATATTGAAATAGAGTAGCAGAGTCACAGAAGGTCAGGCAATGATGCTTGCTATGAGAAATATCTTTTTTTGGTCTTATCGAAATAGAGTAGCAAACTTTTGATAAGTTGCACAAGATTTGTCTTTAAACAAAATTATATCAATTTTACAAGTCTTGGGTTGAAAAAGGTTTATTTTGTGGACACAGACAAATCTCAGAAAAGTGGACGTAAGACTTTTACAACAAATGACTAACTGTTGTCAAGACTGTTGAATGAGTTAAAATTATTTAAACTTTGAGAGCTGCAACATATATGATCCCAATATTCATTAACATTAATTTGTTTTTCACCCAACTTAAGCTGAGGATTATAGATACATAATTCCACTTCCTTGCAGCGAAAAAGAAAAATAATAACACTGCCAACCACCAACGTCAAGAAACTCAACTCACAGGCCTCAGATCCAGCCAGCACCAAAAGGCAGATGTCTAATGCTCAGGCGGCTACCTTGAAAAATCTGGTTATGGCCAACTCAGACTTAAATTCGCCGGTCCCCGATGGTGTGGCAGCGACATGTTCTGACGCCAGTCTGGCTGTGACGGCACCCAAGGAAACAGATGACTTTACCCTCAGGTGACACATTATTACATACTGCTTTATGGGGAAATTTTTGTTTACTGTTTTATTTATAAGTTTGGTCAAGATCCATCATACTATGCTGTTTGCCACATATTTGAATTGTGTTAATTTAGCACATATTATTAAAATAAACATTATGAGCCCTTTCCCAAAACAACTTATTACAAACAGTTAAAAAAAAGATAAGGTATAAAATTATAACTTTGCCCCACCCTTTGCCTAATAGGACCATCAATGTATTTCATGCTAAATAAAATTTTAAAATTTTATATTCCTAAACAATATTTTTTGCTATGGTGTTAAATTTATATATATTTCTCACAATTAAATTTTGAGCTCATTATTATTAATTTTAATCATAATACTAAAAAATATTGTATTAAGTTTTGTCAAACTTATATTAGCTGTGTAAAAAATGTCATCCACTGTGAATGAGCAATACTTGAGGACAGAATACCGATTGTCATTGTGTATCAATCAGCAATACTTGAGGACAGAATACTGATTGTCATAGTGTATCAATCAGCAATACTTGAGGACAAAATACTGATTGTCATAGTGTATCAATCAGCAATACTTGAGGACAAAATACTGATTGTCATAGTGTATCAATCAGCAATACTTGAGGCCGTACCTCCTTTTTCAAAATGAGCATTTGTCAAATAACTTTATTGTCACTTAAGTTTGTATTTAATGTGAAGTTGAACTCTATTAAATCGATACATGTGTAAATCCATGTAAATTGTCAATAAATAAATTGTAAGCCTTCAAGTTTTTAAGTGGAACTTTCATTTTAAGTTGCACGTTTTGATGTGACGTCACATTTCTAAAACACACACACACCCTTCGTCACAAATATATGATCGCCTCCTCTGTAGGTGCAAAAAACGTCATTTATGGATGGCCTCTTACCCATCTTAGACTGTTAGTAACTAATTTATTGACTTTAAAAAAATTACAAATTTTGGTGTATTATTTTTTTTTAAAAATTGGAGGCAAACGTGGTAACGAACACGCAAAACAATCGAATGGGGGAGGAGAGGGGGTAGATAAACAACGTCTACAATCGGAAATCCTATGTCGGAGTATTTCAAAGTAACTTTAAGGTTAAAGCGGGGATGTTTTTATTAACAAAACCAAATACGGCCTCATTCATCTCTATGCAGTCCCGCCCCAAGGCCGATGACTTACCCATTTGAAATTGTTATTAACTGATTAATTTATTAACTTTAAATACTGATAACCTTGTACATCAGTTTTTCTAGGTCAACACGTGTTAATTCACACAAGAAGCACAAGCGAATGCAAGGGTTGTGGGTTATATGAATGAAGGGAGGAGGGGGGGTAGATAAACAACATTAGCTAGTATCAATCGGCGTATTTCAAAGCGAAGTTACTGTCACAGAATGGATTATTTTTACTAACAAACAGCCGCTTTTATCTCTATCATTATTACTTTTGTCAGAGGACTTTTATTTTCCTTATCTGTAGGATTCTTTTAAAGCGCCAAAACCGTTTTGTGTTGGCGATTTCTGTTTCCTGTTTAGAGAAAAAGATGTATCAAAATACATTTCCCGTTGACAGATATTTCTCCTAATAGGTAATTTACTGCATTTATTTCAAACAAACATTTTCATTTAAAAGGTATTTCGTAAAAAAAAAAAAAAAAAAAAAAAAAAAAAAGCCGAATGGGAGCCGAAGTTTGGCCTCCGTTAATATAGAAATTGAAGTTACATTTTCACGGGTACCCGGGCGGAATTTTACTACCCGGGTAATCAGATGGCAACGGGTACCCGGGTCCCGGGTACCCGTTGACAGGCCTAATCATAGGTTACAGCCAGCACTCGTGAGCTCATGTATAGAGGGAAAAATCAGTAGAAAGAAGATGGTCAATAAAACTTATTGTTTTACCTTCTCAGTTCTGACCAGCTGGACTTATTGTCTTCCGATCTTGATGGATTAAAAGGGATTCTGCAAGACCAATACAAAGTGGACCCTTCCTTCCTTATGGAGGTCAGATATTACTGATGCATTCATGTACATTATTATGTTATTTAACAGCAAAGATATTCTGATATTGGTTTGAAATAGGTGGCATTTAATTACCATTCTTTCACAATTTTGGTTTGTCTTATTCCTGGTTATACAGTCGAACCCACTTACCTCGAGCTCGGTTAGCTCGACCACCCTATTATGTTGACGTTTTTTATTGGAACCGCCAAATTCTCTATTTGTCTTAGCATTTTCTCGTCGTTTAATTCGATTTTTTTAAGTCGCCGAAACCTCATAACACGAGCACAAAAAAGGATCAAATTTGCCACTTAACATTGGTTATCTCGATCCCCATGACCAATCGCCAGCTTTTGAAAATGTTAGCTACTGCTTTGTTCTCATTGTTTCATTCATAAGAAGTGGCCGTGTGCAAAAGCCATTTAACTATTGGTTAGAATTAATTAAAATATGTCAAAGTTGAAAGTTCAAAAGGAGTACCTAATTTATTTGTGTACGTTTATATAGAGAAGAGTTCGCTTTGTCATGAGTCATATATAGGTCACGATAGACCATTCTGAGTCCATTGAGTCCATTGTAAGCTGAGGGGACGGACCCAAAGAAGATGATTAGCAAGAGAATGGTTCGGGGACAATGAGGGGATGTGTAGGTTACTTATTTGTGTAGCTTGTAAGGAAAATCAAGCAAGTGGCTTCGAAGGCACAGTATCGCTCAATCTGGGAATCACCGCAAAACGGCGTTATATTTAAACTTAAACGGTCTTTAAAAACGAACGGTCTTAACAACCTTAAGAAAGAGTGAAGAAATAGGGTCCCGATATTCCGATACGATTCTGATTAATCGTCCCATCACTAATTAACGCACAACACGTACATAAAGAAATTTCAAGTGCATGTTAATATTTTGCCGCCATATTGGTTTTCGCTTTAACTCGATCATCGGCTATGTCGATGCCATTTTTCATACCCCAACGCCGTCGACTTAAGCGGTTTCGACTGTACATATTATTCTTTCTTGTAGAATATTAATTTGTCTAAACCTGTTTTCAGCTCTTTGATTCATCCAATCCATGGCCTCTCTCTACAGACAAGGTAATCTTATTTTAAGTCTATTTATTTTGAACTGGATTTCTCTGAATGTTTTATATAAGCTTCATTTAAGTGTTCTTTTTTTTTCAAATTCAGATTTAAACATTAAATTAGAGAAACATTTCAAACATCTCATATGGCATTAACTCTTAAAAAGCAGAAGGGTTTGCAATAAACTTCCGCCTAAGTCCCGTAAGGATTTCCCATATTACGATAAACCGGTTATGCAATTAAAAAATTTGCGTAAAATCCATTTATAATATTATTGTCATACTGACTTCATTTTTTAGGCTAAGAATGGTTATTTTACACATCCAAAAGACCGTACTGAGTTTAAAAGATATTAACCTGTAGTTTAGTACTATTATTTTAGTAATAAAGTATAGCAAAAACGTATCTTCGAAAAAAACAACGTTAAAACTACCAAAAAGCATTGCGAATCGAGCAATAACAATAGTGCTGGCAACGGCCGCCATTGCCATCATTTTTCAAGCATTGAAGAGTTTTTACTTTCCGGGATCTCATTTCTTACGAGAGTGGTATCTAGGGAGGCATTACGACGCTTTACGTATAGCGGGAAGAGACGCTTTGCGACTTAAAGAGTTAAATGTAACTTAAATAGAAAGAGAATCGATCTTGTTCCCCTGAGATTTATCATTATCGGAGATTTTGAAGAAGTTATTTTGAACAGACCTTGAAATATAAACACCTTTGAATAATCCTTTTAATGCAGCAAGATCTGGAACGTATTTTTCTTGTACACACACAAAAATTAGATTATCATCATAGAAAAATCTTTCATAAATTTATATTACCACATCTTTTTGCAGCCATCATACATAATAATTGTATCTTTTTTCTGGCAGGATTTTGATGATATTAGAGCTGACAATGAGAGAGATGAAGCCAGCACTTCTGGCAATGGTAACATCACAGGTAGGACCCTTTCTGTATTCCATCACTTGAAGAAAACAGTTCTTCTTTGCAACTCACTCTCAAATAATTGTCTCTTGTTTTCTCCCAAATCAAATCTTTGTTGTTTGTGTACAATAATAAGACTAGAAAACTGAAATCTGTTAAGATCCATTATAACCAAGGATCATGGCTAAAACTATGAGGAATGACAGGAAAATGATTATTTGCTTGATTCCCAGATAATTGAATTTTATTTAAGACATTAATTTAAGTGTTAGTCTCTCTGGAAAAATGTAAAATAGTAGATAGACTTTTTCCTCAATATATTATCATTCCAATAAGTTTTTTAATTTTTGAGTTCTAGTGTTACTAATTGTAAGAACTCCCTAATGATTGTGGTGATGTGGTCATTAACTTCACATTGCATTTGTTGTAAAGGTCCTTAATAAATGTAAAGTAAGTCTTTAGGGCCTAAACTACATTTTCAGGAAAAAATTCTGTAATTATTTATTTTTTCTCGGATAAACAAAATGATAGGCGTTACAAAGTATGTGTTTGTTTATATTTCTGTGCTTGATCTTAAATTTAATGGCTCCATCTCAACATCTGATCCATGTTTTATTCATTTATGAGAGTCATCTATTTATTTGACAAGATCTCAACATCTGATCCATATTTATTCATTTATGAGAGTCATCTATTTATTTGACTACAATATCGAGAATGTGTGCACTGGCAGAAGGCTAGTAGCAGAATATAGAAGGATGAAGTTCATTAGGGACAGTGATTTTAAAAATGTTAAACATAATAAGTTTTATCCTGTACTTAGCACCATTTGATGGGGATCTCAAAAATATATCAAGTCTTATTAGCCATATAGTTAAATAATGAAAAAATAAAAAAATTCAATCACAGTTATTGATAATTAACTTAAATGAGAAATGTTTTGAGTTTTAATATACATTTTTGGAATTGGCGTATAAAACAATATTTTTGGACTTAAAGGAAAAAGTGCAATAGACCAATGTTAATTAACTCTTAATGCGCTATTACGTTTTCAGAAAATTTTCAGTCCCGTAAGAATTTCCCGAATTGCGATCAACTGGTAATGAAATTTTAAAAATAGCTAAAAATGTATTTATAATATGATTGTCATACTGACTTCATCTTTTAAGATAAGAATGGTTATTTTACGTATCCAAAAGACCATCTTAAGTTTAAAACTATTTTTACCTGTAGTTAAGTACTATTATTTTTATAATAAAGTATAGCAAAATGACATCTTCAAAAAAAACTGTAAAAACTATTTAAAAAACTTGGCAAATCAAGCTATAACACTAGCGAGGGAAACGGCCCCCATTGCCTGATGTCAAATACATCTTTCAAGCACTGAAGAGTTTTTACTTCCAGTAATTTCGTCTCTAAAGAGTTCTATCAAGGCGTGCTTTACCACGCTTTGGTAATAGAGGCTAGACGCGCATTATCGCGCTTTGGTGCATTAAGAGTTAAAATAGTGTGAATACTCATCAAACAAAATTCTCAACTTTAGCCTCGGCCAGCGTTCACATTGTCTGTAAATATCATGAGAGTTTACTGCAGGCAAATTTATCCTTAGATTATAATGTTGATTTGTTTCTTTCCATCATTGAACACAAACTTCAGGCACAGAACTAGTTGAGTACAACCCACGGGATGATTTGTTTCCTGAGCTGCTGGATGACAACATGATGGGTGACATTGATGACATTGACTAGAAAAACGGCCTGGCCCCGTGACGCTGGCATACACGTTCATGTCCTCCAGCCGCGCAACCAGGCGATGTATGCCGAGCTTTGGCGTAGAGCTTTGTGCTGCTCCAGTCCTTGCAACTTTTCAAATGGGCTGCTTGTTCAGATCTGCTGGGGAGGGAGCCGATGGTCACTGAAGGGTAATGACTGGGGGCTTGTCCGCCAAACATTTCAAGCATTCTTTGTTCTTTGCTGCTCTAACATTTATAGTGTTTTGGTCACACGGGATGTTGGTTTCATATCACACAGTTTAACGGGTCAAGGGCTGGCTGAGTGGAACAGGGCAAGCCAGGGGAACTGATGTACATTGATGACAGATCAAAATTATTTATTGTTCTAATGCCAAGTTACAGACTGTCTCATAGCTTTCCCTCTGGTTTTCTCAGAGATTAAATAATGCAGCCGTATCAAATAAATATATTTGCTTCCATGTTGAATTATCACATACTTGTTTCCCTAACCTTGGCTGGCACATGTAACTCTATTTTATAGGATCATGGTTAAGAATAAAAAGTGGTAAGTTATATTTAGCATTGAAAAACAGAAAAAAAGTTAAAATGGTTTTCGACTAAATGTTTTTCTCATCTGATTTTACTTAACAAAAAAAGTAATGAATTATATGGAGAAAAAAAAATTTTGAAGGGACATGTCCATCAAGTCGTAGCTTAGTTTTGGGTGACTTATTTTAGCATTGTCATGTCATATTATTGGTTTATTATGGATGTTTTAAAAATGCATGAACAATTCACAATGTTTTCATAGTTTACAACAACTGATCAGATTTGTTTAGGTCAAAGAATTTTTAAATTTGATATTATAATATAATAAGTGCAATCATTTCAGCTGTTGCCCATCATAACGGCAACATAGTCTCCCTTGTCATTGAAGAATGGTCATGTTTCTTCATTACTATAGCCGTTTTTCTTTTTTTTTTAATTTATTGAATATTTGAAGAATAGGAAATTTTTGAATTAGGCTTATCTTTGATTATTTATTAGCTTTTCTTTTAAATTACTTTTAATTTCTACTTTGATTTAAAAACTTTATGTGACATAGCATTTTATTCTTGCTTATGATGAGCGTATATTTATTTCACATATCATCTGTTGAAGAGTTTTGTACTTACTTTGCCATCTAATAAAGAGTTATACAATGTTAGAATTTAAATGAAAATTTTTTTGGTCTTGTTAGCATTAAATGTAAAAAAAAAAAAACAACTTGTAGTGTTTTTATTAACTGCCATTGTGTGGGAAATATAAGTACACTACTATGATTAGTACTGACAGTAATGGCCATTATGTGGGAAATGTAAGTACACTACAATGATAAGTACTGACAGTACTGACAGTAATGGCCATTATGTGGGAAATGTAAGTACACTACAATGATAAGTACTGACAGTAATGGCCATTATGTGGGAAATGTTAGTACACTACTATGATAAGTACTGACTCTAAGTAGCCAAATTTTATAGTTATGTTAAAATGACACATTAAGTATTATAATGAAAATCCAATTTTTAGCATTATATTATATACATAAATTTTGGGTGAATTTATTAAGGTCTCTGAGCTTTAAAAATTATGTCCATTGCCCCATTAAAATATTTAGCATAAGCCAGTGACAAGACATGTCATATCTTTGTCACAAATAAGACTAAAATTGTGACCTGCCGATTATTTCTGAATTATTTTTGTTGTTGTTTAGTTGTGGCCATATAGATAACTGCCTGTTTTAAATCAATATCATGAGGTGAATTTACAATTTTATCACAAGAAAGCAACTATTATTGTTTATATTTGGAATAAAAATAAGAATTCTAATTTGTCTTGTGTTGAAATTTTTCTCTATAACTCTTTTTCTTTAAATGAGATTAGATAAATATTTGCCCCTATAATCAAGGTCTTTTAAATTAGTGAAATTACAATTTCTTTTTTCAATATGTCCCTTGAGTTATTTCTTGCCCCTACTGTAGCTCAACAAAAGAAAAGTTAATGCGGTTTCAAGTCACTGGTTTCTTTTTTATTAAAAACAAGAACTTCTTTAGAAACAAGTTTAAAATAGTTTCATTTCATTTAATGAAAATAGGCATATGAATTTAAATTTAATAAGTTAATTGCTTGGAATGTTTATACCAACTGTTGTTTTTACAACTTTTGTCAAACTGCAGGATTTTTTTTAAAGAGTCAACTTAACTTGTTTCTTAATGAAATGGAACTAAAATAATGGATGAAACAGTTATACACTCAATGACAAATACCTTAGATTGGAATTTGAAAAAATTAACATTACTATAACCAATAAATAATTTATAGTTGAGAAAAGTATAAATAAACACCAGAACTGCTATATATTTCTCATAGCTAAATTTCAATTCATCTAAGAAAATACTACTAGGCAATATGAATTATTTCATTTAAAGATAAAATACTCTTGAGGCTAATAGACCCTGTTTACGAATTTATGTGGTTTTATTTTAAATCACTGTTTTGTGTTTATCAGTGCCATAATGTTGAAGAAACTAAGTAAAGGAAAATCACATCATCCTCATATCTCAAATAGTGGAAGAAGCTTTCCCATAATTTGTTGGTGTGGCGTTGATTAATATTCACAATTTTCAGCAGCATTCTCTGCATTTTATATGAATGCCTTATGAGATTAATTTGAATACTCTTATGTTAATTCCAGGTGTTAAAGATCATTGAGTAAATTGGATAATTAAGGTTCTTCAGATTTAGTATTTAAGAAAAACGTGTACCTCTTTGCTTATTAAGAGCTAAATATCACTTATAAATTATTCATTTTTAAAAAAAATCAATGCTTCAATAGTATTTTTTTCAAAATGTTTGCCAAAAATCTCAAATTTTAAAAAATACATTTCAGTGACGTCATATATCCAGCTACCTATTTAGCCTCTAGTATTTGTGCAAAAATGCATTGTCTAAATGTTAGTCCCATGGTTTTGAGGTGTTTAAAACTCCAGAACAGTGTCCATGCCAGTGATGTATTATAGGAATCATATAATAATTTACCAATGTGGTCTGTGAATATATATACCTCGCAACTATTGTTATCCCTTTGTCAATTGATCTGAACATAATTTTAAACAATAAATTTTTTTAAAAAACAAACTCTTTTTTATTTCATGTTAATAATTTATTTTTTTAATTTGTGGCATTAAATACTTGCCAATATAAAAGATTGTCATAATCAACAATGCATAACATTTTATTTATTTTATGTATGAAATTATTTAAATAATTATTACCTGTGTCCTTATTACAAGGCCATCATTAATTGCATTTAAGTAGCACATGTTATCTAAATGAACTGACTTGGTATACAAGATCTCTAAGAAATGTATTTTCATGCAAGTCACGATAGTGATCCAATAACAGGAACTAACTGGGAAAGTAGAACATGACAACTGAAACCAATAATTAAGCAATTTAAGATAAAACAAAAAAAATCAATAAAATAATGCCAGCAGATGTATAACCATACTTAATTATGTATCACAAACATTCTGTTCTAAATAGGAAAAAAAAAAAGGATGTATCTCAGAGCTTTCCTTGATAGCATTTTAAATATTTATTAAAACATGCAGTATCTGAGAGTATCTCCATTGCAAAGACCTTTACACAAACCATGGCACTTAGGATATCAGGTAAACAATTTGTGAAGGAACAAATGAGCTCCTAAAATAAATTTAACACAGCCATAAATTAACATTTGAAATCAAACATTTTAACAGAACAGATCAGTAAATATTTAATTGTTAATAGCATAGCATGAAATCTGACAGACACATTCCAGAAACAGCCCTGGGCTAAAAAATATTAGCTCATCTTCATGCAGAATTTCTCAACATACTTTCAACATTATTTTGAGCCTACATGTTTACACATGAATCAAAGCTATTATCAAAACACAACTAATTCACTGAAATTTAAGTTTATGACTTCCTGGAAAAGAAGGCCATGATGGCATTGATACATTCCTTAGATTGCCACCTTTCCTCCAAGAGCTTGCATTCCTCTTTGTTGACTTTCCTCAATAATTCAAGTTCACTGCTTCGGTTCAGTACTTTAGACAGCCTCAAACTCTGAACACATTTAAAAAAGGGCAAAGTTTAACATTTGTTTTACATGATAATCTTTTGATACACGGGCAATGTTTAACATTTGTTTGACATGATAATCTTTTGATACACAGTGAAGAGAGGTATTATCATTCTTAGAAGAACACTTTTAGTTAAAATAATTGAATGCTTTTTAAAAACAAATTTACCCAGAGAACTTTAGAAGCTTATAAGCCTTCATTCTCCATTTAATTGAGATTTTTTTTTTTCTTTATCCAATTTGTTATATTCATTTCATATACATACATATTTAGCCATACATTTTAGATGGTTATATCAATATTTGTGTGAAAAGTTTATTTCAGTTTTTGAAAACAAACATTTTTAAAAAGCCTAATAATTAACGTAACCATTTATCTTATACTGCAATGGGTTGCACGTCAGTTTATAGACCAGAAAACCACCAAATTATATTTATAAACCCTGAATGGCTGGACTCCTCAGAGTGATCACTTACCTGAGGTGGGCACTTAGCAAACTGTTGTATCCTTGCGCTTGTCTCCCTTGCAAAACTCTCATTAAGGAAAACCTCAGACACTAAATTGATTTGTTTGGCTTCAGCAGCAGTAATTTTTTTGTTAAATAAAAGCATTTCATTGGCCTGAAAGGAAATGGTATGAAATATTGGTTGACCCAAGATATCGCAGTATGTTTATTTTTAGACTAGAGAGAAGATGTCAATTAAAATAAAATATATCACCTCGACTCTTTGTAACTCTCAAGGTTTAAGAGGTATATTATTAGAGATCATTTCATTGTTTGATCAAATGAAACTAAAAGCGCAGCAGGTCGAAGGTCATGGCTCACCTTAGAATAGCCCATTATTTTGGGAAAGGTGTAAGATGAACACGCTTCTGGAGACTGTCCTAGAGCAGAGAATGGTGTGTGAAATGTGGCCTGCAGTCAAAAATATTACAATAGTTAATAAACCGTGAACAAACCTTTTTAAAGATTGTTAATCAAATTAAAATTAATTTATTGTAGCAAAGTGATTTAATGATCTCAAATTTTTTATTATAAATCATGTTTAGTGTGTTGAACTCATGTCTTTAAAATCATTCTGTTCTCTAATGATCTCAAACAGAAGTAACATTATTTTAACTCTACTATTATTTTGCCAAGGGGCGCGGTGGTCTAAGTTGTAGCGAGCTGGACTACCGATTCGCAGCAAGAACCCGTGTCGCGGGCTCGAAACCGCAGATCTGGCAAGGCCCCCGGGGCATTGTGCTAATTACACAATCCCATGCTCGTTAGTGGTCAATGAAACTTGTGAACGCTACTTCACTTGCTCCCAAGGACCTTCATGGTCTGTAAGGGATCATTATTTTGCCAAGTCAGATAATTCAAGTGTTTATCAAAGCAACAGATATAGGACAGTAGGTAACCTACCAAATCTGTGGCAAAGACAACATCACATAGTGGAAGGGGTGTGACACCAATGCCAACTGCTGGTCCATTGACCAATGCTATCAAAGGTTTGGGGAACTCAATGAATGCATTCACAAACTCTCTGTCAAAATAAATAAACATTTGACAAACAGGACACAAGAACAATTTATGATAAATTACATTGAACATTTTCCTAACAATATTTATGTTTCTAGCTATGCTTGTAATGAAATGCAGTACAACTAGTGCTCGATGTACGACCATGATCAGTTCCAACAGTACAACTAGTGCTCGATGTACGACCATGATCGGTTCCAACAGACCGGTTTTAACGCTATTTGGTTGTAAGTTGAGTACGCTATGTGTACAGTAATGTAAAGATATAAAATTATTCAAGTTAAATTATATCATAAATTCATAACCCTTCTTTTTAATTATTGTTATAAATCATAATTTAATTTTCGATGCTCATTTTCTGCCATCTTTACAATGTTTCATCTCTACAATATTTTGAAATAAATATGAAATCTAATACTTTGCTTGTGATTGTAAAGTGGAATCTTCCATGTCAAGCACTAAGCTGAAGATCATTAGTAATAATTACGAAGTATTTGTTGGTACTTTTTAAAGTGTTGCTATATTTTACCAGCTACATAAAGCTAGTAAGTACAATATAAAAGTGTGGTCAAAAATCCAAGTACTCAATACTCACTCTAGCACATCCAAGTACTCAATACTGACTCCAACACATCCAAGTACTCAATACTGACTCCAACACATCCAAGTACTCAATACTCACTCTAGCACATCCAAGTACTCAATACTCACTCCAGCACATCCAAGTACTCAATAGTCACTCTAGCACATCCAAGTACTCTACTGACTTTAGCACATCCAAGTATTCAATACTCACTCTAGCACATCCAAGTACTCAATACTCACTCTAGCACAGCCCTTCCTTGACTTGCCATCTTAGGGATCTGTTCCGGTGTCACATTTGTAAAGTTGGATAAATCGTTCCCACTGCAGTAGTAATCTCCAGCACCTGAAGAAATGAAGAGTTATGGTGATAACCTGATAACACACAACTGTTGGACCTAGTTTTTACGTAAACCATTTCCATATCCAACAACCAAGGGAAAAATTTATTTTGAAGAAAAAAACCCCAGTAAAATTCAAACTTTTTTACTATAAATCCTTATATGAGAAGCTATTCATATTTATCAGAAAATATTAGAAAATTATCTTATCTCTACAGACGCTCCTTCTATACAGAAGTATGTTCAATATAAAACGCATTGCATGACAGACTGGCATAAACATTTACAGATTGGAAAAATAATTAAAAAGTATGTTCAATGTATTACACATGACAGACATGCATTAACATTCTACATAGAGATAATCTAAAAATTCTTTCATATAATTACTGTTAAATTTGATTGATGAGAAATTTTTTAAAATCATTTTTAGTGTCGCCACGAGCCTGCCTGCAAAATTTTAGCTTGATAGGATACCGGGAAGTGGTTTAAAAATTGATGCAAAGTTTTTTTCAACAAGCAGACGCTATAAAGGATTTAAAAACGTGTATTTCTTTTTTTTTAAAATAATTTATTTAAAGTTTATGAAGGTAAAAAGTCTGTATAAATTATTTGTTAGAAACTATATCATTTATGTAGGTCCTAAACCAAGTCCCTGAATTATTATACATGAACATATTTGTAAATGATGGAAAGCTTAATTAAACATGAAACCAAAATTATCTCAGTTAACTCAATAGCTCCTGAAGGGCTACTTCCGTATCTATTCCATATTCCAGACAAAACGGAAGCAGCTTCGTTAAGTTTTTTTATTTAATTACAAAATGCTTTTCTTTTCTAAAGATATTCGCTTATCTTAAAAAATAAAATGATAAACGCATCCAGGAATGAATTAAGTTTAATAATAATATAACATACAAATAAAATTAAAGACGATTAAAGACCAATGTCGTGATTTTCGAAACCTCGGGTGAATACATACTCGATAGAGATGCTTCAAACTAATGCACACATGGATCAAAAGTGAAACAAGATAAAAACAACCTGTAACTTTATTGAAATCTCTTAGAATCACACTGTTGCCGGAAGTCTCGAGGAAAGCGTGATTTCGATGCTATTTTTAATTAACAATGCGAGAGTGCGTCAAACAGCCGCTTCCGTACGGAACCCTAAAAGGACGCATTTAGTTGCATCAGGAGCTAATGAGTTAAAAGAATCAAGCTGAAGATGATTGGACAAGATCTCTAAGTAAAACAATAATATCCAAAATAAAATAAGTTTACAACATTTGTTAAAACAGTGCTAAGGTGCTCGTAGTACAACTCAAATGAACTGATTCATCTGTTACCTGTGATCACAGCTATACTGTAGGCATCATCCTCTGCAGCCTCTTTAAAGGCTTTGCCAATATCTCTGTACATCTTTAAAGGAGCCAATAGAAACAAATCAAGTTATGAATCATTGGTTTCAGTTTAAGCTGGACAAAAATAGTTCTATTTAAAATAACTAATCAACGGTCGCCATTTCTTTTAAGTAAATCCAGTGAATATCATTAAGGATCGGAAAAGCAAGAGCAGCCTTCCAGCAACTCAAGAATGTTTGGGTCGCCAACAACTTAGACAGCAAGTTAAAAGTAAGGATTTTTAACGCTATGGTGAAACCAGTGCTGCTATATGGAGCTGAGACATGGAGAACTATGGCTGTAAACCTGACCAGAATCCAGACCTTCATTAACAATTGTCTAAGAAGGATTCTCAGACTTCACTGGCCGGACAAAATCAGCAACCAGGAACTGTGGCAGCGGACTAAACAGAAGCCCATTTAGGAAGAGATTCTTCAAAAGCGGTGGAGGTGGATCGGTCATACACTAAGGAAACCTGCTTCTAATACAACAAGGCAAGCCCTGAAATGGAACCCACAGGGTAAACGGAAAAGAGGCCGCCCAAGAAACACCTGGCGCCGAGAATTGGAGGCAGACATCAAGAGGATTGGCCATGAATGGAATATCCTGGAGAAAATGGCCCAGGATAGAGATGCCTGGAGAGCTCTTGTAGGTGGCCTATGTCCTAGGAGGAAGTGCAGACGCCGGCGATGATCGGTAGATGTCCCTCATGGACGAGAAGGCTCAACAACAACAAACAGTGAATATCATTAGGTATACATACAAAATGAAGTAAATCCAGTGACTATCATTAGGTATACACACTAAATGTTTTAAGTAAATCCAGTGAATATCATTAGGTATACACACTAAATGATTTAAGTAAATCCAGTGAATATCATTAGGTATACATACAAAATGTTTTAACTCTTTTTCTCCGGAACAACGCTCCCATCGTCGATTTCAAAATGACGTTTCTGCCGGATCAACGATGGGAGCGTTGATTTATTAAAAGTGAATAGTTTCGTTTCTTTTCATATTTATTTAACTAAAATTAGTTTTAATGTATTCTAGAATGATTTCCCTTGAATTATAAAGTCGGAAATCCTTTGTTTGAACGTGTTTTCACCACGAAAGAAGCGTTTGAAAGGCTTGTTTTCATTTTCGTTTGTTTACAAACATGGATATTCAAATAGCTCATCTGGTTGTTGATCTAATATTATTTTAAATACTACGATGATAAACAAGAACAAGGTATAGTTTTTTAAAATGATTATTGAGATATTAATTTTAAATTGCTGATGAAACATTCGCTTAGTCTTAGTGCTAGTACTTGTAGTAGTAGTTTATAAAAAAATAAGTTGACAAGTCATCTGTTGATGAACATCATGTCCCACCCACGTCTCAAATCTTGATGAATTGATAATATTTATACTACAAATAATATTGACTATATGTAGTTTAATTTGAAAGCTGCTAAACTTTTCACTAAAACTAAGTGCAGTTTTAGATATAATTTAAAACAATTTCTAGTTACAATACATCGTATAGCTTCAAGTTCCATTGTAAACAGTTCATTTTTTGGTATAATTTTCAAGTGTTGGTTACCATGGATAATGAGCTCTAATATAATATTTATTGGCTTATTTGAAGTGACATTGTTTCTATTTGGTGTAAAAATGAATATAGTTTCTAAAAAACACTACTTTATTACATTCTAGATAAAAATCTAAATTTAAGTGACTTTGAATGAGGTTTTGTAAAAAAAAAAAAATAATAATTAAATAAAACTTTATTATCATTACAACAAAATCATAATATTTTATGGAAATAAGGTCAGGAGTCTGTGTTGCCTAAAAACATCATTCATTTCCCTTTAATTCAATACCAAATATATCATTATCTGTTAAAAAATAAAATAGTTATTAACATTTTAAGATGGGATGGTAGCACGCGACAAATTTCCAAAATAGATAATTCCGTCAAAACGTGGAAAATAATTACAGAGAAAAAGAGTTAAGTAAATCCAGTGAATATCATTAGGTATACACACAAAACGTTTTAAGTAAATCCAGTGAATATCATTAGGTATACACACACTAAACGTTTTAAGTAAATCCAGTGAATATCATTAGGTATACACACAAAATGTGTGGCTGTTTCAAAAACTTGCTACTGGAATATATTTGCATGTTTTGTAATCTTGTTATTTTACATAAAATATAATGATTCACATTCTTAATTTATTGCTAAAAATTTGTTTCACCATAATTTCCCTACAATCTCTGAAACTACATAACCTTTCATGATTATAACAATAAAAATTTGCTACAACAAATTCTTACACTGGTATTACTTGAAATTAATCACTCTCATATCTGGTAAAATTGTTATTTTAAAGGCGAAATAATGACCAACTACATAGCAACAAATTGAATTTGACTTTGAGCGAGTTGAATTATTACTAGCCATATACAGCCAATAAGAAGTTGAACTATTACCAGCCATATACAGCCAATCAAAAGGAGAACTATTACAAGCCATATACAGCCAATAAAAAGTTAAACTATTACCAGCCATATACAGCCAATAAGAAGTTAACTATTACCAGCCATATACAGCCAATAAGAATTAGAACTATTACCAGCCATATACAGCTAATAAGAATTAGAACTATTACCAGCCATATACAGCCAATAAGAAGTAGAACTATTACCAGCCATATACAGCCAATAAGAAGTAGAACTTTTACCAGCCATATACAGCCAATAAGAAGTTGAACTATTACCAGCCATATACAGCCAATAAAAAGTTAAACTATTACCAGCCATATACAGCCAATAAGAATTAGAACTATTACCAGCCATATACAGCCAATAAGAAGTAGAACTATTACCAGCCATATACAGCCAATAAGAAGTAGAACTATTACCAGCCATATACAGCCAATAAGAAGTTGAACTATTACCAGCCATATACAGCCAATAAGAAGAAGAATTGATGAAACATTTTGTTTTTTGGAATAACTCACCTGCCAGGTTATGGCATTTTTTTTGGCTGGTCTGTTGAACTGTATGTGAAAGACTTTATTCTCCCTAGTTATTTTGAGACCTTCATACTGGTTGCCACTGCCCAAGTTTTCTGCAGGTGCACTAGACTCAGCACCAGCCAACTCCTCCACTATTTTGATGTAAGCTTTCTGGGCATCATCCTGTTGAACAGTTTCATTGAAATGTTATGAAACATGCAAGCGAAAAAAGTTTTAATAATTATTTTAGAGTCCTTGAAGCCATAACAGCCATTACATGTTGTAGTTACTTGTTAAAGTCTTCATTTGTCTACTGTATACCGAATTTATATTTTTTTAAAATTTTAAATGTCCCTAAAGATTTAAGGATAATTATTAAAACTAGATACGACCCACGGCATAGCATTAGCATACTCCAACTTGCTCATCATAGATAGTACAAAGAACGGGGGTGGAGGTGGGGGGTGATAGAGAACAGACACAAACAGCAGCACAAAGTAATAAAGTGAGTAAACGTGGAGACATGCGTACTGCGGTTGTAGTGACCTGCCCCCCCACCCTTTACTTCCATCTCTTGCCAACCATAAACTGTGATTGGCTGACCCTAGTGAGGGGGAAAAGAACGGGCAGAAACAAACATTTTTTAAATAAATTTTTTTAATGTTCCCGCTGGGGCTTGAACCCAGGACTTTTTACGTTCAAGGTGGACGTGATAACCACTACACTACAAATCATATTTTATTCTGTGAAGGAACGACCCAAGTCTTTTCATCCCACTATGCTTGGCACCTGTGATCTGTGGACCCCAGCGAGGGTCATTCGTCATGCTTATTTGCACATACTCTCACTTTGGTGAATTTTGTATATAGATGATTCAAATGTTAATTATTCATATATAAGAAATCCTTTGCCCCAACCTGACTCATATTTCCTAATTCATTCCAAGCATTCCATTTAGCCTTTCCAACAAGGTCCATTATACCAGGCTTTGGAGCATTGCATTTGCCTTGAGTTGCCTAAATAGAAAATAATGAATTCTTCAAAACTAAAGGTAGATATTAAAATTTTCTAAACCAAAAAATATATTGAATTCAATTTCTTTAACAAAAATAATGAAATTTTCATAGTTCAAAAAGATTTTCCATAAATTAAATTACTAATGCATTAAAATAATAATGTAAAATATGTTAAATTTCATATGCTTAAAAAAAAGTATAGACAATCCAACAACTTTTTTTAAAAAAATGAAAATAAAGTACATAAAATTTTAGGTAACAAATCCAATGTCATGTTCATACTTGCTTAAACAGCCCATAAATTTTGAGTTTGACATTTGGTCCCGGATCTTCTTTTAATGAATTAAGACGGTCTTTTGCTTTCTCAAATTCTTTATCATGAGCTGGAAATTTAACTCCCGCAGAAACATGAATCATTCTAGCCCTCGCAGACTTGAGGAGGCTGCAATATAAAATGGGATTATAATTTTAAACATAATCATTTTCATACTAATATATTCTTGAAAAAAATTTCATTACTTTACTTCTATTGTTTTGATAAAGACACTGCTGTACATTCTAATAGTGAGACAGTTTACACTCAGTAAATTATACATGATAGAATGAATATTGTATAAAATCATTTGGAATGGCGTAAATATAACAAATTATTTACAAAACTGAAAATTGCAGTTTAACTTTTTATTAAAGAAGTGATATTTTGTATCAAAGATATTTCATACATAGAGTAGTCTTCATTTTTTTAAATTTGTAATTTTGTTTGGTTATTAAAATATTTGTTCTGCGATAACTTATAAATGTAGTGTTTTGGTCACTTTGGTACTAATATAAGTAAGTTTGAATGCAGTAAATACAACATTACATACAATGAAATTTACAATAAAAATCTTTAAGTATTAAGTACAAAAGTGGGCTGAAACATTATGTTTTTTAAAAAACAATTTTCAATGATATTGTCACTTTTAAACTTAACAATTGGTACTTGTTTTTTATTCGACCACCAAAAAAATGTCTTTATTATTTTGGTATTAACTGTTGGCAACCCCGTGATAATTAGGCTATTACTATTGATGACTATGGTCACTATGGATTTCTAATTTTTGTGAACCAACAACAGAAAGCATCGCCCCGTGTTGTCTGATTTGACATCCAAGCGCCTATTATGTATCAACGCTAGTGTTCACCTCTGCTGCACTACAGTCAAAACAGCGAAATTTTTTTTAAAAAATCGTTCCAACAAAGAAGTAAACCGTAATGATTAATATTTAATTTTATGTATTAACAAGGGGCACAGTGGTCTAAGTAGTATTGTGCTGGACTACCAAACCACTGCAAGAACTCGAGTCGCTGTACTGGGAAGGCCCCCATGCATTGTGCTAACCACAAAATCCCCTGCTCATTAGTGGTCAATGAAACTTGTAAATGCTACTTCACTTGCCCCTATAGACCTTCATAGGCTGTAAAGGATCAATTTTTTTTTTAATGTATTAAAAGTATTAAAACGACATGTTATATAATGTTGTCAAGTCACTTCGTTTGTGAGGACTGGATAACCCTTTAAAAAAAAGACAGTTTTACTGTCCGGTCAACATTTTTTCTTAATTCTTTTAGAACCAACAAAGAGAGTGTGCACATCATCAAGTTTTCGCCTCGCGCCCTCTAATGTCACATCACCGCTGGCCTGTGTTCAGAAATGATGCACACGAAATAAATTTTTTAAAAACATCAAATTTTATATCGATGTGGTCAATGTGGTAATTTTAAGTCAAATGCCTTTGAAATCAGTCAGTAAAAGACCGAACTCGAATTCCAGGATCAATTAATCGCCCGGTATCTTTGTTAAGCTTGTTAACGGTTAACCGGTCCTCAGACCAGGACCGATCATCTTTATTCAGGACCGTAGGACCGTGTAACCGAAAAGAAAAAAACAACAAAAACAAAAACTAGCGATAGCGTAGTGAAAAAAACAACACAAGCGATAACGCGTCTCGCGCCTCTCCCTCTCGCTTTGTCACTGTGAGTAAAAGCGATACCAAGATCCAGCTGGTTAGTTGTCGAGGCACTGTGACTGTACGAGAGCTAACACAGTGCGCGTTTGATGTCAACAACGGTCAAGGCCGAGGCTGTTTCTATTTATTAATTATAGTCTGTTTCTTATAAAGACAAAGAGAGCTATAAAAGCATATGACCTTGTGACCTATCCGCATTTTCTGATCACCGGTTTATAGTCTGTTTCAGGCATTCAAAAACTTATCGGCGCACGCCGCTTAGTGAAGTACATGTACCTATATTACGAGAGGTATTTGAAAGACGTAGCAAAGATACCGGGCGATTAATCGGCCCACAAATTCGAGTTCGGTCTTTTAGTGACAGTTTTCCTGCTAGTCAAAGGCATTTGATTACCACATTAATAGTACGCCGAGTGTAGCTCAAACCCTATTTGAACAGAAAAAAAAAAACGGGGAGGGGGAACGTGTGCGTCGCAAAATTCAATTATTCTGGCGAGCTGACGATTGAAAAATAATATGTTTTTTAAATAAATTCCATTTTATCATCGCTTACTCCCGTATCTTTATAATTTTATTATATTATTAATTTTAATACGCGAGTTGATCGGCATCACACACAAGAGAGGTAAACATGATGTCACAACGGACGGGGTGAGGCGTTGGTTTTTTAAACTAATGAAAAATACCTCGGTAACTTTAACGAATGATTGAACCTGTCCTCTTATTTAGACTGGTGAACTACGAGTCCCCAAAATAAAATATAAAAAAGACAATTAACCATCACCGTTAGTTAATTTTTTGGATTTTAAAAAAAAATGCTTTGAATTGAGGGCAATGCGGAAAGAGCTGAACGCAAGCGGGGGAAGCGGGCTTTGATGCCATCAGACTACGCCAGACGACAACATACTCTTGTTAGTTCTCAAATGGGTCTCAAAACATTAGGGATATAAGGACGAGCTGTTAACCGGTCTTTTTTTGAACGGTTAGTCGGTCCTCAAAAACGAGCGGTCTTAACAACCTTAATCTTTGTGTCTACCAAATGACTCTCGTAATATAGGTACTTCACTCGGCGAGCGCCGATCAATTTTTTGGATGCCGGGGAAACAGAACAGAATATAAACCGCTGACCACATGCAGTCATATGCTTTCCTTGTCTTTATAAGTATGGACTATAATTACATTGTCACCAGTGATGTAGACGCTTCAAATTGACTTCAAAGAAATTATTAATTTTTTTTTTTTAACAAAAATTTACATTTTATTCTTAGTCTTTTAGTAAAAAATTAAATGTTTAATTATATTATATTATTATTAATCCTCTTATTTTATTTATTTTTTTTAAAATTTAAATGAGCTGCATTTTCAAACTAGGCCTATTTAAATTTTTCTTTTTTTAAAACTCATTTTTAAATGCAGTTGTGAGTTGCACTTAAGTTGTTTGATTAAATTCTAAATAATTTAATGATCAGTGACTGAAAACTATAATTTTAATTTTTGGGGGTCCAAAGTCCAAAACAAAATTTTTGAAAAATAACCCACAACAAATCTCAAAAAATTGGGCTTATTTTAAGAATGCAAAAAATTTACATTTTATTCTTAGTCTTTTAGTAAAAAATGGCTAAAACCTATATCTCCGACCGGAGCGTCACGTCTCTTCCCGTTGCTATGAAGGATAGTTGTTATTTTAATTTTAGGGTTTGGGTTAGGTATAGCTTTAGAATTT
>MUZC01000125.1:1480327-1519304 GCA_002072015.1 Radix auricularia
CCCCGCCTCTCTTTGCACTTTTTATGACGAGCAAGTCTGCGGGGTACGATACACTGATACACTATGCCTCCTTCAAATCCCGCTTGCGTTAAGCACTTTTTCGCGAGAATGTTTCAAAAATATCTTCCAAACAATTAAGTAACAGTGATGGTTTATAGTCATTTTTTAAACTCACACCTCACCTTTTTCGTTGATGATGCCGACTGAGTGTCAACTCGCGAATCAAAAGAAGAAAAAAATATATAGTAGTATTAGCATAATTAAATACAGCTTTAGTCGTAACTGTAAGTAAGCACATATCACATTTTTACGACTGTCGTAGCAGCAGACGACCCGGTCGGATGTTGCTAGCGTTACGACATGTCTAAAATCTAAATATTTTTATTTTAACAGATCTATTCAACGTATCTGCTTTTCAGAATAATAACAAAAATTATCAGCATACTCATTATTATTTTTATTTTTAAAAAATAATAATAATAAACGAAATTTTTTAAAAAAAAACATGACGGCAGCGGGATTCGATCCCACTACCAATAGTATTATAACATTTCCGAAGCAACCGTACTATCATTTGATCTAGCGAGGCTGCTGAGAAAGTGACATTTTTTAAATTTATAACTGTTTTTCATTTAATGGCTCAATCTAGATTTTTTTAAAAGCTTTAAAATTCATTAATAAGCTTATCTAGTGATCATGATATTTCATTATGAGAATTATGGTTTAGTATTTAAGTATTAGTAATAGCATAATTGAAATACAGAAAATTGTTTACGACATGTCGTAACGGCAGACAACCCGGGCGGATGTTGCTGGCGTTACGACATGTCGTAGCACCAGCCACATCCGCGCGGGTTTTCTGCCGTTACTTTGTCGTAGCAGTAGACACTCCGTACTTTATAACTTTATTAATTAAATATATTATTAGAGTAAGTTACCGCCTCGCAAACACTATTTTTTGCCGAACACTATGTTCTCTGTATTTCTATTTGAATTTGTTTGTCTAACACAAAAACAAATAACCATGGCCATGCCATAAGTCGAAATAGTTCTAGTTCTTCTTTGGAGGTCTGCAGTGAGCGTCCAAGCCTCACAACCATACAAAAAGACCGACATCGCCAAAGAGCGCATTGGCATTAGTCGAATCTTTGATCTCAGGGAGAGATCCTTGCACTTGCTTTGCTAGATGCGTTTAAGTTTGCTTATACTTTATTGAACTTATTGCTGTAGTTTTTTGGGCCATTCTGACAAGAATTTCCGGCTTTGAGCCTTTTTCGGTTGTATAGCCAGCCCCTAGATATTTAAAATTAGGGACCTCCTTGAGTTTTTGCCCATTTTTGTGACCATAACCTGGTGCTGATGACTTTCCATCTCCACCTGAAAAAGATAGCAAAACAAGGCATTTCACGATTACGCTTTGACCTTGAAAAACTGGAAGATCCAGAAATCGCAGAGGTGTTCAGGGCAGAAATTGCAGGGAAATTTGTTACACTGACAGCACTATGTGAGTCAGAAACGGATATGGACATAGATCTAATCACTAATCACTAACTGATACCTTAAATACCACAATACAATAATTGAGGCAGCAAAAGATGTACTTGGCAAGAAGCATGCAATTCAATTTAAAAAAAACATGGGTCTCCACGTATATTCTAGAACTATGCGATGAAAGAAGAAAACTTAAGAACGTAAAGAATACTGCAGAAGGAGCACCCAAATACAGAGTAATAAATAAAAAGATAAGAAAAGATTGATCTTCTAAGAACATTAAAATAGATGAATAATACTTTTTAAAAATATCTCCAGTCAGTAAATTTATTTTAGCAAGGCTAAAAAATCTGGCAAGCAAGGTGTTTGATAAACAAAATGGATGTATCTGACGAATTAGAAAGCAAAAAAAATGCCTTACAAATCAATAAGACTTTCGAATTAGCGTGATAATTGCTAAAATAAAACATATAATAAGGCATTCAATAAATTAAAAACATAAGTTTTCAAGAGAAAATTAAACTTTGCTGTAAAACAATATAGCTGTAGAAACTGCAGGATTACCTTATGGAATCTATTTTCAAATTAAAACATTAATTTTTGTTGAAATAAAGGTACTGTACTATTTTACGATTTGTTAAGAAATAAAAATGTGTATATTTCAATCATCTTCTGTGAGTTACGGCGCCATTGTTGTTGTTGGAAGTCTGATTTTAAAACCCTTTTAAATTTTTAAAATCCCATTAGACTCAACAAAACACATGAAAAACTAATAGTAAAGCATTAAAATTAAATTAATTATTTCTGATTTAAGTGTTTAAATTAGTAAAAGTTATTTTATTATTTATTTTGTTCTAAAAATTTTAACTGCGCTAAAATAAGACATTATCTGTAACTTGCTCAGGTTTACTCAGACTAAACTAAGTACTAAGAGTCAGAGTAACTTTGACCAAGTGAAAGTGACTTAGTGAAGTTTTCGACTACGACTAATGACTAAAATTTATGGGTAATCCTGCAGTTTTAGTTTCAGCACAAATATATTATTTTGCAGCAAATTTTTATTTTCTCGTGAGAACTTAACTTTTTAAAAAAATTGTTAAATAAATACAAGCCAGTAAAGCGCTAATTTGTCAGGCATTTTAATTTGTAAGGCTTTTTTCAGACCTTGAAGCTACATAATTAGAGTAGGATACATCCATGGTCCATTTTTTTAAAATTTAGCACCTTGCTTGCCAGATTGTTTTTACCATGCTCACATAAATTTACTGACTGAAGGTGTATTTGAAAAAGTTTACTTCTTTTTTTTTTTAATGTTATTAGAAGATCATTTTAAAAAATCATGTTAAGCCTGGTCCCTTTTGGACTCAGGACGTGTTAGCGCATTTTCGTATTATGTATCAGTACTTATGTTAGATATCAGCATTATGTAGTTATCAGTAATTGTGTTTAGATTTTAGACATATTTTTATGAATTTTCTTGTGTAATGAATATACCTGAAATTTTTTAAAATTTAAAAGTCATTTCTTTACATTTTAAATTTTAAAAATTTTCTCTTTAATCTAACTACAAGTGGTTTGTGGTCACTGAAATAGGACTCATAAATGAAACCTTCTAAATTGTAATCAGCTAATCGCCCAAATACTCCGTCAATTGTTGTTTGATAGATCGTGGTTGCCAATCCTGGTGAAAGTAGTTGAATGTTGAAGCTTGTTTCGAAAAAGTTTTCAATTTCTGCCCCTGGGCCGCTGAGATCTTGATTGAAGTCACCACAAATGATGACGTAAAACTCTCTAAACTTTTACACATATTCTAATGACGTCAACAAAAAAAAAAAAATTATTTTGCACCCTTTCACACCACTCTTCAATGCATGAAGAATTGTGCATTCGACTTCCGGCAATGGCGGCCGTTCCCTGAGTTAGTGTTGCTTCTCGATTCGAAATATTTTTTGGTAGTTTTAACGGGTTTTTTAAACGGATCGAGTAACTGTGTGTTGATGCACCAATGGCAGGTCAGGACATACAAAAAACATATATACATCATGGGTCTAGGACTTATGGATCCTGTGATCAGGGTGATGACAGACGGACAAAACGGGTGCAATAGCGATTTCGACATCTCGAAAATGCGCTAAAAAAAACTAGCTGTTATATTCTTATTTTGTTTGTTTGTAAGTGAGAAAATTTCATTTGGCATCTTACTGTGACAACTTGGCAAGTAGGTTAATAGGTAAACAAAATGGTCTTATTATTTTTGGATGAAGCATCATTGAGAGACAAAAAATGCCTTAGAAATTTCAAAGGCTTAATAATTAGCGCTGTAATAGCTAAAATACAACTTTTATTAATGCAATTTATCAAGGGAGGCATTATACCGAGATTTCTTTTCAAAAAATAGAATTTCCGTATTTTTACCTCGTTCTAATTTAGATTGTTATTTATGTAGTTATCATAGCTTATTTTTTAAAAAAATAAAAATAAATAGTTGTGCTTAGTCTTGTCAGCTCTAATTAATTTGTAATTATAAGAATTTTAAATTGATTTCATTAGTTCTAGCCCCAATAACAAAGTCACCAGGCTCGAGGACTAGTCATTTATCATAAAATATAGTAATATAGTGAAATGTTGATATATTTACTTACGTTATAATTTATAGCAGGTAAATTATACGTCTAATAAGTGGTACTGGGAGTTGTTGTTTTTTTCATTCTGGCTAGTTACAAAGTAATTTGTATTAGTCAATTAGTTTAAAGGACTACTAACTTATTGTGCTCAGCAAAGGCAAAGGTATCACTGTACATTTGAGGACAGGAGTTCTATGGTTTGTGTTTAGTCCTGTATTCTTACTAGAGTTTTAAAAGATAATAAAGTGGTGGCTTTCCTGGTTTCTTCAGGCAACCCATTCCACGCCCGAATACCGGACGGAAAGAAAGAAAACTTGTATGTGTTTGTTCTTGCATATGGAATAAGAAAGGTGTTTTTAACTTTATGTCTATTTGAGGGTTGTATTAGGTTATCTTTGTGTTGTATTTCTAAATTAGAATTAATTGCCTTATGTATAATTACTAATTTACTCTTGGTTCTTCTATCCTCTAGTGTTTCAAGGTTTAATGATTTAACTAACGGTGTTACTCTTGTCAGTTTTGAATATTCTCCAGTAATGAATCTGGCAGCTCTTTTTTGGATTTGTTCTAACTTATCAATATTTTCTTTGGTGGATGGGTCCCATACAGAAGATGCATATTCTAGTATAGGTCTCACCAGGGTGAGGTAGCATTTTAGTTTTATATCTTTGTTACATTTGTAAAATTTTCTTTTTATAAAGCCTATGGTTTTGTTTGATTTTTTAATAACTTCATTGACATGGGGATTCCAAGATAGTTTCTCATTTATTATGACTCCTGAGTATTTCGCATCTTTTGTTTGGGTTAGTTCTTTTCCATGAATGAAATATTTTGAATTTATTTGTTTCTTTTTCTTTGTTACTCTTAGCAGTTGACATTTTTCTGGGTGGAAGGACATACTCCAGTTAGTTTCCCATTTTATTAATTCATCTAAGTCTTTTTGTAAAATTTTGCTATCTTGTTCTGACTTGATTGTTCTATAGATTATACAATCATCAGCAAATAACCTAACTTTAGTTCCTGTTGAGATATTGTTGGGTAAGTCATTTATATAAATTAAAAATAGTAAGGGACCTAGGACAGTTCCTTGTGGAACTCCTGAGTTAACCTTTATTGGTGTAGATTTAGANCCATTAATTATTACAGTTTGCTCCCTACCCAATAGGAAATCTTGGATCCAGTGATGTAAGGGACCTGAGATTCCAAAGTATTTAAGTTTTTTGAGTAAACTAAGGTGGTGAACTTTGTCGAATGCTTTTGAGAAGTCTAGTAATATTGTATCTATTTGATCATTATTATCTAAGCCTTTTGATAGATCATCTATTAGGCCTATCAATTGTGTTTCACATGATCTGTTCTTTCTAAAGCCATGTTGGTGTGGGCATAGGGCATTATATTTGTCAAGGTGGTTAACTATTCTGCTATATATTATGTGTTCCAGTAATTTACATGTGATACTAGTAAGTGATACAGGTCTGTAATTACCAGGGTCGGACTTATCACCTTTCTTAAAGAGTGGCGTTACATTGGCTAATTTCCAATCCTGGGGCACTTTACCCTGGTTTAGAGAGGCTTGAAAAAGAACTACAAGGATTGGGGACAGTTCATTGCTTAATTCTTTTAATAACCTGGCAGGTAATTCATCTGGGCCAGTAGCTTTGTTTATTTTTAAGTTTTTTAGGAGTGAATGTATACCTATCTCATCTACAGTTATGTTACCTATTTCTTCCAATTTATTTAAATTTATTGAAATTTCCTTGTCGCCTGAGGCAGAAAATGATGATGCAAAATATTTGTTAAGGATATTAGCTTTATTTTCATTATCATTATAGGTTTTATTATTTGAGCCTTTTAGTGTGGCTATACCTGAAGGCTCCATTTTTTTAGATTTGATAAAGGACCATAAGTTTTTATTGTTATCTTTAGTTATCACATTGTTTATATAATTATTTTGGAGGTTACGGCTAAGTTTTTGTGTCAGGTGTTTAAT
Source organism: Radix auricularia (assembly GCA_002072015.1). Taxonomy (NCBI): domain Eukaryota; kingdom Metazoa; phylum Mollusca; class Gastropoda; family Lymnaeidae; genus Radix; species Radix auricularia. Next base: position 1,486,433 of record MUZC01000125.1, read on the forward strand.
TTTTAAGTATTTTTTGTGTATCCTTTCTAAATTGGTAGCCTTAAATTTCTTAAATAAATTCTCCTTTAGTTTGCAATACTTTTTTAATTTAAAATTGAACCAGCATTTATTAATTCTATTTGAAGTTATTTTTGTTGGAACATTCTGATCCATTATGGTTTTTAGATTTGTTTTTATTTCCTTCCATATTTCTTCTACAGGGCTAACTATGCTGAATTTACTTAGGAAATTTTGTTGGAAATTAGAAGCTGATTGGTGTAATTTTATTAAGTTGCATTTATTCCAAAGATATATTGTTCTTCTAGGCATCTTATTTATTTTAGTTTTTATTGTGTTGGTTACCCTAACAATATCATGGTCAGACAGCCCAGGAATTATTGTGCAGTCTAGTACTAGTCCTGGTCTGTTTGTTAGGAATAAATCTAGTATTTTGTTTTTCCTAGTTGCTTTTTTTACTATCTGTTCTAGGTTTATGTTGTTTATTGTGTCTAAGAAATGTTCATTAATTTCTTTATTATTTTGGTGGCTATCAATTGTATAGTTTTTCCAATTTATATCTGGAAGATTTAAGTCCCCCATAGTCCAAATTACAGCATTTTTATGATTGTCTTTAATATAAATTAGTTGACTGCAGAGATTCCTCATGTATTCTATGTTTGTATTTGGTGGCCTATATAGACTGCCTACAATAAAGGGTGATGAGTTTGGTGTAACTATTTTGCAAAAAACAGATTCTATATTAGAGTTTGGTTGTGTGTTAATTTCTTCGGCTATGAGAGTTGATTTTATTGCAAGTAGGATGCCACCATGATTGTCTGTTCTATCTTTTCTAAATATATTATAATTGCTGCTAAAAATTTCAGAGTTATATATGTTGGGGTTCAACCAAGTTTCAGAACCAGCAATTATGTCTGGTTCTTCTGTTTTTATAAGAAGATCTAAATCAGGATTTTTATTTTTTATGCTTTGAATATTAATTATTAGAGTTTTAAGAGTGTTTTGATTGTCAGTATTATTAGATTTTTTATTTTCATAGGTTTGTGTGGCAGGTCTGATTTTATCTAGGGTGTTTTTTATATTAGAATTAGCCAAAACACTGTAAAAGTTTGTGGTGATCAGGTCCCTATGATTAAACAGGTCTGAATTGATTTGGGGAAATCCACAACGTGTGCAGTGCCAAGATGTATATTTATTTCTTAGACCCATTGATATGTACTTGGGTGTATTAACATGCAGGCAAACTGTGTGGTACCATTCATTGCAGGTGTCACACTGAATTGCTCCTTGTTTACTTGTGCATGTTTTTGTACAAAGTTGGCATTTAGATGATACTGGGCCTGGGTTACGTTCTATGTCGCCGGAGAGAAGCAAGATTAAAATTAGGTGCTCTCGCCTATGTCTATGTCTACATATTTTATGTTTCCATTGTTTTAGTGTAATTTCTTTTATTGTACTTAAGATAGAGGTGTAGTCAGGTACTGAGTCTGTGTGCTTAGTGTTGTGGTGGTTTATAACTATAGATAAGTTACTATGATTTTTAGGATGTGTTTTGGTTGAAGTTAATGCCCTTAAAAGTATTGTGGTTATTACTAAGATTAAGATTCCATGTTGTAGTTCAACGTTATTTGGGGACTATGTTATATCTGAAACCATGTTGTAGTTTGACGTTATTTGAGGACTTTGTTATATCCTAATTTCATGTTGTAGTTCAACGTTATTTCAATCACTAAATTTATCTTAGACACGCTGTCTCCTAATCTTTTAAAAATTAAAAATATCTGTTGAATGTTTTGCAAATTTAATATAAAATTATAATCAACTAATATATCTATGAAGCTTGATCTTAAAAAATGAGTATTTAAAACATTTTATTTAGTTACTATCTCAAAACTTCTCATGCATTAACATATCCCATTTTTCAGCTTTAACACCCTGAACAAGATTGTTTGAGTACTTTGTGGCACTGTGGACGCTTTAATTAAGGTAATAACACCCTTTTACTCTTGATTTGTATTGATATTTGTTTTGCCTGACATATTTAGTTGATTACTGAAACAAGTAATATTGGAACTACTGACACCAATGAAGTTGAAAATATTTATTCTAAAACAGTCATCTTTTGAAAATCAAAATTTGTTACCTTTTGGTAACTTATCTACCGTATATACTTGACCCCCTGATTTCTTTTCTAAAATGAGTTATGTGAGTATAAGTTGACCCCCTGATTTTAGCCTCAAAATTTTGAAAGTATATCCTTTGTACTGCACTCTTCCCCCATTACTCTTTTTGGCTTTGGATTAAATCACAGCTAATTGTCATTTCATTTTATTAGTTTTATTTGTTTTAGTCTATTTCCTCATTGAGGAAGGCTTTTTGCTAAAACCTTCGTATTGGTCTATGAATCTTGTCAGGCCCAGTGGCATCACTAGGAGGGCGGGACGCCCTTGGTGACACCATCAGGGGGGTGACAACAAAATATAAAATACTGTATTTTCCTGTTATTTGGCACTGGAAAACTCGGAGGAGTTCTATGGGTTAAGTCTAAGTCGTGAAGGGGGTGACACCATGAGCTACCGCTCCGTGTGACACCAACCCTAGTTACGCCTCTGGTCAGGCCTAAACATACCATGTGTTAATTTATTGTAGCATAATAGTGCAGTATTCAAATGAACAAGCTGATGCTCCAAAGGAAAAAAAGAATTAGACTTATCCACATTGATACATGCAATTTAGGCCAGGATTTTGTGTTGAAATAAAAAATGAAATAAACATTATTCACAATAAACCACTGCTTAAAGGAAATAACTAGAGTCAGTCAATGTTAATAACAATTTTATTAACTTTATAAAATAATGAACCATTATAGTGCTGAAAAATGACAATGAAATGAAATGAAATGAGTAGTAAAATATTTATTTTGTTACCGATTTCAAAGCAATTAAATCATTTTTACAAGCTATAAATGACATCAGAGTTTATGAATATTATCATCTTGGTGTATTTTTACAATCTCATGCTCTAAGCAACTGTATAATGTTTAACATTTAACGAATGATTTTTTGCTTATGTTAAATACAAGCTGTTAATCTAAACTAGTGACCTTCAGTAATATTTAGCAACAAACACACGCTTCTGTGATAGCCACATGGCAGTTAATTTATGACAACATTCTTATAGCTTATACGTATGTGTAATTTCATGCAGCCTCTATATGTGCTCACTGAACCATTTACACTGAACCATCTTTATATACACATTGTTCAGAACAGTCTTTGCTTGATTGGGGGAAAGGGGGGGGGGTGGGAAAAAAACTGCATTTTTCAATTCAAAATATGTTATCCAAAATGTTGAGAACATGCTTAGGGCAAGGAATATCATTTTGGATGCAACATGAATTGTATCTGCAAATTGTTTCCACAATTTCATTTATTTTTGTTTTTGGGTTAAAATTATGTGCCAGCCACCATGGCACACCTAATTGCAATGATATGTTGGTGCTACTTTTGATATATTTACAAGTTACTACCAAACATAAACTCAAATTGTGTTGAATACGAGATGTGGTGATGAGCCACTGGTATTTTCCACAGCTGCCATGCCAAGAATGAGAAATGTTTGACAAATAATTAATACCTCAAGAATCCAATCTATCATTTGTTTAATAATTATGTTAAATGAAAGTCCATCAAACAGATGGGGCATATTGTTTTACCTACACATGTAGAAATAATACCTGAATTAATTGTGTATATGTTCAACTCAATCTGTGCATAGTTTTGTAACAATGTCTTGTCCAACTTAATCTGTGCACATTTTTGTAACAATGTCTTGTCCAACTCAATTTGTGAACATTTTTGTAACAATGTCTTGTCCAACTCAATCTGTGCATAATTTTTGTAACAATGTCTTGTCCAACTTAATCTGTGCACATTTTTTGTAACAATGTCTTGTCCAACTCAATCTATGCACATTTTTGTAACAATGCCTTGTCCAACTTAATCTGTGCACATTATTTGTAACCATGTCTTGTCCAACTCAATCTGTGCACATTTTTGTAACAATGTCTTGTCCAACTTAATCTGTGCACATTTTTGTAAGACTGGTTTAGTCCTCCTATTTTAATTCTATTAAAACGTTGATAGAAAGGATCTTAATTTCTATGGTCGACAGCTTGGCATGTTATGCTTTCGTCATCAATTTCCAAAGCCGTGTCCACACTTTATAATTTTTTATTTTATTTTGAGTTGTTCAAAGAAATAATGTCATTTATTTACCATTAATTGATTTGATTATTTTTAAAATTAAATTTGTGTGTATTTTAGCCTAGATTTTGTTGTGGTCCTAGTAGGATCATGTATAAAGCTGGCCAACCTTACCAAAATAATCTAAACTCATTATGAAACCAGAAGTGTACATGACATGACATGAATCTTTTACTTTGATGCGACCAGCTCTTTTTCCTTATTTTTGCACATTTTAGCTCATGTAAGCAACAGTACTATCAAATAGAATACAGTCGTGTCATCATTATTGTTATCAGCTATTGTGTCGCTCTCAGTTTTAGACTTTGGTTTTCTTTCTCTGCATTATCAAACATTTTTAAAAATTATAACTCGACTAATAAAACTGGATAATATCTCTTGAAAATTATTATACTGTGATAAGTAATAGAATATATATCATTTGACCTAGATATTTCTAAACTGATGGGGTTCTTTGTGTTAGGCTTATAGAATATATTAATATTAGAAAGATTGCACCAGATTTATTTTTTTAAAAAAAACTCTTTAACACTTATGTTAAGAGCAACACAATAATTTACCTTTAACTTGTCATAATGCCTTCTTTGAATCTACATTTGCTCAAAATAAATGACCAACTTGAACTGTTGATCTTCATCAACATAAGGCACTATAAACTTTGGGAACTCTCCAACTTTCAAGTTGGCAATGCTCATTTGGGTCCCATGATCCAGTGATTGGTCAATCTCCAGAGTGCCCTTAGTGGTGGTGGCGTTGGTGTATACAGCAGAGAATCTGAATTTTCCCTCTACGTCGTAGGAATTGAGGTAAGACAAGTGGAGCTTTACTTTGGCGTGATCTGCTGTTAATTTAGCCAGGCGCTTAGAAGTCAGGTCATAATAGTGTTTGAAGTCAACCCTCTCGTCCCCGAAGTCCTTGACAAAAATAAAAGAGAACTCTTCATCTTCTTTTTCATAAACCACCGTCTGGGAGATGGGATAGAAGTGTTTCTCGTAGTACATCTGCACCAACTTCTCATAGGGCTCTGGGAGGTGGTTGGTGCCGTACTTCATCTGCTTGTCCACTGAGAACGCCTCATACCGGAAGACCGCAGCAAAAGCTACGGTGTCGGAATGAGACCTGCTCTTGTAGCTGTGGAGCTGCGTCATGTTGTAGCCGACCTCCTCCAGCTGCAGCTTGCGCTTGAGCAGATGTCTGTGGTCCATGCCGTGCTCGAAGATGTCCCGGTGTTGGGACTGTGCCGACCGGAGGATGTGTTTGCCAACTATTAGAAACTGAGTGTGGCCTTTGAGAGTAAAGGAAGTAAACCACTGGATGCTGAATCCCTCTTCTTGCAGCGCAGTCATGTATGCACTGAGATGGTGCTCATCAACGTTGTATTCAACTGTGAACTGTGGCAGGTCGTAGCTGTCTTGGGATGTGTACAACGGATGTCTGTGCAGGTGTGAGAGGTCGTACAGGAACAGGTTCCCTGGGGGTGTGCCTTGCTCCAAGTTCCCCATCAGTTCCTTGCTCTCATGTCTCAGCTGGCTGTTTTTGTTGTTGTAGCACATGATGATCCAAGAGTCCGGGAAGTGGTGGCCAGTTCCGTCTGGCTTTGAACTGAGGTTATGGTACAGGATCAGATCATCAGCCGAGTGATCAGAATTTTGCCACACAACATTTTGACGGCTGACCTTGAAGCCTGCTCCCTGCCAGGTTTCATCAGAATTTTCACCTCCATATTCTGGCCTGGCTAGCAACAGCTTAAGGTGGTGACCATCTAGGATCTCTTGAGTCTCAAATGTGCACCTGGGAAAGGTCAATAGATAAGTTATCTGATAAGAAATGCTTTGTTTTTTTATTTTAAAAAAGACCTTAAATTTTTTTATTTTTTTTTAATTTTAAAATCTGTTTTGCAATGCTATAAACTTTTGTTGATCAATATTTAACAATATCAATTGTTATTGAAATCAAAAACAAAATTAACTAGTATCAATTGTGATAGTTTTTTCATGGCCTTAATGAAACAGTTGAACATTTGAAACAAACCCCATGATTTTTGGTGATCTTAATGAAACAATTATAGATTTGAAACAAACCCCATGTTTTTCGTTCATTTATAGGTTGTTATATAAACTTGTGGACTGCATGACATGGATGTAAATATTTAGTCTGTGGCTCACCGTAAGAACCTCATCATGTCGTAGACGTTAGAGTACCATCCCAAAGTTGAGTCGACAGTGAACAGGTCCATAATTTGGTAGATTGATCTGTCCAGTGTGAGGTCATCTTGTTGGTACTCCTCTTGTGGCTGGTCAAGCCGGGTGTTCCACATCCCACAGGGATTCAGGATAAATCTGATGGACAGAGGATAGTGTACAGAAATGATGTGTACAGACAATCTATGCGTCAGCTAAGGGGGTGTGTACAATCTACAGGGGATCAGATAGAAATCTTAAACACTGTGTAAATGGGTCAACGGGTTTAGGCCTAAGCGCTCTCTATTGAAGCATATTAATGTTGTATTTTACAGTAGCCTACGTAGATACTAAATACTTTCCTGAACTGTATTGTTGAACTGGTTTATCAAGTATTGATTGATTAGTATTTATTCCTGTAGCCCTCTTCTAACCCCACATCCCCACCTTAAACATCGTCCTCTTTTAGTCATTTTTGTGAGAGGTCATAATTTTTTTACTCTACTCTCACTCTCTCTCTCTCCTCTTACTCTACTCTCTAACTCTCTCTAACTCTCACAGTTAAGGCATGCCATCAAGTCAACAAATTGATCAATTCTCAAGACTTATTATTTAATCTCCACAATGTCATAGCTTTTTAAAACTTCTAATTTGGACTAAAACAGCTTTATAAAACTTTATAGAGTTTTAGCTTTTGCTGGGGAAAATTCTCATGATAATGAAGTTTATCTAACTTTCAATTTGTGCCCTTAAACTGGTTTGGTAGTGACTGACAAATAACAACAAATATTTCCACATTAAGGCCGGTATCCAACCTCTTGACATAATCCTTGTAGGGCATGTCTGCTGCCACCTCCACCACTCTGCCCAGGACCAGGTATGCCAGGTTGGAGTGGGCCACCTTGGTGCCAGGTTCAAAAGACAGTGGCTGTGACATCATGTAACTGATGAGGGTCTTGGGCTCCAAGGGGTACGACAAGCCCATTTCTTTGGCAATGTTTGGGACTCTATGCTGCATAGTACAGATACAATAAGAATGGGCTCAATGATTTCAAGTCTTTTAATAGTCATCATTTAATCACATGTCATATTCAGTCACTTTCTCACTATTATTTATTGTCTATCCCTTTCCTGATGGAATATATCTTTTTTAAAAAGTATCTTGAATAACAGGCATTGGGGCCTTCCATAAAGTACGTCACGCTATATTTGACCGTTTTTTACCTCCCCCTCTACCCCTTGTCACAAATGTCGGACCCGACCCCTAAAGTTTTGTCACACTTTTTTTGACAAATATTAATTATTAAATTTTTAAGTTTAATCTAATACCGTGACGTCACACTTGGCCGGATTCCCCCCCCCCCGTCACAACTGTCACACTTTCTTATACCCCCCTCCCCCCTGAACATGACATACTTTATGGATGGCCCCATGGACATTAGTTGCTAATTCTATTACGTTAAGCAATACCTTCTTTCCATTTCACTCCAAATATAGTTTATTGAAATTTGGCCTATTTTTGCAAATTAATGAAGAATAAACATTTCTTAGAAAGTCTTTTCCGGGTATAAATAGATCTATAGGGTGAACATAAATTATTTTCTAGTTTGTGTTTTTAGAAGTTAAAATCCCATTTAAAAACAAGAGATTTGAAATTTCAAAGACAAAAGTTCCAAAGTTAATACAACAACTTCCTTACAGCCCTGTTCTGATAGTATTTGTTGAGGACAGCATCGTACAGCGGTCCCTGGCTGTCGTCCCAGCCGGCGCTGTCTCTCAGGAGGTGCTCCACGTTGATGTCATACAATCTTGTGTCCACTGATGACTTCCTCCAGGGCTGAATGTCACTCAGTAGCCCCTGGTCGCCAAACACCTGCACAGCCGGGGGGGGGGGGAGTGACCAGCATTAATAAGGGTCCTCACTTAAATTATTAAAATAGGTTACAACATAGCAACAAGTTCCGCATCAATGGACTTAGTTCACCTGGAAAGTCTTTTTCTTTTCATTACTACATATTTTTTTCTATTGGCCCAGACTTGTAACGATTTCCCACAATCCCCTTCCATCTCGAGCTATGGTAAACAAGAATATCCTCCCCTTCAGTCTCTAAGGTAAACACTCACCTTGTCTTTGAGGGATATTTTCTCATCTCTCACCAGCTGCATGACAGCCACAGCTGTCAGAGATTTGGCCAGACCGGAGACCGGGAACCTTGTGCCGCTAGTCACCTGGACAAAGTCATGCAAGCATCACTGGCTTTTATTAGAGTAGGTTCACACTTGGGCGACCAAATCAAGTACATACTCGTATGGACTTTGACTAGTTAACTACGAAGTCTATCAGATTCTTGGGGGACTTGTTCGGGACCTCTAGTATAATTGAAGGATTGACTTACTGTAAAGTTTAGCAAAGGTTTTGTTTGAAATGCGGGATACCACCAGCGAAATGTAACTCTAACCTCTGGAGAGCGGCGGTGCTACCGTTATAATCAGGGCACGGGGCGCTCGGTCGAGGGTTTGTCATTTTAACATGTGTTATAAAATGGTATCGGTTGTTTCATCGAACAGATGAGACTTGCTCTACACCAAGTCTGGTGCTCGATTACCCACACCCGCTCCATGGGGTAGAAGTAGTAGTCAATAGTTAATAATATAGAACAGTAATGGCGAACCTTTTTGGCGTGCCCAAAACTCAAATAAAACCTATTTATATATAGCAAAGTGCCAACACAAAGTGGTTTGATTAAGGGGTTTATATAATATAGTTGCGTGCCGGCTGATGAGGCTCAGGGTGCCGTTTGTGGCACGCGTGGTATAAGTTCGCCATCACTGGTATATATGAGCAGCACGCAGGTATATTTTGATGAAGATAGTGTCTTTATATCGTTGTGGGTCAGTGTCTTTATATCGTTGTGTGTCAGTGTCTTTATATCGTTGTGGGTCCGTGTCTTTATATTGTTGTGTGTCAGTGTCTTTATATTGTTGTGGGTCCGTGTCTTTATATCGTTGTGTATCAGTGTCTTTATATTGTTGTGGGTCCGTGTCTTTATATCGTTGTGTATCAGTGTCTTTATATTGTTGTGGGTCAGTGTCTTTATATTGTTGTGGGTCCGTGTCTTTATATTGTTGTGGGTCAGTGTCTTTATATCATTGTGGGTCAGTGTCTTTATATCATTGTGGGTCAGTGTCTTTATATCATTGTGGGTCAGTGTCTTTATATCATTGTGGGTCCGTGTCTTTATATCGTTGTGTGTCCGTGTCTCTGTCTGTCTTACCTTACGACCAGCTCTGTCTACACCGTATCCTCTAGCGAGCAGCAGTTTTCCATCCTTCATAGCGGCTACCGCTGCCCCCGAGTAGCCGTTCTCCTTTATGAAGTGTTCAAACGCACGGTCAAACACATGATTCTCTACCGACATTACTGCGGTCAAAGAAAGGAGACATCATTGTTATTGTTAGAGACATCATTGTTATTGTTAGAGACGTCATTGTTATTGTTAGAGACATCATTGTTATTGTTAGAGACATTATTGTTTTAAATAGAGACATTATTGTTGTTGTTAGACTAGTTAGAGACAGTGGACATGGTTAAGCACTAGATATTTACACTCATTATCGACATTTGAAAAATCATCTAAAACGAAATGCGCTAAATGTTCAAAAGGAATAGAAAGCCAATTAACAGACAACACTAGTCCACCTGTTGTGGCTATGTGGTAACAGACATATGGGTCCGTGTGGGTTAAACTTGTCGGTATACGTCATGCTTTTGCGGACAGATCGCGAGATGAAATGTTTCTGTAATAGTAGTTGACGTGTACCCATAAGTTGGACCAGGCTAAACCTTAAAATTACACCACGTGTTCCGCGACCGTCGCTTACTTCACGTGCTTCGTCTGACTGTTAGGTCAAATGTTTTATGTTTTAAATGTAATGTTATGTCCAATAATAATTATATTAAATTGATAATTTATATAGCGCTGTATCCCAGCAAGGGACCGGGCTCACACCGCTTTACAACATTGAGATATTAACATACAAATAATCAAATAACGATTCATATTATAATAACCGCACACGTGACAGTACGCCACACATAAGCCACGTTATTCATTAAAAAGAAATATTTGATGATTAAAGTGTCAAGAGTTTCCCAGTTTTTTAGTGGAGTGGCTCTTGTAACTCTAGGATCTTCTACCATTCTTGTGAGAGATGCTGGAATTAGTTTTATAATGGAATAAGCTGGGGTTAAGTAACCTGACAGGGGCACGTAACTAAGTTAGCAGCTGTGAAAAGTCTGAAAAGTAATTTGACGTGACTGCCTCATTTCCCGTACTTGTTTTTGCTACCGGCCGATGATGTAACGGTGGCAATCTTGACTGTCATTTAATCCCCGAGTCATTGTGTGTTAGCAGTTTGAGAGACCAAAATGTTTTGTATAGTGGTAGTAGATGTGTTATGGCGGGGGCAATTAGTCTTGAATTAAAATAGTTTTATAATAAGTTGTCACTAACAACAACATTATGCTCGGGGATTAAACCAATAGGCTATAACAGTAACAGGGCGCAGTGATCGGTGTTTTCATTTGTAATACGTACAAGTTTTAGTAAAACATGGGGGTGGGGGGGTAATCAACAAACACTAGCAAACTATCTATATTGTGTGTAACAAATAGAACTTGGGAACCCTATATCTTTTGAGTAGTGCCAATAGGTAATTCATTCGGTGATTCAGGGCAAACAATGGGTCTCAAACTGGTCACATTTAAATTGTGGGACAAACAATTACACATCACCCCCACACAAAAGAGCGTATGTTAAGCTGTAGTTATAGAGTTTTAGAACACATGATCTCTCCTTACACTGTACTGTGGTGGTAGCGTCTATTGGGTAGTAGTAATAGGGTTTAAGAACCCCCGATCTCTCCTTACACTGTATGCGGTGGGGCGGGCTATTTGTAAACGGGGATTTCTTATAAAAGAGGGGAGACTAATCCGTCTGGGGGGTTCAGACGAGTTGATGGAATTATATCCCCATTTGAACGTTACCTCCCCTGGCTGAGCTCCCATTGAGACTAAACTAAAGAATAGACAAGTAGAAGGAAAGAAAGATTCACCGGTGCTTGAAATGGGACACTTGAAAACGTTAGTCTAGCTAAGCTCTTATTTCGCTACTTGGGCCCCCGAACACTTCTGAAGCTGTGAGACCGGGACGTTGAATACGATACTCGATCAAATGACGGGTTGTCGGGGCAGGGGGGGGGGGGCTTTTCAAGGGACATAATTGGTCTCCACACGGAGGATAGTGTTCATTAAATGTATCTTAAAAGAGTTGTCGCACTGCATATATTATAATTGTTGTAGATTTAATTTCACGCCTTTTTCCCCGAGAGGAAGTGGGGTTAGAATAATTGATTACTGATAACAATCGTCACATGGATTCTACTTACTTCATGACTGTATGGTAGTTTTATTTAAATTTTACATTTCCCGCACCATTGTTTTTGTTGTTTTGGCGAGTGAGGACCATTACTGTTATTCACAGAGAGCGGCACCTCTATTATTGACTGGCATTGTTTAGTGAAGGCACCTCTATCATTCGCTGGCTATAGTGAATGCACCTCTATCATTCACTGGCTATAGTGATGCACCTCTATCATTCACTGGCTAAAGTGAATGCACCTCTATCATTCACTGGCTAAAGTGAATGCACCTCTATCATTCACTGGCTATAGTAATGCACCTCTATCATTCACTGGCTATAGTGATGCACCTCTATCATTCACTGGCTATAGTGATGCACCTCTATCATTCACTGGCATTGTATAGTGAATGCACCTCTATTGACTGGCATTGTCTATTCTTAACTTGCTGTATACTCAAGTCGTGAGGACACTAATATCCTTCACGTGAGAGATAAGGCCCTTTGACTGATGACCCCCTGGTCTGTTAACCGTTGACCCCCTCCTGGCCCTACTCGATAGCCGTAGGAAAACTTTGCCAAGCTGTGAGACGATCTACTTTGTGCTTGTTTTGTTTTCACATTTAGAGTCAGATAGGTTTGTGTTGTAACTCCTCTGATAATATTACTTCATTCTTGTTATTGTCAATCTTAAGTCGCCTATCATCTAGTATCTGATGTCTCTAATCAGTGTTTATGTGTACAAATTACATCCCTCCCAACCNACTCGTGTTTTTTTGTCAAAATTTCCCCCCCCCCCACCCCCCCCCCCCCCCCCCCCCCGAAAAAACACAACAACAAACAAACGAATAAACATGTCTTCACTCCTCGCCTCGGGTGACATACCATAGATAAATTAAGATATCAGGTTTTACCCCACAGTCACTGTTGAACATATTGGGCTAAATTCCCATAATCCAAGTTAACAACATCATTTACATAAAGTGAGCCCGGCCATAAGACCCTATGAATGGTACTCTAAAGGCGCGTTCACACTGTCGAGTCGTTGACTAGTCACAGCCTTATTTTGAATGGAGTGGTTCCCTTATGGCGCGTTCACGCTGTGGACTAGCCAGCTTCATGTTGAGTGAGAACCCTAGACACGTATGACTTTCTTAAGTGAGATATTTTAAATATAGATAGCAGTTTTTGAGACAGTTAACGGTCAGCAAAACGTGGCAATATGAACAAGCCCCCGCCCCCCACCACCGACCATTTTGTATGATTTAAGCAAGCAGCATTGCCCGTAAAAAGACATCTGTAATTTGGACTTCTTAAAGCTAGAGTCTATATAGTATAGACAACTGTCTTGTACAAGTCTATTTGTTTTGGTTGCTAAATTAAACTGACATATTTCCCAACATTTGTTTGTATCTTCGGTTTAAAAAATGCGTAAACAAATGAGATACTTTGTGTGAATTTTTATTTTTTTAAACCAGTGCATCCATAGAAAAGTCCTGTTATTCAATTATGAATGATTGTAAAGTACATGATAAATTCTATATTTTAAATTTGAAAGCTATAACTTGTAATTTAAAAAATGCCTTAGTGTTTTGAAATTTACCCTGAAAACAAAATGGAGGACCCATATTTGAGTTTCTATGGAAACAAAACAGATTATTATTTTTAAAAAAAAATTAATGCAATTTTCATCTGTTGTTATACCCTTTAAGAATATTTTATTTAAAATCACTCAGGACGCTAGGTACAAATTTTAGAATTTTGACCCATACCCCCCCTTAAATTTATGTATAGTTTTTTACATTTCATTTATGGGGGGGGGGGGGTTACCACCGTACCATGCAATATTATAGGGAACTTTGGTTCCATGTTCTACCAGTTTCTAAGCTCACCGCCATCTGTTAATCTGCTGATGATGTCATCGCACTGAAAACCGTCAAGATTGAACTTAAATAACCTCTTAGCCTTGCGCCTACAGAAATAACCAAACCCTACTGAAGCCGATGCCAGGATTTCTCCATCTAACGTTACATGATAGAACGTACGTACAAGTAATGCAATTTATCTTTCTAGGCCCCATACCTTCAGATAACTCATTTGAAAGGAACCCTTATTAGTGTCTATCCAAACTGTTACGGCCAGTGCGCGTTTTTTTTTTTTTGGTTTTTTTTTTTACGAAAGAGATGTATTCCATTCCCATTTTCAATTTCTATCTACAACGAAAAATTAAATTAAATATTTCGCTCCGAACTTACATCTTCCACTTGGTATTGTATCTTGGTGTTATTTATTGTAGCTTAATATGTCGGTATTTTGATAGGACCTAGTTCGAAAATTGGCTACATCAACACCAAGAACATTCATTGAACAGCTGCCCCGTTTTGTGGCGAAAATTTGAGAACCCATACTCAAATGTGTAGTGTGAACCCATCTTTAGACTTAGACGTTTACCTTTCGCGCCTGGGTGCGCACAGACACAACACGGATTCGCACCAGTGCCAAGGGCCTGACGACGCGGGATTAGCACCCCCTCCCCCCGACAGACGCCAGCAATACGATTAGATATACTTTATAATCATTCATAATTCAGTCTAGTGAGAGGCGACCAGGAGTCAGGAGTGGGTGTGCGTGGGTGGGTGGGAAGTCCTTATGTTAGACTGGTTGTCTATATGGTTTAGTCCAGTGACTGGGCTGTGTGTAGATTGGTTGTCTATGGTTTAGTCCAGTGACTGGGCTGTGTGTAGATTGGTTGTCTATGGTTTAGTCCAGTAACAGCGTTGTCGTCATCTCTTAATTATTGATTACATTGCCCCCGCCCACACTATGCACTTGCACCCAGTCCACATGATCCTACCTGCTGCTTACAGTCATGAATGTGTGTGCGTATGTTTGTGTACATGGGCACTTCTGCGCCGCATTCTGAAAAGAATGTTCGTTACTGACCGAGCCCAGGTCGAGAGCTCTAGACTATTTACTGAACTCGTCTTTAAATGAGATCTCCTTTAACTACCTGTGATATTTAGGTGAGGCGATACAATGAAGGGCTGTAACAAGTAGTCAAACGTTATGTTGTCAATGGCTCTCCGTGTGATACGATGAAGGGCTGTAACAAGTAGTCAAAAGTTGTTTCCGTGACCCTTCGTGGAGGGTCACGGAGAAAACTTCCTCCATGAAGGTACAACGACACCTACTGCCCCATGCATGTAGAGCTACTGCACCATGATAAACCTACTGTCCCATGATAGACCTACTGCCCCATGATAGACCCACTGCCCCATGCATGTAGAGCTTCTGCCCCATGATATACCTACTGCCCCATGATAGACCTACTGTCCCATGATAGACCTACTGCACCACGACAGACCTACTGTCCCATGATAGACCTACTGTCCCATGATAGACCTACTACCCCATGATAAACCTACTGCCCCATGATAGACCTACTGTCCCATAGTAGAGCTACTACCCCTTGATAGAGCTACTGCCCCATGATAGACTTACTGCCCCATGATAGACTTACTGCCCCATAATAGACCTACCCCATAAATGACCTGCCCCATGATAGACCTACTGCCCCATGATAGACCTACTACCCCATGATAGACCTACCACCCCATGATAGAGCTACTACCCCATGATAGACCTACTACCCCATGATAGACCTACTGCCCCATGATAGACCTACTATCCCATGATAGACCTACGACCCCATGATAGACCTACCACCCCATGATAGACCTACTATCCCATGATAGACCTACTACCCCATGATAGACCTACTGCCCCATGATAGAGCTACTACCCCATGATAGACCTACTGCCCCATGATAGAGCTACTACCCCATGATAGACCTACTGCCCCATGATAGACCTACTACCCCATGATAGAGCTAATACCCCATGATAGACCTACTGCCCCATGATAGACCTACTACCCCATGATAGCAATGTTGTGTCTCAACAGCAGAGCAATCAGGTTTTTATGAAAGCTGACGAACATTTCACTATGAAAAAAGACACGCTCAAAGAAGAAGCGAAATTCCAAATCAACGCATGTATTTAGATCAATGTAGGCACACAAATAACACATACACAGGTACACAAATCGACACAGGTACACAAATCGACACAGGTACACAAATCGACACAGGTACAAATCAACAAAGGCTTACAAATCTCCTCAAGTTCTCGCCACAAGTTTGTCAGACATCACTCAATAGATCAGTGTTTATGTTAATTGGCAGTGAAGTAATACGTGGGACGTGGTGGTTGAGAGGTAGCGCTCTCGACTGTCATACCGATGGTCACGAGTTCGAATCCACACGAAGGTGAGGATTCGTTCTCGGGGCCTGTGGAGTCCCCGAGTCACCCAGCTCCGAATGGGTACCTAACTAGACAATAGTTAGGCGGCTGGGGTAATGCGTGGAACCCCTATAGCCGTGGCCTGTGACCGCTGCATCACTTGCCAACAGATCATCTCTCATGGTCTGTGGACCATTATCTTCTGCATAGAAGGAGCGTCTGTATATCTAAGATAAGATAAGTTAATGAGTTTTTGTTGGGTAGAAAATTTGCTGACGTCACAAACCTAAAGTACCTATCTCTTGGGACAGACTAGAGTATAACGAGGAAGTGCCGCCTCCCTCCCCCTTCAAAGAAATCCCCACATATATTTTTGTTTTTAAAAAAAAAACGCGGAGCTTATTTCACTTGAAGGACTATTCACCTCCACGAGTTGTTCACTTTCCTTCCAACAATAAATGAACATTGGGGAGTAGCTCCAAACTCCCAATGAAACTGAACGTTTTAATCGGACTGACGTTACAGGTCCCCAAGATATATTATATCTCAGTATTACCTCTATGCCATTCTGATTAAGATAACCGATACAGATTTTTTTTAAAAAACCTTTATAAACTTATACTAACTTTCCGAGATCCTACCGAGCTGGAACGTTGCACATACACTTTTGTCACCTAACAATGCATTCTATCAAAATTACATATCAATCAAATTTACCGTAATTTACCGTAATTAAATTAATGATTTTTTAAGATTATCTCTATGTGCTAGTCTGTCGCGTGGTATTATATTGAACATACTTTTATATTTTCCCGATAAACTATATCGATCGCGTCTCATATTTAAAAAATTTAGATCTATAGTTTTTTTTTTAAAAAAAACGTTGTTTTTACCGGGTTTTAAAAATGTTAATTCATTTTTGATTGTCTTGTGTTCCCGACGTCAGTTAAAACGCAATTAATGTCTGTTTTTGTGTAAAGTCTTGCGCGTGTTGTCCTGGTCTTTGTCAAATTTGGCTTCCAAACAATTAATTTACAGCGCAGTGTTATTTTTATGTTCTTTGCAATTAACTTCAAGAGGACGCACGACTATTTTATCTTCCAAAAAATGATTTTAAATACCTGTTTGAGGCTATTACTAACACATATCGTTGCGCCCCCCCCCCCCGTCAAAGGACTAATATACACATTTTGTACACCTAAATATTTGTGTACAATTCGTGTTGCATTTCTCTCCCCTATGCATCGAGTGATTCCTCCATGGAACCATTTCTATTCTCTGGCTTTGTCTTCCTAGTGTGTTCGTTCGCCAGTGTTGACAGATGTTTATATGTCCTATATACAGAGCTCGGTAGTCAATGACTCAATTCTCACTATTGATGTGAAGGGCTTGAAAACAATTAGTTCTTTCAGTTCTCGTTGTAATTAATCTCGCTATCAATTGAAGATCTTCACTAAAAGCAATCTGCAATTAGTTGTCTCAGATCCTTCTAGTAAAGCCAATCTGCAATTAGTTGTCTCAGATCCTTCTAGTAAAGGCAATCTTTAATTAGTTGTCACAGCATCCTACTAGTAAAAGCAATCTGCAATTATTGGTCTCGGGATCCTTCTAGTAAAAAGCAATCTGCAATTAGTTGTCTCAGATCCTTCTAGTAAAGGCAATCTGTAATTAGTTGTCTCAGCATCCTACTAGTAAATGCAATCTGTAATTACTTGTCTCAGCATCATACTAGTAAAGGCAATCTGTAATTAGTTGTCTCAGATCCTTCTAGTAAATGCAATCTGTAATTAGTTGTCTCAGATCCTTCTAGTAAAGGCAATCTGTAATTAGTTGTCTCAGCATCCTACTAGTAAAACAAAAGTTGACTAAGCGTTGTATCATGCGCCCAGGCGATAATACACAAGTAAAGTTTTACCTCCCCAATGGTTGGCTCGTAGACACAAACATTGACTGTAGACACGAGCATTGACTGAAGACACAAACATTGATTGTAGTGTAGACACGAGCATTGACTGAATACACAAACATTGACTGTAGACATAAATATTGACTGTAGACACAAACATTGACTGTAGACACAAACATTGATTCTAGTGTAGACACGAGCATTGACTGTCGACACGATACTGACTCGTGACAGCAACTTTTGGTGAAAGTGGTTCATTAGTTTGTGGAGGGTATAACAGGCTTAAATGATTACAAACTCCTCAGTCTTTCCTCATACAGCAACTGTGTTGTATGACGGTGAACCTTTCTCCCAAACCACGCGGTGTCGCTAGATCACAGGATGAGAACCTGGCCGTAAGGACCTCTGACATTTGATAGCATCACAACGCCGAGAAATATTTTTGGCCCAGCTCACCTTCAAAGGAACATTCCCTGTTATCTTCCAGTTGGTTGATTGGTGTTAGGTGTGGTGGTGTTGGTGGATGGTGTGGTGGCGGTGGAAGGTGTGGCGGAAGATGGCGTAAACTGAGTTCGAAAGGTTTTGCCATGCATGATATGGTGTTTTATCAAAGTACATTTGATAATTAGTCTCGTCAAATAATCGAGTTTGAAATAAATGTTTGAACCTAAATGTGATATAAAGAAGATGTCTTACTCTTGTCTTTTAAATTGCACTCGCTGACGTCATTTTATTTACATATTTAGCACTGCTAGTCCTCAGTTCATCATCTAGATCAGGGGGCTCCAAACTACGGCCCGCGGGCCAGATGCGGCCCACGAGGCCCCCCTCATCCGACCCCTGGATACTTTTTAGTATCCTATAAAAATACTAAATTTACCTGTAAATGGCCACAAAACTTAGTAGTTTGGGCTTAGTATTCGGCCCCCAAACTGCTTTTTGACAGGTAATGCGGCCTTTCGGCAGAAAAGTTTGGAGACCCCTGATCTAGATATTAACGCAGGATTCGGGAAACCATGGCTCGCGAGCCAGATGTGGCTCTATTGATGGCTGCATCTGGCTCACAGACAAATATATCATACAGAATGTGACAGCATAAAGCTTTGAAATAAAATACAAAATACACAAACTAATTGTGCAAGAAGACAATAAATTTGAGCTTTATTTACGATCTAATGCTACAGACAAATGCTCGATTGTTTTTTTAAAAAAAACTTTTTAAAAAAAACAACAAAAAAACACTTCTTTTTTTAGTCTCCTTTGATCTACATTTATTAATGGCATATTAAAACATCATAACAAAGAATTCAGAGACAAAAATATTGTACTTTTAGTGTTTAATTGAATTTTTAGTTTTAAAAATAATGTATGGTTCTCACAGAATTACTCTTCATAATATGTGGTGTTTATGAGTCTCTCAGACAAAAAGTTTCCCGAGCCCTGTAATAACGAAATGAACGGTCAAGTAAACGGGTCTCTTGTGTAGGACATGTATAATAAAAGTAGCACGGATATTCCGGCCCTGACCTGTCATCTTTGGTACAGATTGAATAAACGTTAGAACCACTGTAATATGGGAATAAAAACTCCACACTATGTCAATTTTTTTCTTGACACAAACCAAGTGTCCACAGGACACCCGCGCCACCACTTGACACGTCCCCGCCACACGCGTGCACCAACAGCGACCCGCCACACGGCCTGCTGTCCCCCTTGTTCAAATATTGGCCCGTTTTCACGGCAGGAGTAAACCAAACTTCAGAAGTCATTTGGGAATTGGGGCGTCTTGTGCCGGTGCGAGTACCGGTATCTTTAAACATTGTTAAATTGTTTCCTTGTGTCGAAAAAATTGTTTCCCCATTGGCAAGAAATGTCGCTGAGTAGAATTATTTCCCTTTGTCAAGAAATGTCATTGTTTAGAGTTGTTTCCCCTTGTCAAGAGATGCCACTGATTAGAATTTTGTCCACTTATGTCACGTATTAGTGTTTTTGTTTCTCCTTGTCAAGAAATGTCACTGTTTAGAATTATTTTAGAATTGTTTCCCTTGACAAGAAATGTCACTGATTTAAACATGTTCCTTGTTAAAAAATGTGACTTATCTGACCTGTGACAACGTGGCCCTAATTATAGTCCTAGTAGGACTCATAAAGTGACATGTAAAATACTTGGCGAATACTGGGGCGCATCACACCATGTTTGTATCATGAATACTTCTTCCATCAAAAATTTTTCTCCACTGGCGCGCACCGTGTTTGTATCATGGATACTTCTTCCATCAAATGTTTTGCTCAACTGGTGCGCACCGTGTTTGCAACATGAATACTTCTTCCATCAAAAATTGTGTTCCACTGGTGCGCACCTTGTTTGTATCATGAATACTTCTTCCATTAAAAATTGTGCTCCACTGGTGCGCACCGTGTTTGTATCATAAATCTAGCACAACTAGAGCGTATCCTTGACATCACCCAAACTACGAATTGTTGTGGATGATTGTCTCCAGATTCCATTCAAACGCCGTGAGACTTGTTGACCCGAGTTGAGCATCGAATAAAGTCACACGTTTTGGTCATATCATCTGAAAGTCTTCTCAGAGTTCAGTCACATTTTAGGTGATGGTTGTTGTTTAAATTTAATAATTTAAGTAACTTGTTTTGGTTTTGACAGTAAATGAAGTTTTCATTTTGGACAAATCCCTCAATCGTAGCAATGAAAGAGGACCACAATGTTGACTTCATTGCGTTGCTTTCATGTTGAATGTTCTGTTGTAAGACTGAGGTTAGTCTTGACGCCGTGGCCTCCCCCCCCCCCGCCTTCTCTAGCCCTGTCTCGTTGGTCATGTTGCTATCTAGTGTGGGGGTGTTTGGGGCGCGAGGCTCTAGCTCATACTCATGGGTCTCCAAACTACAACCCGTGGGTCAGATACGGCCCGCGAGGCCCCCAAGCTGCTGTTGGACAATTAGTAATTAGTGTGGCCCTCCAGGCAGAAAAGTCTGGAGACCTCTGCTCTAGCTGTACGGGGAAATTCAATGTGTATCTTAACCAACTGTTATAGGCGCTGGTGGCCACGTAGAGGTTCTGGTGGCCACGTAGAGGTGCTGGTGGCCACATAGAGGCGCTGGTGGCCACGTAGAGGTTCTGGTGGCCACATAGAGGTGCTGGTGGCCACATAGAGGTTCTGGTGGCCACATAGAGGCGCTGGTGGCCACGTAGAGGTTCTGGTGGCCACATAGAGGTGCTGGCGGCCACATAGAGGTTCTGGTGGCCACATAGAGGTGCTAGAGGCCACGTAGAGGTTCTGATGGCCACATAGAGGTGCTGGTGGCCACATAGAGGTGCTGGTGGCCACGTAGAGGTTCTGGTGGCCACATAGAGGTGCTGGCGGCCACATAGAGGTTCTGATGGCCACATAGAGGTGCTGGTGGCCACATAGAGGTGCTGGAGGCCACGTAGAGGTTCTGATGGCCACATAGAGGTGCTGGTGGCCACATAGAGGTTCTGATGGCCACATATAGGTGCTGGTGGCCACATAGAGGTGCTGGTGGCCACATAGAGGTTCTGATAGCCACATAGAGGTGCTGGTGGCCACATAGAGGTGCTGGAGGCCACGTAGAGGTTCTGATGGCCACTTGGAGGCGCAGCAGTTGGTTCAAGTCTTTAGTTGGGATCATGCCATCATCACATAGTTAGCAATATGTTAGTGATGTCCCTTTGTATTCTATGCACCAGCAATATGTTAGTGGTGTCCCTTTGTATTCTATGCACCACGATGCCAATCGTAGTCAGCAATATGTTAGTTAAATCATTAAATCCCCTTGTAAAACCTCATGTGATAACCTTCATTTTTATTAAAGTAGAAAAAAGTGGGGTGGGATGGAAGTGGAGGTTGACATCAGGTATCCTAATATTGAATCAGTCCGTTAACTGAAAAGTTCCTATAGTCATTTTTATGGATGATTAAATTTAAGTTGTGGGATCTGGTATAAGAGGTTGGGTAAAAGGGGGTGGGGTGGGATGCAGGTGAGAATCGCGTTGACATCTAGCACCGGGTTGACATCTAGCACCGTGCCATCATCTCCACACGAAATAACGTGTCATATTCCGACAAAGTTCTAAGTTCTTTCGGTTGCTATCTTTGGAAATACGTGTTTGTTGGTCTTAGAGAAAACATAAAAGGAAGAGTTGGGTGGTGGTGAAAGGAAGAGGTGGGTGGTGGTGAAAGGAAGATGCGGGAAGGGTCGGGCGGCTAGAGTTGAAAGTGATGTTGTGACGAGGTCGTGTAGTGATGTATGATGTCAGTCACGTAGCTAAGTCCACGGTCCGCCAAGTTCTGATGGTGTTAGCGACCTCATTACTTTGTTTGGCCGGGAGGGGCCTGCAGGTGGTGGTGGAGCTGAAGTACCTGACAACACCAGCGACAACAAAGGGAGCGGTGATTAACTTGCTGAAATGGCATCTTGCATAGTTGGCAGTTCTAGTGAAACGGGTTCATAGGTCGTACTAAAACATAGTTGGCAGTTCTTACGGACCCTTTCCCTATGACACAACACACTCACACAAGCCATGTGACGAAGCAACGCACTCATACCTTCCATGTGACATATCAACACAGATATATCCATGTAACACAGCTGACAGCATCACACACACAACACACACAGAGCCTATAATACAACATCTTGTTACCAGTCGTGTAAACATGGCGGTACTCACCACTGGGGATAATTAAGAGACAGCAGACGATCATCAGTGAAGTTGATGCCATGGCTGAACACGGACGTACGACGTGGACTGTGGCTGTTCCTGCACCACTAGAGCTTTGATGATTAGTCCGAGAGTTGTCTGCCCAATGTGCTGCCAAGATAGAACAAACTGCCTTATGATAAGCCAATGAATTATGTCCCCTGTCCGATCGTTCTGTTCTTCATCAGCTACTCCCTACATCTTTCTTGTCCCGGAGCGGACCTCCAAGTCGAAGAGAGCCAGGCTACATGTCCGTCTCTCTCTTTGGACTCTGGGAATCTGATCGGAAAGCAAAGACACAAACATTGCATTAGTGCTACCACATAAGACATACGTTTATACTTTTGGAAATGTGAGGCATGAAAGGGGCAAACCTTGCATTATATCTACAACATAAGACACACGTACTTATACTTTTGGCAACGTGAGGCATAAAAGCAAAGGGGCAAACCTTGCATTAGTGCTACCACATAAAACATACATACTTATACTTTTGGCAACGTGAGGCATAAAAGCAAAGGGGCAAACCTTGCATTAGTGCTACCACATAAAACATACATACTTATACTTTTGGAAATGTGAGGCATGAAAGGGGCAAACCTTTCATTAGTGCTACCACATAAGACACACGTACTTATACTTTTGGAAATGTAAGGCATGAAAGCAAAGACACAATCCTTGCATTTAGTGCCCATGCCCCATAAGACATACATACTTATACTTTTGGCAATGTGAGGCATGAAAGGGGCAAACCTTGCATTAGTGCTACCACATAAGACATACGTTGTTAAACGTTTGGCAATGTTCCCTATGGCATAGGACATGGATATGGTGAAACTATAGAAGGGCTGCAGAGGAAACATTAACACTGCATTTTCCCATGAACCCATCTCGGCTCCTCCCACCACGAGGCCCTATTTAGGGGCTCAGGTTTCATGGAGAATCAAACCCCAGGACAAACGGGATAACAAAGGAATATCGTCTGAATCATTTGAGGGTAAAAGTCGCGCTTGTTAGTTAGATAGACTGCAGTCGTGGGGTGGTGTAGATAGACACCAGTCGTGTGGTGGTGTAGATAGACACCAGTCGTGTGTTGGTGTAGATAGACACCAGTCGTGTGGTGGTGTAAATGTGGTGTAAATAGACACCAGTCGTGTGGCGGTGTAGATAGACACCAGTCGTATGGTGGTGTAGATAGACACCCTTTGTGTGGTGGTGTAGATAGAGACACCCTTTGTGTGGGGGTGTAGATAGAGACACCCTTTGTGTGGGGTGTAGATAGAGACACCCTTTGTGTGGGGGTGTAGATAGAGACACCCTTTGTGTGGTGGTGTAGATAGAGACACCCTTTGTGTGGTGGTTTAGATAGAGACACCCTTTGTGTGGGGGTGTAGATAGAGACACCCTTTGTGTGGGGGTTTAGATAGAGACACCCTTTGTGTGGGGGGTGTAGATAGAGACACCCTTTGTGTGGGGGTTTAGATAGAGACACCCTTTGTGTGGGGGTTTAGATAGACACCAGTCGTGTGGTTTCTATCACCGTCCAACTGGGGCCTATAGGATACAATATAGAGTATAGAGGGAATATTGCGAGTGGGGACCCATAGGATACAATATAGAGGGAATATTGCGAGTGGGGACCCATAGGATACAATAGAGGGAATATTGCGAGTGGGGACCCATATGATACATTATAGAGGGAATATTGCGAGTCGGGACCCATATGATACATTATAGAGGGAATATTGCGAGTGGGGACCGATAGGATACATTATAGAGGGAATATTGCGATTGGGGGCCCATAGGAAACAATATAGAGGGAATATTGCGATTGGGGGCCAATAGGAAACATATAGAGGGAATATTACGAGTGGGGCCCATATGAAACAATATAGAGGGAATATTGCGAGTTGGGGCCCATGGGATACAATATAGAGGAATTATTGCGAGTGGGGGCCCATAGGAAACAACACAACGGGAATATTACGAGTGGGGCCCATATGAAACAATATAGAGGGAATAATGTGAGTGGGGGCCCATGGGATACATATAGAGGAATTAATGCAAGTGGTGGTCCATAGGAAACAACATAGAGGGCACATTGTGTGTGAGGGCCCATAGGAAACAACATAGAGGGCACATTGTCAGTGGGGGCCCATAGGAAACAACATAGATGGCACAATGCGAGTGAGGGCGCATAGGAAACCACATAGAGGGCACATTGTGAGTGGGGGCCATAGGAAACAACATAGAGGGCACATTGCGAGTGGGGGCCCATATGAAACAACATAGAGGGCACATTGCGAGTGGGGGCCCATAGGAAACAACATAGATGACACATTGTGAGTGGGGGCCCATAGGAAACAACATAACCCAGCTGACTCAATTTTTCATCTGTTTAACTCGATAACTACGACCAGCCGAAAATATTGTAAACAAAGTAAATTTCATGCAACTGTTCAAATCAGGAAAGTGTTAATTAATCCCGTCGT
Organism: Radix auricularia; assembly: GCA_002072015.1. NCBI lineage: Eukaryota > Metazoa > Mollusca > Gastropoda > Lymnaeidae > Radix > Radix auricularia. The sequence goes on from MUZC01000125.1 coordinate 1,511,736, forward strand.
CTGCACAAACACACTGACTTTGAATTCACACGGTTTGGTTTTCTCCAGCTAACAGTTTAACTAAGAGTGACAGAGAGCAGACATGCATGCAAATCAAATCAACAAAGTAAGTAAAGTCAAGACTTGCCTGGGGCCTTGTAAGCGGGTCGTCTGCTAAAACTAAAACTAAAAGCACTACTCCGTCGTCTTCACCGCCACGAGAAAAAACGTAGAAATAAGGGGAGAGAATGCTCGATACGCGTTTTTATCTCCCTTACCTTTGTGAACAGCTTTGGACTAGGTGAAACGGAACATAACTGAGAAACTTACAGGAAGCAATGCCTGTGAATGAGTGGCGGCCGTAGAGCAGGGGAGCGTGGTCCTCACATGAATGGCGTCCATAATACAGGCCTGAGTGGTTCTCAAATGATTGGCGACCGTACTAGTGGCGAGCGTGGTTCTCAAATGAGTGGCGGCCGTAGTACAGGGGAGCGTGGTTCTCACATGAATGGCGTCCATAATACAGACCTGAGTGGTTCTCAAATGATTGGCGACCGTACTACAGGCGAGCGTGGTTCTCACATAATACGACTCTGTTGACATCAGGCCACCCCCCCCCCTCACACACACACACAATAAAATGAATGAATCAATCAAACGGATTGCACATATTCGCTTCTTATTGATTTGTTATAATAAGATCACACCGTGACCTCTAGTCTTGAATAATTTAGCAACCTAAGTTTTTTTTAAAAAGTAGTTTTCAGTTAAGATCGATCATTTAAATGTGATCTCGTTGTAAAGTCGGATATTCAGTCAAGTAGCCTCAACTTTCTAAAGTCAGATGTTAAGTCAAGTACCCTCAACTTGAAAAGACTTTACCCTCCACGTTCTAAAGTCAGATGTTAAGTGAAGTAGCCTCAACTTTCTAAAGTCCGATGTTAAGTCAAGTAGCCTCAACTTTCTAAAGTCCGATGTTAAGTCAAGTAGCCTCAACTTTCTAAAGTCAGATGTTAAGTCAAGTGGCCTCAACTTTAAAAAAGACTTTACCCTCCACGTTCTAAAGTGAGTCCCATCGCCAGTGGAACAAGCGTCTTACTGAGCGTCTTGTCGAAGAAGTAACAGTTCAATTTTAACTTTAAAAAAAGTGTGTGTGGGGGGGGGGGGCTAAATAAGTATATTTTAAACCAGACAACTATGGCACACATATAACTAGATACATAGGCGACACAATGACACAGATTTCACATGACATGAGGGCAGATGTCAGAAATAAGTCAGACGAGTGACTTGAGAGACATTTGACATGACGTGACATGAGCACCCCGCCAACACGCGTTTGAGACAAAGCATAACACCCTCGATGTACCCTCGGTTACAGACCAAGTATAACACCTCGATGTACCCTCGGTTACATACCAAGTGTAACACCTCGATGTACCCTCGGTTACAGACCAAGTATAACACCTCGATGTACCCTCGGTTACAGACCAAGTGTAACACCTCGATGTACCCTCGATTTCCTTAGTTGATTTTGAGTTTCTATTCTGTCCTGGCCTCGTTCTCTGCCCCCCCCCCCCACNNNTCCCCCACCCCCTCGTGCCCCGCCGTCCGCCTCTATCGTCAAAGTGAATTTATGCAAATGGATGTATTTCATTTCAACTTGTAGGTCGAGTTTGTGGATGATTCATTCAGCGGATCTTTCTACGGCTTACTGGGATAGTTTATTTCTAAGCCTTTAAGCACACCGCGCAGCCCCCCCCTCCCAACTACACACGTGCGCTTTTTGGCACTCTACCCCCCCTCCCCTTCCTGCCAACAGTTACGTCTCTACATGATGCCAATAACTCCGAATATTTACAAGTTTTCTAGTTGAGTTTTATGATCATTGTGTTAATGAGAGAATCTATAAGCCAGAAGTGGATGATTGATGTGTACTGATTAGACAAGGAGATTCAGTGGTAACCCTATGATGTCAACATCTCGCTATTGTCGCTTGTTGTTATTCTGTTTCAGTGGTAACCCTAAAGGACCCTGTGATGTCAACATCTCGCTATTGTCGCCTATTGTTATTCTGTTTCAATGGTAACCCTGTGATGTCAACATCTCGCTATTGTCGCCTGTTGTTATTCTGTTTCCATGGTAACCCTGTGATGTCAACATCTCGCTATTGTCGCCTATTGTTATTCTGTTTCAATGGTAACCCTGTGATGTCAACATCTCGCTATTGTCGCCTATTGTTATTCTGTTTCAATGGTGACCCTGTGATGTCAACATCTCGCTATTGTCGCCTGTTGTTATTCTGTTTCAGTGGTGACTATATGATGTCAACATCTCGCTATTGTCGCCTGTTGTTATTCTTTTTCAGTCAGCACAACAATGGGGAAGAAAAAAGGGCGTATAGGCCAGAAGAAGGTGCAGGGCCCCAAGGCCAAGGCCGCACAGAAGGCCAAGAAAGTCAAGATAGCAAAAACCAAAGCCAAAAATAGAAAGACTCAGAACAAAGCCATCAAGTCGAACTTAAAAAAGGTTTCTTACATTTCTTATTCCTTATAGTTTTAGTTGTTAAAGTAAAATAGAATTATTTTAAAGTCTATTTTCAACTTACCCACTTGTTGTGTCCGAATTAGATTATAAATGAACTTAAATCAAAGATAATCAATAATACACTGCTGTGCATTGTGCACTGATCAAAGGTGATTTGATTAATAATAATTTTATCAATATCATTTCACTTGTCACTATCATTCCCCACCAGATGTCATTTCACTTGTCACTATCATTCCCCACCAGATGTCATTTCACTTGTCACTATCATTCCCCACCAGATGTCATTTCACATGTTGCTGTCATTCCCCACCAGATGTCATCTCACATGTCGCTATCATTCCCCACCAGATGTCATTTCACATGTTGCTGTCATTCCCCACAAGATGTCATTTCACATGTTGCTATCATTCCCCACCAGATGTCATTTCACATGTCGCTATCATTCCCCACAAGATGTCATTTCACATGTTGCTATCATTCCCCACCAGATGTTATTTCACATGTTGCTGTCATTCCCCACCAGATATCATTTCACATGTCACTATCATTCCCCACCAGATGACGTTTGACAACACCAAGAAGATTGACCTCCTGAATGCTGACATTACAAAGGTGCTGCTGGCCCCGGCCAAGCTCAAAGTTCCAAGTGCTGGACACAGCTCACAGGTAAACAGTTTCTCTATGCCTTGACAATTTAAACAGTTGAAAGAAAAAATTTTAGTTGTTTTAATTTTAATAATGTTTCTGTGTGGAAATGAATTTACTTTACAATAAAGTAGTGAAATGAATTTACTTTACAATAAAGTAGTGAAATGAATTTACTTTACAATAAAGTAGTGAAATGAATTTACTTTACAATAAATTACTGAAATGAACTTACTTTACAATAAATTACTGAAATGAATTTACTTTACAATAAATTACTGAAATGAATTTACTTTACAATAAAGTAGTTTTTTTTTGTTTTTTTTTTTAAAGAAAGAGAAATCAGAAAATTAAGATTTAAGAGTCTTTAACTTTAACCTGTACTAGTCTGAAAGAGCTTCTCTTGTGTTAAAATGTCCCCCTATTGGTTATTTTTTTAAAATTCTGTTTTCTCCTTTGTCAAATATGCTCTTCACCTATAATTATAAATCATTGCCAATAGTTTTACTATGTAACTCTTGTTTGTGTTTGTCCAGGGAAATCTTGTCAATAAATGAAGTTTTACCCACTTCCTGTTGTCTTGAATCAAATGTTTTTATTTGTTCAGTGTCAATAGGTGCTGTGTTAATATTTATAAATGTTATTCATAGAAAATATTTTAAACCAAATAGTCAGACTATTATTACCACTCAAAAATCAAAATATATTTATTTTTAAATACCTTTAAAGTGATAATTTTAAAAAAAAATTAATTTTAATTTAATTTGAAAAAAAAAGTTTTTATTAATGAAATGTTTTCATCCTGACACTGAATAATTCCAAATTTGATGCAGTAAAATAAAAATGGTGGAAAAAATTATCATTAAATACATTTCATCTTTATCAAATTTTGTGCCACCAATAAAAGATTTCTATTTTGTGCAAACAATTTTAACATTTTCTTGAAATATCAAAATGTTCAAATTTTGGTGAGAGTTTTTTTTAAAAACGTTTAATTAGCTCCTGAAACAAAATAGTTTTGTTAAATAATTGTTTGAATCTCTTCTAATTTATTCTGTACTGTCAGCTCTAACACCCTGCCGGCTTCCTCATCACCACTTTGACCACTTTCCTTCACTGGTAGTTTGAAAGCTTTGTAGCTGATGATCTACTTTCATTTCTTTCCAGACTACAGATAATGTTGACCTAGAGATGCCAGATGTTGAACCCGTTGCTCAGAAACTAGATCAAGCTGCCATTTCAACATAGACATTCTATTTTTAGCATCAATTTGTGTTGTTGGGTGAAAGTTGAGTGAGGCGTCAGTCACAATGTAAATAAATCCATGTCTTTGTCATACAGATGTGTTCATGACTTATGAATTCTGACCATGTCCTTGTCACGCAGTTGTGTTCATGACTTATGAATTCTGACCATGTCCTTGTCACACAGTTGTGTTCATGACTTATGAATTCTGACCATGTCCATGCCATTTAGTTGTGTTCATGACTTATGAATTCTGACCATGTCCTTGTCACACAGTTGTGTTCATGACTTATGAATTCTGACCATGTTCATGCCATTTAGTTGTGTTCATGACTTATGAATTCTGACCATGTCCTTGTCACACAGTTGTGTTCATGACTTATGAATTCTGACCATGTCCTTGCCATACAGTTGTGTTCATGACTTATGAATTCTGACCATGTCCTTGTCACACAGTTGTGTTCATGACTTATGAATTCTGACCATGTCCTTGTCACGCAGTTGTGTTCATGACTTATGAATTCTGACCATGTCCATGTCACGCAGTTGTGTTCATGACTTATGAATTCTGACCATGTCCTTGTCACACAGTTGTGTTAATGACTTATGAATTCTGACCATGTCCTTGTCACACAGTTGTGTTAATGACTTATGAATTCTGACCATGTCCTTGTCATACAGTTGTGTTCAAATCTATTCCAACATCAATCACAACCAATTTTTTGTGCAATAGTTTACAAAATTTGCTGCTCTGTAATTCAGAACTGCTGCGCGGCATCAGTCAGATGTCTGCGCAGGCACACAGCTTAAAGGGAAGATTTATCACAACATGACACCAGCATAATTTACAAGCTCTAAAATTATATTATTACAATATCAACAAGTTGTTATTAATTATGATAAAAAATCAACTAGAACAGTGGTTCTCAACCTTTTTAGGTTCAAGGACCATTTCAAAACTATGTATCTTAGCCACGGACCACAATTGATATTGTGCTACTGCTGTGCAGGAAATTTATATATAATTATACTTTGTATATAAATATAACTAGTTACTAGTACACATGTTAGGTTAGTAAGTAAAACTATACTAATATGCTACAATGGGTGTGCTCCCGAAAATATTGAAAGGAAACTCTTTTGTAATGAACAAGTGTCACTTATATTAATCTTATACTTGGTCTTATTTGATTCATTTTGCTTACTATAAAAAAACAACTTTAATTAAAAAAACAGCTGTTTGTATCATTGTGACTGCCATATTAGTTCATTTAGTACTAGCCTTGAGCTTGCACATTTGAGCACAGCAGATTCAAAGAAGGTGTAACACTTGAAAGACTCCAGATGTCTTAAAAGTTTTACAGGTTTCATTGCTTCATTTGCAAGAATTTGTGAGCATATTACACTCAGTGGTCTGTTTGATCATTTGCTATGAAGCATATAAAACCCAAGGGCAAACACTCAATCCATTATGGCCATTCATCATTTCTTCTCTCAGGAACTGCATTTTATTCACACACATATTGTGAGGATGAGGAATAATCATTGTTCTCCTTAAGTTTTTGTAAAATAGAAATTTATCCCTGTGTTCAATCAATAAAATTAAAAATAATTTATTACTTCAATAATTTTAATAATAATTTAAGGCTAATTTACTCAATGGTTTAAAAAAAATTATCTTTGAAAGTATATATATATAATTTATAATATAATATATATGCAAAAATTAGGGGTGTACTGGATTCAAAATTTTTTAATCTGTCCAGAGCCGGAATCAACCGGATTTATAAAGTGGAAGCCAGGGCCAAATTTTTTTTTTAAATGGCTGAATTCTGGACTTTTCTGAGCTGGAGCTATCTATCATATTTATATATATTTTATGGCTTTGCTGGCCAGCCGGATTTATGAAGTAAAATTCTCCTGGAGCCAGAAGTGTAAACATGGCTGGATTTCTATCAATAAGTAACAACATTTATTACTTTTCTTAATCTTAAAAAAATTCGCTACACTCTCCCCGCAATTTGAAAAAAAGTAATTTAAAGCCAGAATCAAAAGATATTGGTTTTACACTTTTGGGCAATCCATAAATGACATCACGCGCCTAGGGGTGGTGCGGGTCTCGTATTTGTGACGATGTGTGAAGGGGTGTTTAAGAAATATGACGTCACATCAAAATGCGCAACTGTAAATAAAAGTTACCTTAAAATATTTGATTGCTTGCAATTTATTTATTAATGACGTCTTCCATGACTTCACACATGCTACGATATTAGAGTGCAGACTTACACTAAATACATATTTCAATTGCAAAGATGTAATTTGAAACATGGTAATTTTCAATAAGTTTTTAGTAGGGGGGGGGCAATGAAAGCTTTGTGACGTCATATTGGAGAAGTTGTGTCTAAGTTTTGTGACAGGGGGGGGGGGATAAAAATCGGCCAAACTGATAAAATTGAACAATGTAAGCAGTGTAATTACTGAAATCGTCATCCGGTTATGTTTGTATAACGGCTGAGGCACCAGTGGGCGAAAGAGAAATTTCTACTAATTTGAAGAAATAAAAATGAGATGGATATATTTTAGCAATAAGTGAACGTTTGTTCTGAATCAAATATTAATTCCATTTAAGTAGGGCTGCTGAAATTATTTATTAATTTTTCGATTAATCGGTTTAAAAAAATGTTATTGATCAAAATTATTTTAATCCATAAAAAAGCGATTTTAATTAAAGATTTTTTTTTTTAAAATTCGATTTATTAATAAATAATTAATTATATATATAATAGCCCAGTGGTGTGGGTATGTTTGTAACGTAACGCTCAAGAGATGTACCACAGTCTACAGCAGTTAGTTTAGTTGAAAAATCGTGTTTTGATGAGCACTGTAAAAATATTTAATAGGATGACGTCATTGTTTGGTGTGCATCGGTGCGCAAAATACGGTGCGCAAAATACAACCCCTATTATTATTATTAAATAAATACTTTGCGTACATTTCATAAAGTTTAATAATTCGTATTTATCAAAAAAGGACAAGTTAGTTGGTCTTTAAAAAAAAGGTTGGCGCCGTAGGCGCCCAAAAAAAGGGGGCGCCGCAGGCGCCACGGCGCCCGGCACAATCTATCAAAAAAGGACAAGTTAGTTGGTCTTT
>MUZC01000125.1:1529188-1539625 GCA_002072015.1 Radix auricularia
TTGTAAGAGACGTGTTGTTGTGTTGACATTGTAAGAGACGTGTTGTTGTGTTGACATTGTAAGAGACGTGTTGGTGTGTTGACCTGACTGAGTAGCGAGCTCGTGATTTGTCTTGTGAATTGAAATCTGCTTGGTCATGAACTCAGAGAGAGTGGCTATAAATTTAATGTCCGGGTGATTAAAGAGAGAGTCGTTACACAGACCACTTGCTGTTGATGTCTTATTTCTTGCAATATTGATGTACAATTAGACTAATCTATTGTATAAGAAGGCCACCAGACTATTGCATTGTATAAGAGGGCCACCAGACTATTGCATTGTATAAGAGGGCCACCAGACTATTGCATTGTATAAGAAGGCCACCAGACTATTGCATTGTATAAGAGGGCCACCAGACTATTGCATTGTATAAGAGGTCCACCAGACTATTGCATTGTATAAGAAGAGTTTGAAAGGCGTGTTTTCATTTTCGTTTTACGTTTGTTTACAAACATGGATATTGCTCATTGTATAAGAAGGCCACCAGACTGTTGTAAGGTGTCAGAAATACTGACAACCATTTCTATCACAGGGATGTGTGTTGTTACATCAGAGTTTCTCTGTGTTAATCATTGGGAAAAGGCTTGAATAGAAGTTTAAGAAATTAATTAAAATCATTTTCTGTTGCTTCTGTTTGTTGTTTGAAATATAATCTAATGACATACTGTACAATTCTAAGTTAGATACTCTATACCAAATTTTAAATAAAATGAATGCAGATTCTAGAGTTAAGGCTTGCAATAGAGTTAGGGTTTGGTTAAGGCTTTAGTTAGAGTTGGGGTAAAGATCAGGTTAGAGTTATGGTAACTGTTAGGGTTTGTGTAAGGGTTAAGTTATAGTAAGACTAAGGATTAGTTTAGAGTTAGGGTAAGAGTTGGGTTCAGGTTCTTGCTTGTGTTAGGGTTGACAGTTCTCTTAGATGAAAATTGATTGACTCAAAGTATAATCAGACATTGTAACAGAGTTTGTGAAAGTGGGGTGGGGGGGTGCCCTGAGGTTCCCCATTCATCTTGTGTTCAAGTAATTTTAGCTAAAAACATGTAGGGTACAATATTTTACCTCATAGATGAGTAGGGGGTGGAGGGGTGCATGTGTGATTTTATTTTTTTAAAAAATCATCACCCAGAGACAACTGATTCTGTCCCCTGAAATCTGAGTCATAATGTTATGTAGAAGATGTTTCTATGACTTCAAAGATTATGATACATGCCTATGTTCAAATACAAAACAATGCATATGCGATTGTTAATAACAATCGATGTGAACCTGGGGCTGGGGGAAGGGATGTATATGTTGATGAACAACAAGAAAACTTTGTTATGTTCAGAACTGAAAGGGGAGTTTACTCTCTTGTTTCAAGTACATGTAGTTTGACATCTCAGGGCTGTTTTAAAATCTGAATGTACAGTTAGCAAATTTCTTATCTTTAATTAGTTGACTTTTTGTTTCACATCATAGTTGAAGATTATACACATTTTCGTTTTCTTTAAAAATTATAACTGATTATTTTTTTTAAAGAATAAATAATTACAGGCACTTTAAATTTAAACAGATTATTTTTTCTTTCTAAGTTTAAAAGTTTATTGTATCTGTCTTATGTTGTTCCTTTGTTTAATTTAAAAATGTGTCTATATAATGTAAATATTTGTAATCAGTGATTAAATGTTGATCATGTTTGAAATTGGCCATAAAGAAATATTTGAAATAAAATTACGTTTTCATTGACATGTTCTTGTAGTTTGTAAAATTTGGAAATGAAATTTTAATTTTATTTTTGCTGTCCCTCTGTTTACAATTATTTTTATTAAGCTACAAATTTTTTGTTATACCCTAATGTTTTTTTGTTTTTTTTTTAATTATTTTTTTTTATTATTTTTTTTTTTTAAAGATAAAACACAGTCATAAGCTCTATTTTATTCTAAACCCTTTTATTAATATCTCAACATTAATTGCTTTTCTAGAAGTCACTTTTATAAGATATTGTTTTATTAAAGGTAAGCTACGCATTATTTTGGTCTCTTGTTTTTTTTTTGTTAAATGATAGCTTCCCTTGTTCAACAAAAATCTCAGAAGTATAAAGACTATCGTCCACCGGAGGGGGGAGGGGGCTTTTAATATTAGGAAAAAAACACACTTTAACTCGTTCACAATCTAGTTCATCCCATGACCCACTCAAGCACCCATGACCAACTGAAGAACCAACCCATCCCATGACCCACTGAAGGACCCACCCATCCCATGACCCACTCAAGCACCCATGACCTACTGAAGGACTCACCCAACCCATGATCCACTGAAGGACCCACCCATCCCATGACCCACTCAAGTACCAACTCATCCCATGACCCACTCTAGCACCCATGACGCACTGAATGACCCAGCCGTCCCATGACCCACTCAAGGGCCCACCCATCCCATGACCCACTCAAGAACCCACCCATCCCATGACCCACTGAAGGACCCACCCATCCCATGACCCACACATGTACCCACTGAAGGACCCACCCATCCCATTGCCCACTCAAGGACCCACCCATCCCATGACCCACTCAAGGACCCACCCATCCCATGACCCACTGACGCACCCAGCCATCCCATGACCCACTCAAGGACCCAGCTATCCCATGACCCACTCAAGAACCCACCCATCCCATGACCCACTCAAGGACCCACCCATCCCATGACCCACTCAAGGACCCATCCATTCCATGACCCACTGAAGAACCCACCAATCACGTCACCCATGCCCACAGCAGTTAAGTCAGGCACACAAAGAGCGGACGCCAAGATGAAAGATTAAAGGGGCCGTAGTACCCAAACAAGCTGCTATGGGCTTCAGACGACAACTCAATGGTCGCTCAACGTGTGGGAGGTGGGGGCCGGGGGGGGACAGGGTAGTGTATACCAGGTGGGGGGAGCCGGCAACGAGCGATGGGTATTTACATGGCTGACAGAGACACGTGGCTTGGATTTAAGTTTTAGTAAAGCGGGGGGAGGGGGGAAAGACGAGGGAACAGTAAGTGATGTTGTTTATTGAGTGGATGAAAACAAAGTTCAAATCATTAGGAACCGTTTAATTTATTGAATAACAATCATAAGTGACAACATAGAAGGCGCGTCTGTAACAGATATGATAATATAATTTAACCATATTTGAAAAAAAAACTGTACGAAGCAAAATACAAGGTAAACTTTACAATAACAAAATTAAATACAAACATATTACATTTTACAATTACCACCATACTTCATTTTACAATAACGAAAATTACCCCTTACACCAAATATAAAAAATTACTTTCAACTTAGCTAAATAAATATATTTTAGGACTCCGGTATAAAACGTTGTGATATTTTTACTGTATTGTAGGGTTGCCTATAACATTTATAAAACGCCCTCAGAATCAGATATGCACACTAAACACCATGGGCGTCACCTCTATAGGTGCTAGAAATTAATTTACTTTGAACGTCCCCCTGGGCTGTCAAGTTTTTGTTCAACTTTGTGCAAGGCCCGTGACCCGTGTGTATAGAAGATTTTGGTCTGTGTCATTTCTGGGTCGGAGAGTGTAGTTGATTGAATTTTTTGAATCCGGGAATAGGGGGTTGCTATTGGATACCAAGAACAAACAAACGTAAATCATCTGTGAAAGTAACTTCAGCGTCACCGTAACAACAGCAGTAACAGCAACAGCCAATGGCGTCACTATGGTTGGTGTCACCCGGGGCGGTAGCTCATGGTGTCACCCCCTCATGATTTAACCCATAGAAATCCTCCGAGTTTTCCAATGCCAAATAACGGGAATATATAAAATTTTCCGGTCTGGTGTCACCCCCCTGATGGTGTCACCCGGGGCGGCCCGCACCCTCCGCACCCCCTAGCGACGCCACTGGCAACAGCGGCTATTTCTAGACTCCGAATTACTGCAATGCAGTGAGGCTATTGAGTTACACCCGTGACAAAACATCAGAGGCGGATGAAGAAGTAAAGAAAAAAAATACTAACAAAGATGGCGATGTAGCGATGAAATATTCTTCTTGTAATAAAAATTTTGTGAGAAATTGTTTTTGGTGAGAGAATGAGATGGTAACAGGTGGTCTTATAGGCGGAAATCTTGGGGTCTTCTTTGGGGATACATTTCATACAAATTAATTACAGATACGAGTCAATAGGTAAATGCCAGTTTATTGAGAAGGGACTATCTTATCAGCGATTTGTTAATTCTTCGTTAATTTAAGACAGCTTTTAAACTTAAAATCGGAAAAAAAACAGTTTCGTAAGTTTTCAATATTTACAATTGATTCGACTTTATTTATGCCTCAAAGCGTTGTTCCGCTAAAATGTAGTCTAAAAATGGAACATTACTCAATGAGTTACAACATTTTCTGGTTTTAGAAATGACAAGCCTTATTGAAAGACAGAGATGGTGGCAATGGTAAAGTTTGCTCCTGTCAAAACTAAAGGAAGCGGACCCCAAGCACCCCCCTCCAGAACTAAAGGAAGCTTACCCCAGGTCTCACCCGCCTCCATCTTTCCTCCTCTCCCCCCCACCTCGCAGACTCGCAGGTGAACCAGACGTGTCCTCAAGCCGGCCGGTCACCTTTACTCACACGGTCCAGGTCATCTTATCTAGGTCAAAGCCCTCGTTCAACTTGCACGAGAGACAAAGACTCGCCGAGGACAGGACGAGGGGTCAGTTACATTGTCTCCCCCTTTGACCACAACCCCGCCTCCCCTTCCCCCNTTCCCCCACCCCCGCCCCCCACACCCAACACCCGATTTGCGTGTCCCACAGACGTTTGAAGTGAGTCCTATCACCTACCAGTTCATTTTCAGTCACTCTTGAGTGCGTGTGCGTGTTGTGGACAAAAATAGCTTCCACCGATGTAATTTAAACACAAGGATCTATTGCTAGACAAATACGGTTTGAATTTTCAAATCTTCTTTTTTTTCTTCTTTTTAGAAGACTCGTTTTTTAAACTTGAGGCTGTGACACAACTTCCTGCCCGAACTCTTAAAGTAAACACACCCGAGTGTTGGGTGACAGTTTCCGGTCGGTTATCTATACCCACCTCCCCCACCCCCTACGTGCTTTTGTTCCTCCATGTTTTCAAATGAGGTTGTGTCACGTGATACGTCACCTTGTTTCCGCGGTATTTACAAAATCTCTTTTCAGATTTAAGCTGGTCTTATCTGTGGCTAAAATTTATTTATTGACGGAATTTTGCCGGTGAAATTAACTGACGATATTACAAGACAGAGGCGGCTGTCGTGGTCTATGTTTTGTGAGGTGAACAATTTATCAACAATTTATTTCTCTGACCCTGGCCAAACAAACATTCACTATGGATTTTTACACCACAGCATTTCTCCTGCCAACCTATTGCCAGGTAAGACTTTTAAATTATTTTTGTTTATTGTTACAAACGGGCAATTGGAGTGGAGCGTACAGCTTAGAAGAGTTCACAAAATGTTTCTTACCCGGAGACGTCAGGTGAAGCTTGGAGCTGCACAACTTAATCTAATTTGATTTTCAATGATTTGAAAATACCAACATAACTGTTCTATTATTCTACAAGCTATGTTTTCCTACTCATTTACCAGCTGTTTCCCCACTTTTATACCAGCTGTTTACCACTTTTATACCAGCTGTTTCCCACTTTTATACCAGCTGTTTCCCTCTTTTATACCAGCTGTTTCCCTCTTTTATACCAGCTGTTTCCCACTTTTATACCAGCTGTTTACCACTTTTATACCAGCTGTTTCCCACTTTTATACCAGCTGTTTCCCTCTTTTATACCAGCTGTTTCCCTCTTTTATACCAGCTGTTTCCCACTTTTATACCAGCTATTATCCCACTCTAATAATATTCCACAAGATAAATCTTCCATTGCATGGATGAGCTCTCATTTCGGATTCCACTTCCTGAATAGTGTTTTCACGACATCCCTGAATGCAGGTCACACTAAACTCGAGATGAGGCTTGAACTTGGGCCACACACAGGGAACCCGAACCTACTGCAGACTGAGCCATGGCGAAGACTTTCTTGAACAGAAAAGAATCGCCCCTGTCCCTGTTGTACCAACCACTACAGGAACCAGAATAGCTGACAACTAGCAGCACGCATGCAAGTGGTGAGGGGGGAGGGCTGACCCCCAAATGTATAATTTGTTATATTTATACAGACACTCTTTCTGTACAGAAGATTATTGCTTTCAACGTTCTTGTAATATATCAAAGAGGATGGGATGGGGCTGCGGTAAAGCTTGTAAATAAAATACAAAATACAAAAACTAATTGTGCAATAAAAACAATTTGAGCTTTATTTATAAACTAACACTACAGTGTAGTATAAATAAAGCTCAAATTTATTGTTTTCTTGAACAATTAGTTTGTGTATTTTGTATTTTAACGATCTTGTAAACACGTATTGTAGGTCATGGCTACAGGGACCACGCAATTTCCCAGCCCCTTCTTTGTTTCCCAAACTAGTGTTAGGTACCCATTACCCATTCGGAGCTGGATGGACTGAGGGACACACTTGGCCCAAGTACCCATTAGGAGCTGGGTGGACTCAGGGACACCCTTGGCCCAGGTACCCATTAGGAGCTGGGTGGACTTAGGGACACCCTTGGTCAAGGTATCCATTAGGAGCTGGGTGGACTCAGGGACACCCTTGGCCCAGGTACCCATTAGGAGCTGGGTGGACTCAGGGACACCCTTGGCCCAGGTACCCATTAGGAGCTGGGTGGACTTAGGGACACCCTTGGCCCAGGTACCCATTAGGAGCTGGACTCAGGGACACACTTGGCCCCGGGGAAAAATCCCCTCCTTCGCGGAGATTCGAACCCGCGATACGCCAGCCGAGCGCGCATGCCTAAAAACGTGTGTTAGCCACTTCTACACGCACATCGTAGTTGTTACAGCGTTGGCATTATAAAAAAATACTCCCAAGTCCGTAATTAAAATGTTTCTTCGAATTAACGAATTTATAGTGTTTATACAAACAGAACATAAGAGAGGCTGTTTGGAAGCTTAGCTGAAGTGTTTGCCGTTAGCACTGAACAAAAATTACTTTAGGGTTGTCGGATTTTGTGATATATAAAACTGTGTAGAATCTGACCAATCAAATGTTCTTTAATATCTCCCCCCCTTCCTCCCCCACCCGGAATGTAATACAATAATGGCCACGAATGAATCGTCTTAGATTTTAACAAAAGGTAAATGTGACTAAAGTGTGGGTGACACTGCAATCAGAATCAGCCTGATCGAAAAGTAGATTGATAACATGCAAACGGGGTAAGAAGTTTGCCGAAACGTTCGCTGTTTTGTGACCTCTTGTCAGTCTCAATACTCAATGATCTCCTGTTTGCAAGCGATCCATCTACTAAAGGCGACTAGAAATATCAAAATAAGTTGTTATGTTGTTGTTTTCTTTTTAAACATGTAATCTACGAATTGAGTAACTCCCAAGTGGTCTAGTGGTTAGGATTTCGCGCTCTCACCGCGACGGCCGGGGTTCGATTCCCCGCTTGGGAAGTTTTTTTAAATTGGTACATTTTGTTTAATGTAATTATGTATACATGCCCTGAGCTGATTAATGCTGTATAATTTGCTACTTTTGATAAACTTGTCTTATATGAAATTATTTCATTGTACTATTACAATCATTATAACTCTGCTCCGAACACATGTGATCAGATATTCGATTGAAACAACAACATCCAGAAATAGCGAGTTAACAAGGCCAAGGCGTCACCTCTTAAATGCTTTGAGGGTACAGGCCCGCTCTCCTTTCCCCAAACTACGCCAATCACAGTGCTCCGCCCTTTGTTTCCTCAGTTGTATCTCCGTCACTTGTGATTTTATTACTTCCATTGGGGAGTAATGCAGTGTCGGTACACTGGTTATGCCACACGGTGCACCTACCCGAGGATCCACCACTGCATTATCTAGTCACAATTAAGTTAATCCCGGTGCCATATGACGCACCCCAGCTATTCACACCGGCACGGGAAAACGCCACTGGATTAAATCGTTTGAGAACACACAATGCCGCACCATCTGCCCGCACGACTTAGTGGTTTCACCTGCCGGGGGCGGGAGGTGCTGAATATCGGGGGGGGGGAGAGATTTAGGGGAAGGGGGCTAAAGAGAGAAAATAATAGAGAGAACAGAAGTCAGTAGTTGTCATCCAGCTTGTTGTGTGTGAAACACCCAGTGTTTAGTGTGCCAGTGTGTTGTGTGTGAAACACCCAGTGTTTAGTGTGCCAGTGTGTTGTGTGTTAAACCCAGTGTTTAGTGTGCCAGTGTGGTGTGTGTTAAATCCAGTGTATTGAACACCCAGTGTTTATTTAGTGTGCCAGTGTGGTGTGTGTTAAATCCAGTGTATTGAACACCCAGTGTTTAGTGTGCCAGTGTGGTGTGTGTTAAACCCAGTGTTTAGTGTGCCAGTGTGGTGTGTGTTAAATCCAGTGTATTGAACACCCAGTGTTTAGTGTGCCAGTGTGGTGTGTGTTAAACCCAGTTTGTTGTGCGTTGAACACCCAGTGTTTAGTTGCTAGTGTGTTGTGTTTTACACCCAATGTGTAGTGTTACACGCAGTGTGTTGTATAGACACACATTTACAGCGTGTTGTGTGTCATACACTGACTGTGTGTTACACGCTGTGTGTTGCCTAGACTATAGACACAGCCTGACAGTGTGTCGTGTGTTACACCGTGACAGTGTGTGGTGTGTTACACCGTGACAGTATGCTGTATAGACAGTTCCTAATCCCACCGCCTAATCCAAAGGTTCCCAAACTTTTTCATGTGGTGACATCTTTTCATAATAGTCAAGTAAATAGCGACCTCGATACAATTGAAATTGTTTAATCAGTATTTAAAAAAAAGAAAACAGAAAACAGATTTTTAAAAGATTTTTTTTTAAAAAGTTGTTTAATAATTGATTTTTAATTATTAAAATTTTTTTTTTTTTAACGATTGTTGAAAGTTCATGTTTCTAACCAGCACCAAAACTCGAGGCTGAGTTTTTGTTAACGCCAATTCCATTTCGTTCTTAACCTTTAAATTACGAATTTCTTTTGATGAACACCGCAGACACAAATAGAACTGCTCGAAAGGCAAACATTATGACGTGAACCATACCACACCAGAATTATGTCAGAAAATTTTCATGAAGCAAATGACCAGCTGAGAAATCATGCCACAAATCCAATAGTTCACCTTATCGTATATCTGGAGGACTGGCTACCTCAAGGGAAGCAGTGAATGGATTTCATGTCATTATCGTGTCTTTTCCTTTCAGATTAGGGAAGTAGCTGGAGTTTGTTGTCATGGAATTCGAGATGCCCTGTAATCTCCACTTTAAAACATTCATCTATTTCACCTTGACATTCATCTAATTCACTTTGGCATTCATCTATTTCACCTTGACATTCATCTATTTCATTTTGACATTCATCTATTTCACCTTGGAATTAATATATTTCACCTTGACATTCATCTATTTCACTTTGACATTCATCTATTTCATTTTGACATTCATCTATTTCACCTTGGAATTAATCTATTTCACCTTGACATTCATCTATTTCATTTTGACATTCATCTATTTCACCTTGGAATTAATCTATTTCACCTTGACATTCATCTATTTCACCTTGGATTTCATCTATTTTACCTTGACATTCACCTATTTCACCTTGACATTCCCCTATTTCACCTTGACATTCACCTATTTCACCTTGACATTCATCTATTTCACCCTGAGACTAATCTACTACTGTCTGAAGAGTTTCTCATACATGGCATTGTCCCCAAGATTTATTTTCTTTGAAGCAGCTTTGCAGCTTGGTTAAAATGCCCCGAGACAATAACATCCGTATCCTTTCTCTGAAGTATTAGATTAAACCTTTTTTGTCCTAATTCTTATCAGCTAAATATCTTGCTTTTTTCCCACCAAATTTTATTGTTAACCAAACCAAAAACTAATGTTTCCCTTGCACTCATAGGAACAACTTTATTTTATCTTTCCTTTCAAAAACACGAATCACCGCATATCAACTCAAGATACTGTTAAAAGTAAAAACTGCGTTATGGTGGATATTTGGTTAATTTACTGTATAAGTTGGCGACCCCTCAGCAAGCCCGATGCGACCCCCAAGCGCGACCCCCCTTTGGTGTCGTGACCCATAGGTTGAGTACCAGTGGCCTAATGCGTCTAAGTCCCGTTGTTCCATTACGCCCGCCCCCCTCCCAATTCATTCTGTAACATTCAAGTTGGAGCGAGTGTAATAGAAACAGACGGAGGTCGAGAATTTTTCCTTTGAATATCTCCCCCACCCCCACCCCCTCCCCCCTCTGCGGTATCTACGGGCTGCGTCTCAATGGAG
>MUZC01000125.1:1550461-1580325 GCA_002072015.1 Radix auricularia
TGTGGGGGGGGGGGGGGTGGTATCTGACAATGACGTGATTATGAGTTTTGGGTATTATAATGGGTAATACAATAAAGTGTATTTTGAATCAGCTTGAATCGATTGGTGAAAAATGATTGGTCATCTGGACACTCGACTATATGCAGTATTTTAAAAGATAATAATTATTTTCAAAACGTTCGGACATCTTTTTTTTTTATTATCTTAGTCCAACAATTTGGCAAACACATCGAATGACGCCGTATTGGCCAGGCGTATGTGGGCCACAAACCTTGGCAAAATTCTGCACTTGGACATGAAATATTGCGAAAAATGTGTGATATCAAACATTGTATGTGATTGTGGTGCTGTTTTCTAGGAACCATACATTTACGAGAACATATGGCAATTTTTTCTAAGAGCCATACATTGAAGTAAATTTCTTGTGTTGTCTTTTCGGTTTCAACCCGACTGCGATAATTATATAGATTCAATGTGCTTCTCAACAAGATTCGATTTCACTCGTAGCGCTGTCTGTTGACAATATCTAGAGTCTTTTATTGACATAACTTGTCTTTAGATAGTGCCCAGTCCGTAAGTAGGTCAAATGTTGGTGTCTTATAGTAGTAATAGTTATGAGACTAACGACCAGACATAATGACCAACATAACGTCACTGACGGCCCTCAAAGTTGGGAATCACTGGTCACCTTGTCAGCTTGGACATTGACGAGCCCGATTCCAAGACATTCCAACCTCTTAGGACCTTACGTCACAAAGCGAAGGCCCTTTCAGATTCTGTTTGCACGGACTGTGTGTAACGTATGGGCCCTATGCGCCATCATTCGACGCGTCACACAACACATCGTTACATTCCATTGAAAACACCATCAAAGCAGACCGCCGGGCCCATCGAATAAGTCCCGACCGGAGAACTTCTACATGAAGGGTTCTCACGTTTGAGATGGCATCGCATCAATTGGGAGAACCCCAGGAAAAGTGCGTAAGGGCCAAGGAGGGACCGATCTCGGGGAGGGGGGGGGGTTATCCCAGAAGAAGTTTCTCCTAGTCGGAGCCCGATTCCTGAGCTGTGTATACATCATTGTATCATAACACGTCACTATAACATTGAGCCACTGAGATGAGTGGTCACATAATGGTAATTTGGGAGTAAGTCATGAAAACAAAGAGTCAAGGAATAAGTCATGACTCGTGATCGCTGAGAGGAATAAGTCATGACTCGAGATTTATGAGGAGAATAAGTCATGACTTTTGATTGCTTTGAGGAATAAGTCATGACTTTTTATTGCTATGAGGAATAAGTCATGACTTGTGATTGCTATGAGGAATAAGTCATGACTTGTGATTGCTATGAGGAATAAGTCATGACTTGTGATTGCTGAGTGGACTAAGTCATGATTTGTGATTGCTGAGAGGAATAAGTCATGACTCGTGAATGCTGAGAGGAATAAGTCATGACTTGTGATTGTTGTGAGGAATAAGTCATGACTTGTGATTGTTGTGAGGAATAAGTCATGACTTGTGATTGCTGAGAGGAATAAGTCATGATTTGTGATTGCTGAGAGGAATAAATCATGACTTGTGATTGTTATGAGGATTAAGTCATGACTTGTGATTGTTATGAGGAATAAGTCATGACTTGTGATTGTTATGAGGAATAAGTCATGACTTGTGATTGCTGAGAGGAAAAAGTCATGACTTGTGATTGTTGTCATGAATAAGTCATGACTTGTGATTGTTGTCAGGAATAAGTCATGACTTGTGATTGCTGTCAGGAATAAGTCATGACTTGTGATTGCTGAGAGGAATAAGTCATGACTTGTGATTGCTGAGAGGAATAAGTCATGACTTGTAATTGATGAGAGGAATAAGTCATGACTTGTGATTGCTGAGCCCAAGTTTACGTGACAAACCGCCATTAAATTTAAAATACATTAAGGGGCGACAACCTTTTCCACATACATTAAGGCGAGACAACATTGTTTGGGTCTCATTGTGATAATAAAGTCATGATGCCTTGACTGAAGATGACTTTTGGGTCACGGCATTGGCATGCACTTTGAATTTCTAAGGTCCTCGCGTGATATACTTGAATATTTAATTGTATCGGAGAAAATGATAATGTTGTGGCAGACTGAGTTTATTAATAGATTTGTCATACGACAAATGAAAAGCGTCGCTTTAGTTCTACTTCACTTGGCATTATGCTGGTAAAATGTAACTAAGGAGTGAGATGTCTGAGGGTGAAAGTGAACTACTGTGGAGTGGCCGTGGGTTAGATCCATTGGTTCTTGATATAAGTCATTTAAATACCCGGACAGTTTTCTGGAGAGTTACCCTGACAGTTGTCTTGGCTGTTACCCAGACAGTTTGACTTGGCAGTTACCCAGACAGTTGTCTTGGCAGTTACCCAGACAGTTTATCTTGGCAGTTACCCAGACAGTTGTCTTGGCAGTTACCCAGACAGTTTGTCTTGGCAGTTACCCAGACAGTTTGTCTTGGCAGTTACCCAGACAGTTTGTCTTGGCAGTTACCCAGACATTTGTCATGGCAGTTACCCAGACAGTTGTCTTGGCAGTTACCCAGACAGTTTGTCTTGGCAGTTACCCAGACAGTTGTCTTGGCAGTTACCCAGACAGTTTGCCTTGGCAGTTACCCAGACAGTTTGTCTTGGCAGTTACCCAGACAGTTGTCATGACAGTTACCCAGACAGTTTGTCTTGGCAGTTACCCAGACAGTTTGTCTTGGCACTTACCCAGACAGTTTGTCTTTGCAGTTACCCAGACAGTTTGTCTTGGCAGTTACCCAGACAGTTTGTCTTTGCAGTTACCCGAACAGTGAACCGGACAGTTGTCTGGGCAGTTAACCGGAGTGTAAACCGGACAGTTTGTCTGGGCAGTTACCCGGACAGCAAACCGGACAGTTGTCTGGGCAGTTACCTAGAGAGTCAACCGGACTGTCGCCCGGACAGCCACCTGGTCAATGTTCCGGACGGCCATCTTAGCGTGTTGGATAGAGAAAGATTTATATCTTATACACAAGGACGTATACATAAGGAATAACTATAAAGGTCCTTAAATCTTCAAATGGTATTTGTATTATACACAAGATATTGGTACTCTAGTTGTTATACAACACGACAAACTACACAGTCCCCTACCAGAAGGTGTGCAAAACGCACCGACAGGCACGAATTGATGGATACACACTCAACTTTTTTTTTGGCCGGGGGTGGGCGTATTTTTTCTTTTACCTACGCCAGTTGAATGTATGCGAGTTAAAAGAAAACACTCTTGTGTCGGAGGCAATAAAGAGACGTACGTATAGCCATTGGTTACCATAAGTAGTTGAAAGTAGACCGCCCCGAGGTTTGCTAGCGAGGCACGGAGACACGCAGCCAAGCTACCTTCACGGAGTCGAGTTGTTGATTTTAAAGGACAAAAAATTGCTGGGAGGACTTGTATAAGCCAATTGGAGGCGGGATAAAATTAAAATAAAGAAATTGGCATTGACGAATCAATTTACCAGATGTGTTTTGACGCTTGCTGCAGTGCTTCTTTTTAAAGAGGAAAAAAATAAGATGTTTCAGAAATGACTGCGATTGAATTCGATTTTGCACGACTTCTAAAGACGTCATACTTCGTGCTTAAGTAGGAGGTTTAAATGTGCCGCAGCATAGTTGTACCTTTAAATGTGCTTTCAATGAAACTGTACCCCGTGAGATATTATAGGGGGCTTAGCATAAGCGAGTCTACCAAGCCGGGGCGGTTGTTGAAACAGCTGTCAATCATAATCAGTAAAACAATAGGGCGGCCGACGGTTTGTATTTATTTTCCAGCGAGGATCGCTCTGACCTCACACCAGTGAGCCCTCGAGTTGGGCTCGGTTCTGGATGCTTTCATATTCCATCTCGTTACATTCACGTTTGTTAACAACTAAGGAACTTACCTTTTTTGAATGTTTGAAACCAGCAGTGAGATAGGTTGGTACGAGAATTATTTGACTTTTTATGGAGAAGTTGGATTTGAGGACAGGAACCCCTCCAAGTATTTCAGTCGATGTGATATCTCCGGACTAAAACATGAAGTGGATTTCAGCTATAGAGGAAACTACAAGATAACGTTTTAACGTTTTTTAAAGTACAAAACAACTGTTATTGAAAAAGATGAAACAGGAAATGACGGTCAGCGGGTCCGAGCGAAGGTCAAGGCCAGCCTCTAATGTGGTCAAGTGGATTTTTAAAGCCATTCTGGTAAGTGGAGTCAACGATAGCCACTGGTCAATGATAGCCATAACTGATTGATCATGAATTAAAGCATTATTGGTTTCACCTGTCACAGGTAAAATTACAGGCAAATTACACACGTGACAGGTAACGTTAGAAGAACACTGGAGGTAACCTAACTCTCCCTCCCCTCCCACACACATCTAAAAATTTATGTAATTAATACATTTTTAATAAAATTATCTCAAAATCGGTAAATAAACACATACTTTTAAAAGTTTTCCTAAAATACCAAAAACATTCATCTTTGCGTGTGTACACCTTTAAAAGAATCTCAACATTTGAATGTTAGTAATAAAGTAATAGTCTAATTACCACTAGACCTGCCAGCAAAAAAAATTTTAAAAAAATTCTGCTGACTGGCATAATTTTGTGGCGGATATCCGGATTAGCCGATTTTCTCCGTAAAATTGACACTTGCGGCTGATTTTCGGCTGATTACGAAATATTTACATGGTATTCGAGTGAAGCTTGGCCAATTATGAAGTAATAAAACTTCAGCAATTATAAAACACTTTTACAATACTTAAGAAAAAGTTTTATTATTTTAAAAAATAAAAAAAAGGTTGTAATTATGACGTCGTATTATATTCAGTTTCTGTCACACAAAACCTGATAGACACTTAGAATATTAGTTTATAATGTCATGAATAAAACAAACGCGATGTGGTTTATCAGCTGTTAGGCCAATGTGGCGCGCCACATATTTCCCGGCGGATTTTTTGCGGACGAAAATTCGGCGGCGTGGGAGGGTTCAAATCACCACACGTTTGTACATGTGTGTACCAATATTCGTACAAGTAAATGTTACAAAAACATAGAGTGAATCATGGGTAACATTACCTTAGTCAAACAGTACGAAGTCCCCACGGCATTGTTTGAGTGCCAAGTTGCCTTGTTGTCCTGTTGCCTTGTTGTCCTGTTTCCCAGTAGTTATGTCCTGTTGCCCAGTAGCCTTATTGTCCTGTTTCCCAGTAGCCTTGTCCTGTGTTCCAGTAACCTTGTCCTGTTTCCAAGTAGCCATGTCCTGTTGCCTTATTGTCCTGTTTCCCAGTAGCCTTGTCCTGTTGCCTTGTTGTCCTGTTTCCCAGTAGTTATGTTCTGTTGCCCAGTAGCCTTATTGTCCTGTTTCCCAGTAGCCTTGTCCTGTTTCCCAGTAGCCATGTCCTGTTGCCTTGTTGTCCTGTTTCTCAGTAGCCTTGTCCTGTTTCCCAGTAGCCATGTTTTCCTGTTTATCAGTAGCCGTGTTGTCCTGTTGCCCATTTGCGTTGTTGTCCTGTTGTCCTGTCACCTTGTTCTGTTGCCCTGTTGCCCAGCTGCCCTTTTGTCCAGTCGTCTTGTTGTCCTGTTGCCCAGTCAGTACATCAATATGTCTTCCAAACAACAACCGTTTCGTTGTGATCCACTTTACGTCTGTCATTGCGATGGTTGTCTTACAGACCCTAATATTTGATTGTGATGGTTGTCTTACAGACCCTAATACTTGATTGCGATGGTTGTCTTACAGACCCTAATACTTGATTGTGATGGTTGTCTTACCAACCCTAATACTTGATTGCGATGGTTGTCTTAAAGACCCCTGGTACTTGATTGCGATGGTTGTCTTACAGACCCTAATACTTGATTGCGATGGTTGTCTTACAGACCCTAATACTTGATTGCGATGGTTGTCTTACAGACACCTGGTACTTGATTGCGATGGTTGTCTTAAAGACCCCTGGTACTTGATTGCGATGGTTGTCTAAAAGACACCTGTTACTTGATTGCGATGGTTGTCTTACAGACGCTAATACTTGATTGCGATGGTTGTCTCACAGACACCTGGTACTTGATTGCGATGGTTGTCTTACAGACACCTGTTACTTGATTGCGATGGTTGTCTTACAGACCCTAATACTTGATTGCGATGGTTGTCTCACAGACACCTGGTACTTGATTGCGATGGTTGTCTTAGATACCCTGGTACTGTCTGGTCACTTGTCAGGTTCTAAACCGAAACGATTGATGAAAGTAAAAGAGTAGTGTATCACATAGAATAGCATTGTATTATATCACATAGAATAGCATTGTATTATATGACATAGAATAGCATTGTATTATATCACATAGAATAGCATGGTATTTTATCACATAGAATAGACTTGTTTTAGTTAAAAAATAAAGCTTACATTTATTGTTTTCATTACATCATTTGCTTGCGTATTTTGTATTTTGCCTAATGAAAGATGGCGCCAACTGTTTTGACATGACTTTGACAGGTGGTGTCAACTTCATTGATATGACTTTGACAGGTGGTGTCAACTTCATTGATATGACTTTGACAGGTGGTGTCAACTTCATTGATATGACTTTGACAGGCGGTGTCAACTTCATTGATATGACTTTGACAGGTGGTGTCAACTTCATTGATATGACTTTGACATGTGGTGTCAACTTCATTGATATGACTTTGACAGGTGGTGTCAACTTCATTGATATGACTTTGACAGGTGGTGTCAACTTCATTGATATGACTTTGAAGGGTGGTGTCAACTTCATTGATATGACTTTGACAGGTGGTGTCAACTTCATTGATATGACTTTGACAGGTGGTGTCAACTTCATTGATATGACTTTGACAGATGGTGTCAACTTCATTGATATGACTTTGACAGGTGGTGTCAACTTCATTGATATGACTTTGACAGGTGGTGTCAACTGTAATGACATGACTTGAAACTTTATTGACATGACTTTGACAGATGTACAAACTGCAAAGACATGATTTTTGCAGATGGTGTCAACTTTATTGAAATGACTTTGACAGATAGTGCAAACTGAATTGACATGACATTGACAGATTGTGCCAACTGTATTGACAGTAAATTGACAGATTGTGCCAACTGTATTGACAGGACATTGACAGATTGTGCTAACTGTATTGACAGTACATTGACAGATTGTTCCAACTGTATTGACAGGACATTGACAGATTGTGCCAACTGTATTGACAGGACATTGACACATTGTGCCAACTGTATTGACATGACTGTGACCGGGTCGTCTACGCTCTCTGTGAAGTAGCGATGGGAGGAAGCTCCTTACCACTAACCAGTAACTCTGCTTCTTGTTCGGTCCTGTTACACTTGTTAGAGTGATGTCCCCTTGGGTTACTCCGCGGTACATGACGACACAAAGCTCTTCGAGTTGGTCCACAGATCAGTAACTTGGAGTGCGGCGGTCGCTAATGGCAACAACTTGATACACTTTGATCCATTAGACATTTTGAAAAACATCTTCAACAACAACAAAAATCAATAATTTTCCCAACGAATTGTGGAATATTTCGAGGTCGTAAACTTGAGGCAGCAACAATCAAATATGCGCCATTTGTTCTTTTGATCTCTCACTCTTCCTCTATTTCCCTTTATTTGGCCCCCCTCCCGCTATTTGCTCTAATGATCTCTCAATTTTCCTCTATTTCCCTTTATTCCCCCCCCCNCCCCCCCCCCCGCCCTTTGCCCGTTCGTGACTGTGGCGCTTGCTCTGTTGCACTTCCATGTAACCAGTTTGAAAAAGTTGTTGACAAACCGGCGACCAACCAGGAACTGGAGTTGGCGACAGCATCCTAAAAACATCCACCGACACACAAAGAGACACACACACATACACACAGACAGACACACACACATAGACACACAGACAAACACACACACACATAGACTCATACATACAGTACTTGTTTGTTTCAGATAATTACATTTTGCTGCACTAGCCCCCCCTCCACGGCCAATAAACAAATACACACTAACATACACAGATACATACACACATAGACAGACACATAGAAACGTACAAATATGCCTAAAGTAATAAAGTCAAATCCAATTTTTCTCACACATCTTTCCCCCACCCCAGTTACACTTGAATAACATTCCCTCTAAAGTTCGTTGGTCCGCGTGCAATGTAATAATTAATGTGTGCAAGATTGCACAAAGTCCATTGTTTCAGCATTATTTTACCAAATTTATTGCGTGGTAATGCTAAACTGCTGCGCGGCGTCGGTCAGATAGCTGCGTTGCTGCGCTCCTGCGCAGCTTAAAGGGAACGTTGCACTTGAGCACTCAGGGGTTATCCGAAAGTTATAGGCTCACTATCAGACTTAGGTTCAAGTATATTGACGATGGTAGACGATGGTAGACGACGGTAGACGACGGTAGGCGATGGTAGACGACGGTAGGCGATGGTAGACGACGGTAGACGACGGTAGGCGATGGTAGACGACGGTAGGCGATGGTAGACGATGGTAGGCGATGGTAGGCGATGGTAGGCGATGGTAGACGATGGTAGGCGATGGTAGACGACGGTAGACGACGGTAGGCGATGGTAGACGACGGTAGGCGATGGTAGGCGATGGTAGACGATGGTAGGCGATGGTAGACGACGGTAGGCGATGGTAGGCGATGGTAGACGACGGTAGGCGATGGTAGACGACGGTAGGCGATGGTAGACGACGGTAGGCGATGGTAGACAATGGTAGGCGATGGTAGGCGATGGTAGACGATGGTAGACGATGGTAGATGATGGTAGATGATGGTAGATGATGGTAGACGATGGTAGACGACGGTAGACGATGGTAGACGATGGTAGACGATGGTAGATGATGGTAGACGATGGTAGACGATGGTAGATGATGGTATACAATGGTAGACAATGGTAGACAATGGTAGATGATGGTAGACGATGGTAGGTGATGGTAGACGATGGTAGACAATGGTAGATGCTGGTATATCATACTGAATGGGACTGCATAAAGCTTTTTAATTAAAAAAAACAAATTACACAAACTATTTGTGTAAGAAAACAATAAATTTAAGCTTTATTTATGAACTAATACAAATAATAGTAAACGTTTCGGCTCATGCCTTCATCAGTACCAAGTACAATAACATAAATAATTACTTACTTAAAACATATTAGAGTCTATTTGATAAAAAATGAAAAGAAAAGAAAAACAAAAAACAAACAAGGACACAGAATATTCTCTAGTTACCTCTTAAAATATCTACGAGTTGGTAATTTTCTCTGATGTCTTATAGTAGGTAATTTTCTCTGATGTCTTGTAGTAGGTAATTTTCTCTGATGTCTTGTAGTAGGTAATTTTCTCTGATATCTTGTAGTAGGTAATTTTCTCTGATGTCTTGTAGTAGGTAATTTTCTCGGATATCTTGTAGTAGGTAATTTTCTCTGATGTCTTGTAGTAGGTAATTTTCTCTGATATCTTGTAGTAGGTAATTTTCTCTGATGTCTTGTAGTAAGTAATTTTCTCTGATGTCTTGTAGTAGGTAGTTTTCTCTGATATCTTGTAGTAAGTAATTTTCTCTGATATCTTGTAGTAGATAATTTTCTCTGATGTAATCTAGGATTAGGTATACTTCTTGGAGAAAATCAAGGATAAGGTAATTTGTTGTATAGCTAACCCTGAAAGAAATTTCCCGTGAAAATCAACAAAGTCTTTGAGTCTAACTAATTATCCTCCGAGTGACATTTTAACGGTGTACTACTTGCATTCTAGTTGTGGTTAAGGAAAACATCCCTGGGATAATGAAATAAGTGTCCCAGCCCCGGGGGTAGGGGGCTGAACAAGCATCGCCAGTGGGAACAGGTCGTGGGAATCCTAAGATCGCATGCAGAAACGACCCTAATTGAAATCGAGGTCATGAGAATGACATGAAGGGAACGGATGAGGTCAGAGGTGTTATAAGGGCGCTAAGGAGACTGGAGTATCGGGGGCTCTACGATACTGGTGAGAACAATAAGTGGTGGACGATACCTGGGGATGAGGTAAACAATTATTTTAAAGAAACGATTCTCAAATCATTCGAATCTTTTTTTGGTGGCTCAAGATTTAAGGGAAATGTGGAAACTTCTTCCATGTTGTCACGTGCTCAATTGCAGTAAGAAATTGAGATCTGATTATCAAGGGACTTAGTTCAATTCCAAATTCGCTAGAATATTCCATCCATTTATTAAGGTGTCCCATTTAAGAATAATTGCTATAATAATAACAAAGCAGCCACCCCGAAGACCACGATGTCCAGCAGCTCGGACAACGATAGGTGGCTGGACCGCATCGGCAGCCTGCTCATTAGCCCTGGCAGGAAGATGTTATCTCCCAGCAATAGCCATCGACAAGGTGGTCAACCTTCAAATTGTCGTAGTGGGTCCAACAAACGGCACGATGGCTGGACAAGGTGGTCAACCTTCATATTGTCGTGGTGGGTCCAACAAGGTGGCTGGACAAAGTGGTCAACCTTCATATTGTCGTGGTGGGTCCAACAAGGTGGCTGGACAAGGTGGTCAACCTTCATATTGTGGTACTGGGTCCAACAAACTCTCTCTCTCTCTCTCTCCTTTCTCTCTCTCTATCTCTTTCTTTCTCTCTCTCTCTCTCTTTCCTTTCTCTCTCTCTCTTTCCTTTCTCTCTCTCTCTCTCTCTGTTTCCTTTCTTTCTCTCTCTCTCTCTTTTTCCTTTCTCTCTCTCTCTTTCCTTTCTCTCTCTTTCCTTTCTCTCTCTCTCTCTCTCTTTCCTTTCTCTCTCTCTCTTTTTCCTTTCTCTCTCTCTATCTCTCTCTCTCTTTCCTTTCTCTCTCTATCTCTCTCTTTCCTTTCTCTCTATCTCTTTCCTTTCTCTCTCTCTCTCTCCTCTCTCTCTCTTTCCTTTCTCTCTCTCTATCTCTCTATCTCTCTCTTTCCTTTCTCTCTCTTTCTCCTCTCTCTCTTTCCTTTCTCTCTCTCTCTATCTCTCTATCTCTCTCTTTCCTTTCTCTCTCTCTATCTCTCTCTCTCTTTCCTTTCTCTCTCTCTATCTCTCTCTTTCCTTTCTCTCTCTCTCTATCTCTCTCTTTCCTTTCTCTCTATCTCTTTCCTTTCTCTCTCTCTATCTCTCTCTCTCCTCTCTCTCTCTCTTTCCTTTCTCTCTCTATCTCTCTCTCTATCTCGCTCTTTCCTTTCTCTTTCTCTCTCTCTCTCTCATATCACTCTCTATACCTCTCAAAGCCCCCCCTCTCTCACACACACACTCCCACATCTTAGTTGTTAACATGACCCCTGCACGCTATGACACCAGGGAGTGGGGGGGGGGGGAGGACTATGAATCGTACCAGCGAATCCATGTCTTATTATTACGAACAACATGCCAATTGACTGACACATTCCTTGCTTATCAGGGGCGTGGATCTTACAGGTGGGATGCATGGGCCCCACGCAGTGTCACGACATGGAGAGCGCCAAAACTACGTTCAACGTGCACACCTCTTTTTAGGCCTCAAGCATTGAATTATTTTAACATCAGGCAGGAAACAGAGGCGTCATTAGGGTTGTTGTCACCCGGGGTGGCCCGCACCAACCGCACCCCCTAGTGACGCCACTGTCATCAAATGTTTGTAAATAAGTTGGTTTAGATACATAGGCCTACATCCATTGGGTAGCATGTCTTGAAAGTTATGTCTACATTTTAAAATATTTTTTTTTCAAAATGAGACAGTGAGACATGGTATGATTTTTGTAGAAATTGAGACAAGGTATGATTCCTGTAGACATTGAAATAAGGTATAATTTCTGTAGACATTTAAATAAGGTATAATTTCTGTAGACATTGAGACAAGGTATGATTTATGTAGACATTAAGACCAGGTATGATTTCTGTAGACATTTAAATAAGGTATGATTTCTATAGACATTGAGACAAGGTATGATTTCTGTAGACATTGAGACAAGGTATGATTTCTGTAGACATTGAGACAAGGTATGATTTCTGTAGACATTGAGACAAGGTATGATTTATGTAGACAGTGAGACAAGGTATGATTTCTGTAGACATTTAAATAAGGTATGATTTATGTAGACAGTGAGACAAGGTATGATTTCTGTGGACATTTTAATAAGGTATAATTTCTGTAGACATTGAGACAAGGTATGATTTCTGTAGACATTGAGACAAGGTATGATTTTTGTAGATAGTGAGACAAGGTATGATTTCTGTAGACATTTAAATAAGGTATGATTTCTGTAGACATTGAGACAAGATATGATTTCTGTAGACATTGAGACAAGGTATGATTTATGTAGACATTTAAATAAGGTATAATTTCTGTAGACATTGAGACCAGGTATGATTTCTGTAGACATTGAGACAAGGTATGATTTCTGTAGACATTTAAATAAGGTATGATTTCTGTAGACATTTAAATAAGGTATGATTTATGTAGACAGTGAGACAAGGTATGATTTCTGTAGACATTTAAATAAGGTATGATTTCTGTAGACATTCAGACAAGTTATGAATAATGTAGACATTTAAATAAGGTATGATTTCTGTAGACATTTAAATAAGGTAACATTTCTGTAGACATTTAAATAAGGTATGATTTATGTAGACAGTGAGACAAGGTATGATTTTTTAAAAAAAGTATCAGCTTTGACTGATATGGGAATATTATATTTATAAACGTCCGCGTAACCCAGCCATCCAAGAGTGTTAAACTTTTAACATGTGTCTTTAAGTTAACAGTTCCAAGTATTGTTATCTTTAAGTTAACAATTACGAGTATTGCAACCTTTAAGATAACAGTTCCAATAATTTTTGCCTTTAGTTTTGTTGCCTTAATACTAACAGTTCCAAGTCTTGGGGTCATGAAGTTCAATTTAGTGCACGTAACATCGAGTCGCCGCGCGTCGTTAACAATGTCACGATGACCTGCCCATTGATTGCCCAATGTCCATCTTCTCTTTGACCACAGGGATTGGGCTGTCACGTTTTCACACGGAGGTGTGTAAACTCTTCAATGAGCGGAGTTATTTAGTTGTGAACATCCCCCTCCACCTCTTTATGAACGGGTCTCCTCATGATTTGAACCTCATCTAATGAGTAAGTGTTGCCAAGAACTGATAAACGTTACTGTGAGAACCCTTCACTCGGTGGCCTACCTTTTCCAGGACCCCTGATTGTTTTCCCAGGAAGCCCCTTCACTAGCTTTAAGTTGTTTATTTGAAATTGGACATAGACACTATTAATTCTACTTCCGGCTTTAAGTTTATTGTAATTCCATTTGGTCTCTGGGATATTTTTGTTGTATCTGTAGCACTCTCGAAATCCTCTTTGTTTGTGTCATTTCATCCTGGCAATCTCCCCTTTGTATTTAAATCTCTTAACGGCCGTACAGCTGACAACGCTATCTCCTCCACACAGGAGTACCCCACATTGCAGTACCCCCACCCTAGAGTATCCCCACCATAGAGTACTCCCACCAGAGTACTCCCAACTTAGAGTACCCCCACCATATAATATACCCACCAGAGAGTACCCCCACCTTACAGTACTCCCACCAAAGAGTACACCCAACTTAGAGTACCACCATTCTAGAGTACTCCAACCATAGAGTACTCCATCCATAGAGTACTCCATCCATAGAGTACTCCATCCATAGAGTACTCCATCCATAGAGTACTCCCACTACAGAGTACCCCACTTTAGAGTACCCCGCCATATATTATACCCACCAGAGTAACGCCACCAGAGAGTACCCCCACCATATATTATACCCACCAGAGTAACCCCACCAGAGTACCCCCACCCAAAAATACCCCCACCTATCAGCCCACCCCTCAAGCCACCGAGTAACCCACTTAAAACAACCGGAAGTCAATCTATTAGCTGAAAGCACGGAGTCCAATAAATTGAAACTTTCTCCAGGTAAGCGGATGTCCTGACTTTCGTTGAATGACCTCGTGCCTGTTGGTTGTGTTGCTCCGAGTTCATTCAATCAATTCAAATTGGAAAATGTCCTTAACCTTACATTCTCCCACTCCAACTAACAAAACTTGTTATTAAAATTTACGAGCTTTTGCCTTGACCTTTAACCCTCGTGACCTCAGACCTGTCCATCATTGTACTCCCCCCCCCCCACTTCCCTCCCACTCCGCAATAACTCCACAAAACACGCCCCTGGATTACTGTCAATACAATATCTGAATATTAACATCATATTCATAGGTGTCGCCAGAATTATTTGACTCACAAGGATAATATCGGGTTTTAGACTTCTTATACACATCTAACAAGCCCCTACCCTGGTCTCTTAACAAACCCATACCCTAGTCCTCTAACAAGCCCATCCTCTAACAACCCCATACCCTAGTACTCTAACAACCTCATACCCTGGTTCTTCTGAACGGCTTACGCCAAACTGTATCGACGTATAATTCAAGGGGACGTAATCACTGATCCTTGTCGCTCAAGCCAGAACCTGCTTCTTGACTCCTGCAGACATGGACGAGCCCGGATACTGTCGGCTACACGACCCAGGCGTGTTCTCCATGTCTCCGCCTGGACTTGTTGCACGTGCAGCGGCCACCAACATGTGCAAACGACAGCTTATCTGCCCGTGTTGTGCCCGTGTCAAAGACGTTACATAGACTATGTTGTGGTTCGTTCCCTTGATTTGATCGAGTTATGTGGTCGAGTCATTTGTTTTAAAGTCGACAAATTTCGATGCAATTTTTGTTATATCTTGGATTTTTACAAATGAAGCGTGCATCGTAATCAGACAGGTATGTACGTACATCTTTGCCTTTGCGTAGTGATGCTAAACTGCTGCGCGACGTCCGTCAGATATCTGCGCGGCCGCGCTCCCACGCAGCTTAAATGGTACATTGGATATAGATATCTTAGCTTTATATCACAAATGTTATATTATAGATAATAACCAAGATATTATAGATATAAAAACGATTAGTTGAAAACTAAAGTGAATATTTATTTGAAAACACTTTAGAAAAAAAACGCGGCAGGCGACGATTTATTCAACTTTTGGAGTTTTGTGTTATTATTAGGTGTGTTCCGGATTCAAATTTTTGAAATCCGCCCGGAGCCGTATTTGCCGGATTATGATGTGAAATCCAGCCGGAGTCAGATTTGTAAAAATGGCCAGATTCCGGATTTGCCGGATCCATTATATTAGGTGGCTAGTTCTGATATACTGTTCAAAAAATCGACTAGGAATCTTAGCTACATTATTTCTGACATGCCTACCAACAACTTCATCAATCACATCAGTCGCTCTACCTACTCTGCCATTCGTCAGATCAGCTCAGTCCGTCATTACTTTTAACAGTGCAACAAAAACTCTATTCTGTGTTCTTGTTCTAGCTCGTATTAATTACTGCAATTCTCTTCTGTCAGGTGCGCCACAAGAATGCATTGAAAAACTATAGAAAGTTCAAAATTCAGCTGCCAGATTAGTTCTAAAGGCAAAAAAACAACAACATGACAATGTTACACCGCTACTTTACTCACTTCATTGGCTACCCATACAAGCCCAAATTGATTACAAACTGGCCGCTCTCTGTCACAAATTCTTTTCTGACTCATGCACTTCGTATCCTGCTGAACTTTTGTCGGTCTACTCATCAAGTCACCAGCTACCCTCTTCTGCAGACACACGCATTCTCTATGTTCCAAACATACGAACTAAAAAATTAGCGAAAGGTCATTCTCTTGTGCAGCCAAAACAATGGAATTCTCTACCATTACACATCCGTAGTATTTCAACTACTAAGTCTTTCAAGACTGCACTTAAGATGCATCATTTCAAAATTTATTTTCAAAATTAATGAAACAACATTTCTTTTTAATGATTAACGTAGCTGATGTATAATGTATTGTCATTTATGTTGTTATTATGATATGAATGTTTATTTATGTGTGTTATTTTCTCCATGCAAAGTGTTGTGAGCCCGGAATATTGCTGGGATACAGCGCTTTATAAATTATCAATATATTAATATTATTATGTATTAGAGCAAAACCGGCCACCCGGATTTGACCGGATTTATGAAGTGAAAATCCTGCCGGAGGCTGGTTTGTGAAAATGGCCGGTAAGGTAACCCCTAGTTAAGATTGGCCCGTGTTGATCCTAAAATCGTATCCAATCCTGCATATGCTTTACAAGTGACTTTTGTGTCAACGTAGACAGGAGGGGGGTAATGGTCATTTATCGCAGGCGTAAAAAAAACTGGGCCGACGGGGGGGGGGGGGTATTTGTAATCATAGAGAGCGTTTTTTGGCATCAGCATCTACTGCAAGCCTTACAAGTACCCTGTGATGTGTCTTATTAAGTCATTTTAAAGCTGGAACCAATACGAAATTAAAGAATCCGCGCACATGCCAATGTCTCGGTAATTAGCTTCAAATTTTTTTATCGTTATTCCTTTCTGCAGGTCTTAACTCTTTGAATCCACAAAAACGCATAACAAATATCTAGTACTTAATAAGTAATAGAACTATTTACATCAATCTGAATTTAAATACTTTAAATTGTTAAGATATCAGAAACTCTGATAGGTTTATTACAATGCTTTTTAAAAAGTTTTACTAATTCTCTGGATATTAACATTA
Organism: Radix auricularia; assembly: GCA_002072015.1. NCBI lineage: Eukaryota > Metazoa > Mollusca > Gastropoda > Lymnaeidae > Radix > Radix auricularia. The sequence goes on from MUZC01000125.1 coordinate 1,567,182, forward strand.
TTTTATGAGTATTACTGTTACTTTGTGTGTATCACTATTACTTTTTAACTATTACCGTCACTTGGTGTGTACCACTATTACGTTTTGAGTGATACTGTAAGCCTACTTTGTGTGTATCACGAATACCTTTTGAGTATTACTGTTACTTTGTAGCCTATGTATCACTATTACTTTTTGAGTATTACTGTTACTTTGTATGTATCACTATTACCTTTTAGTATAACTGTTACTCTGTGTGTTACCAACACGCTAACACCCAAGCACAAAATGACCAACTGAAGGTTGGTGACGAGCTTCGATCCATTCTCCTACTTGTTGCTGCTGGCACCTAACAAACACACCAACTGGTTTTGCAGTCGAGATTTGAAGCGTTGAGGCCCCGTTAGTAAATTTCAAGACGCGATGTCTTCTTTTTTTTTTTTTCTGTTACTTCCACCTACGTCCACACACAAGAATCCCGAGTCCCAACTGTCAGACACTTCTGTTGACGCCACTATACTTAAGGTTGCGCATCTGACTTGATTTACGAGCTCTACTAACAATAAATGTAAATATATAGTCATAGGCGTAGGTAGGTGGTGGGTGAGGCCTGCAGCCTGTAAATGACATGATAGGTGAGAGGTAAACAAGGGTATTGTCACGAATGGACAACACACACGCGCACACATGCACACTAAAGCACATTGATAAAACACATTATCTAATCAGGCCCCTCCTCAAAATTTTTATACATTTTCTTAAGATTATTGCCATGTCTTTATTTATTATTTATACGTCCATAGGAAAACCATTTCCACCTGTCAGAGTTGTTTTTTTTTAGACACGCCCTTGGATAGACAAGGCTCAACGTGTAATCCATCAAAATGCACATATTTGTACAACTCTAGTTAGCGGCGTTAATTGTTGTTTTTTAAGCAATTTTTTTTCTCAAATTGTTAAGTTCTGTCAACTATATTCAACTTTTTTCAACTATGCTCTATTAATATTTTCCATGATTTCTCTCGTTTAATTATAAAAGCAGGGGCGTATCTCACATCTCTTACTCCCCCCACTCTCTTCTTATTTCTTACTGACCAGTCCAATCCTAATGACCAGCCTCTCCCCATAATTACCAGCCTATTCCCATGATTATCAGCCTATTCTCATACTGACCAGTCTATTCTTACTGACCAGTCCACTGTTAATTCCTACTGACCAGTCCATTGGCACTGTCCATTCAAACTTACCAGTCCATTCCGAATAATCAGTCCATTCCTAAATACCAGTTCCTTCCTACTGACCTTTCCTACTGACCAGTCCATTCTTAATGACCAGTCCATTCTTCATGACCAGTCTATTTCTACTGACCACTCTATTCCGACTGACCAGCCTATTCCCATAATGACTAGTCTATTCTTACTGACCATGCACAGTCCATTCCTACTGAAATGTTTCGACTTTTGTTTCAAACTGAGGAACATGATATCAGTGGCGTCACTAGGAGGGGAGCGGTGGGGGATGGCCGAGCGGGGGACACCCTCACAGGTAGTGACACCAAAATGTAAAATTCCGTATGTTTCCGTTATTTGGCACTGAAACACTCGGAGAAGTTCTATGGGGTAAGTCGTTAGTGGGTGACACCATGAGCTACCGCTCCGGATGACACCAACCATATTGACGCCTCTGCATGATACAACTGGTTGGGGTACCGCGCTATACAGGCTCTCAAAAATATTATTATTACTATCAATATTACAATCACTAGTTTTATCAACCAATATTTGTTGTAAGGCCTGAGCACGTGATCTTTAAGGGGAATTCCTCAAAATAAAAAGGGTTTGTTTTTAATGTTGATAAAGAGATAAATCTTCGGAAAAGCCCCACAGTAAGTTACTATAATAAGCGCCCTGGATTAAAACGTGACCCACTGCTTTGTGACTTACAGAATAAACTTTCGGGTAAAGTCATACACAGTTTCGCTACATTTATGTCAGATCTTTATATATCGTATCACTGCAGTGGTTCTTAGTTCGTGGGGTTCAACGAACGAAATTCCAACATCCACATTTTCAGCTTGGGTACCAACTGACTTAAATTGAGAACACTTTAGACTAGACCAGGGGTCTCCAAACTTTTCTGCCGGAGGGCCAAATGAACTATCACACAACATTTTGGATACCGACTACTAAACCCCAACTACCAAGTTTTGTGGTAAACTATATGTAAACATAGTATCTTTTTTTTTAGATTAAAAGGTCTCCAGGAGCCGGATGAGAGGACCTCGCGGGCCGCATGTGGCCTACGGGCCGTAGTTTGGAGTCCCCTGGACTAGATCATCAATCAAATCCTACCCACAATATTTGCAGTTATCTGAACCTTATTTTGTATTGTCTGGTCTCAAATTCGTTCGTTATTCTATGACTCTAGTCTTATGAAACCTTTATTAGATATTCTTGTCTTGAACACTATACTCGCTGTAAACCTGGTTTCAGCAAGGGCGTCGACAATAAAAAAAATATTATGGGAATCACTGAAGTACTTAATCCCTTGGGACCATCATAATCAAGACATGTGAGAACCGTTCAACACTAACTCAAAGAGATTCTTTCATTTCTTATTTCTTCTGATGAAAACAACAATTGGTGTATACCATTGGTTATTTGATTTGAAGAAAACTATAAGTTTGTAGGCACATCAAGTTAAAACTGTTTTCATGTGAGTGAGACTAGTAAGAGATCAAATTTTTAGTTAAGAAAATGGACACTCTCCGGGTCTATGGTCGACCTGTGTAACTCAGAGCATGAAGTGACTTCGAGCATGTGCCCTTCCTGTATGCAGCGGTCGCATAGCAACGGCCATAACTTCCACGCATTACCCAGCCGCCTAACTATTGTCTAGTTAGGTACCCATTCGGAGCTGGGTGACTCGGGGACTCCTCAGGCCTCGGGAACAAATCCTCGCCTTCGCGTGGATTCGAGCTCGTGACCAGCGGTACGCCAGTCGAGCGCGCTACCACACGACCACCGCGTGGTAACTAGACAGCTCACTAACTGGTCAAGATGTGGACCGCGGACGAAGAGGCTGTAGCGTGTGGGTCGAAGTGTAAGAACCCTTGACCTTGCGTCAAGTTCAAGGTAAACATTACTTCCTTCACTGCTGCCCGGACGTCTTTGTTAAGTTTCTCCACCAACGACCCGGCTAAGGATTCGGGGCGTAGAGAACATCAAGAATTTCTAACCCGAGGAATGAGGGCGGAAAATGAAAAGCTGTTCTGAGGAAAAATAGTCTTTTGTTGAAATAAAAATTTTAATCGGGGTTCTCCTAATGCTAGGGTTGCTGTCAGACGTACAATATATGTAAGCTTTTAATCAGAGCTCCCTGGTTATCCTTCATGACTGCTGCTAATAGCATGGGTTACAAGTAGCCTCCCTTGTCTTTTTTAAAATATTGTTTTCACCTCTAGACCAAGGACAGATCAATTTTAGATCCGCTGACAGATCGGGGAATCCCCACTAACCGACTTAACACCCAACAACGAACATTTTGGGATTTATTACGGAGGTCAAAGTTCAAATCACGTTCTATTTTTTGAGATTTTATCACGTGGTGTCACTAAGGCTTGGCCCCAAGACACTCAAATAGTGGAAGTTTTTTTCCACTGTCAAGTTTAAAGCTAAAAATAGAAGGAATTTCTTCCAAAATAAAAATAACCAAACTATTATTTTATTAAAGCATTTTTAATTTTGAGAAAAGTATTGTTAATCTTTGTATCAGTTTATAATAATATAGGTTTTTAAAATATATTTTATTAGCGCATTTAGCGTCTATTTCCAAATCACTTGGATCTGCTCAGTATAGTTTCAAAATACCTTCGATTCGCCACTTATTTAGTTTTTTATTATTATTTTTTTTTTAAATTTAAACAATTAAAAAAAACGATTAGAAGCCAGTTTTAACTCAATTCTAGTGGTAACGTAATTCGGGATATCAGACAAGGGTTAATGACAGGATACATAAAATTTAAGACGTTTTCACACTTGATTTAAAGTTTATAACTTTTTTTTATTGAAGTCCATGTTCCTGCATCACCTAGAAGTATGTGCACACGGGCGATAAAAAGGCATTTTGTTTCAAAGAATTTCCGGCCCAACAAAGAAAGTCCAGGAGAAGTGAAAGGGCAAAGTGGGGAGTGTATGTGTGTGTATGTGTTTGAGGAGGGAGGAGGGGGTGGTCTTGGCTAATCGCGCTGCGGATGTCAGGTCACGCTCTAGTTCAGGTGAGACAACTCTCCGATCAACTCCCCAATTTCATGAAGAAACTTTCCTAACTCCCCGGTGACGTAAGTTGACATAGATAAAAATAGATTATCAATCGTCGCGATTCTCATTGGTTCAAACTTTCAACAAAAAAAAAACCGACGCGACCTATTCAAATCCAAGGTTAAATTAGTTCAGGTGTAGGCCATTAATTTTTAGCGACTTAATTAATAGCCAAACATTTGAATGACTCAACACTACCTGGCACGACCTCACTGCAGGAGTTGTGTCACTGAATGTCTGGAGTTAAAGATTTCAATCACTTGTGCGTGGAAATTAACTTTTTTTAAAGATATAATTTATTCAGCGAAGTCTTGAATTTCAATTTGTGAATTTTGGTTCTATATTAAAAATGTTAAACATAATCCATTAATGATATTAAATTAAAGATGGACGAAACAAATTATATAATTTAAAATAATAAAAAGAAATATATTTCAAAACTAAACAATGAAATATTTCAATACAAAGTAGATTTTTTTAAAAAAAATGTTTAAAAGTGTTCGTCTATTAATCTTCCGTAGCTGATTGAGCTCAAGTACCGATATAATGAAACTGAATGCCCACCCACTTGCACTGGGAACTAACTTAGCTCTACCAATCTATGACACTTAGACATGGAACAACTAACTTTGCTCTACCAATCTATGGTACTAAGATTTGGAAAAATCAACTTAGCTCTACCAATCTATGGTACTTAGACATGGAACAACTAACTTAGCTCTACCGGTCTATGACATTTAGACATGGAACAACTAACTTTGCTCTACCAATCTATGGTACTAAGATTTGGAAAAATCAACTTAGCTCTACCAATCTATGGTACTTAGACACGGAACAACTAACTTAGCTCTACCGGTCTAAGACACTGAATACCTCTTCATTGTGAAGCTATTGCTCACAAATTATATATAAGATCTAGGGATCTTCTGATTGTTTTAATCATTGTCATTACTGTTGTCATTGTCATCACTGTCATCATTGTCATCACTGTCATCAATGTCATCGCTGTCATCATTGTCATCATTGTCATCATTATCATTGTCATCATTGTCATTGTCATCACTGTCATCACTGTCATTGTCATCATTTTCATCATCGTCATTGTCATCACTGTCATCACTGTCATCACTGTCACCAATGTCATCACTGCCATCATTATCATCACTGCCGTCATTGTCTTTATCTCTGCGGTAGAGCGTTCTCCTAATAGACGACCAATCGGTTCTCTCGCAACACTCAGGCCCTGGCACACCCAGCGATATGGTAACACTTGACCTGTCCACTTGGTCCATCGGCCACCTTTCAGGTCTCGATAAGCTGGTCAGTTTTGTTTACATCAAAGGACTTGATGACCCGTGGAGGGAGAAACATATACCAAAGACCTCTTAACAAATACACACTTCTATTTTCCGGATAACTCTCAACGCACACTCCTCCCCTCTCTCTATCAATCTCGTCTCCTCTCACTCCCTCCTCTTCTCACTCATTCCTTCTCTAAATCCATGATTCTTTCACTCCCTCATCCTGTCACTCCCTCATATGTCTCTATCATCCGTTACTACCTCCTCCTCTGACTCCCTTCTATCTCTCTATCACTCCCTCATCCTGTCACTCCCTGCTATCTCTCTGTCACTCCATCATCTTGTCCCTCTCACATCTTGTCCCTCCCCCTTTCTCTCACTCCTTCCGACCTCCTGCTACTTTTATTCTCACAAACAATCTATTTCTTATATTTTATTGCAAACACAAAAAGCTTGATAGTTAAACGTTGAAGAACATAAAGAGAGAAAAATCTTACAAAAACAGGGATTTTGTTGATGAAATGTTTCAAACTACGTCACTCACAAACACACAGCTGTAACTTTAAATGTAGCCCCGCCCCCAGCCCACACGCCCCAATATATATATATATATATATATTAGAGCTGCGGAAATTATCGATTAATTTCTCGGTTAATCGGTAATATTTTTATCGAATAAAATTATTTTTATCGATAAAATATCGATTACAACCATGGAAAATCCATTGAACGACTAGATACAACACACTGTTGCGTGTATCAATAAATAATCAATTATTAATAATAAAAAATATTTGCTTTTTTAAGGTAGAAACTTCTCCATTTAAAAAAAAAATTTTGAAGTGTAAACTTAAATAAGCTGTTTTATAAGGAAAATCTTATAAACAATTAAACATTGTTTTTATTTAATTAACAATAACAAAATTCAAATTCATTGATATTATATTGAAATACTTATATCTATATTTAAAAAAATGCAAAGTGCCTGTTTTTGTTACTTCCCTTGAAATTTTTAGTTTAATGACGTTATGCATCTTATTTTTTGCTTTAATCAAAATTATCGATTAATTATTCGGTAATTTTTCAAAAGTTAACGATAAATTTTTAATTAATAGATAACAGCCCTTCTATATGTATGTATGTATAATAGATACATTTTTTTCCAGAAAAACTGTAATATAAACATTTTTGTAAATGTCTGTACTAAGCGCCGTATGAGTCTCACCACAAATTTTACATCTAAAATTCGTTGGTCCGTGTGCAAAGCCAAAAAAAAACTCGTGCGCGAATTTTGTCAGCATGAATATCAATTTTTTGTGCAATATTTTTTTTAGATACAAAAGTCAGTCAGAAATCTGCGCAGCCGCGCAGCTTTAAGGGAACATTGCCCTCTACCACCACTCCCCACACCAAAACAACAACAACAACAACAAAAACGACAACAACAAAAAAACAACAACAACAACAATGGATTAATCCGCAATTGGACCTGTCATGTCGTTAGGAACCATCTGTGACACGTTGTTACACTTGATCCAGGGATGGCTGTGGGTTGGGGGGGGGAGGGGTAATCAACTCCCATGTCATGAATATTACTAGTTAATGTAACATCTGCTCTAGTCGCTCCCATTAACGTACTGCACCAGCGCCCCCACCCTCCCACCCCCGGCCAACTTGAATGTGCACTGCAATGGCTAACCTTTGACAAAAGTATGAGGTGCTGTGGTATAGGGTCCTTTAAGATGATGGACAACATCAGGTGCTGTAGTATAGGGTCACTTTTGATGGTTGTACAATATCAGGTGGAGTTATATAGGATCACTTAAGTTGATGGACAATATCAAGGGTCACTTAAAATGATGGACAACATTAGGTGCTAAAGTATAGGGTCATTTAAGATGTGCACCGTATACTGAAGCTCACTGGTAGTTATCAGGGACAAAATGTTTGACCTTTGAACCCAATAATGTCACGGCCTTCAATTTGTGATTTGTTTTCATCCTGATTTATTTCCTAGTTAGAGACGGCACACATTTAACTTTGGGAGATATCTCCAATAATACCTCATCCTTGTTGATCACGTGACAAGGTTTTCTATCAACATCGTCATTAAAATGGCTGGCCACTTGAATTTAAAAACAATTTAAAAAAAAAAAAGTATAAGGTATAAAAGCAAATCAAATCAAACGAATTTCCAATTCTGCCTGGCAATTCTATTTATAGCTGTTTTTAAAGTGAATTAAGTGGCCACTCTTATAATAAAGAACTTTCTGGCTTTAAACCACACAATAGAAATTCCGTTAAGTAGTACAATAGGTGTATAGCTATGAGCATGTGATTATAGACATGTTGAACAAAGTAAAATTACCTTTCATATGATACACCGCATATATATACAGAAATTTTCTTTGACAGAGTTGTCCAAGACGTTGACTAGACACCAGCTAAGAACAAAGTACATAATGAAATCTGAACTGAATTTCTGAAATTTAGTGAAAGTTACGTCTGACTGCAAATTTCTATACAAAGGGGGATAATTAAACCTACAAAGAATAGTTAATCAAAGTGGTGGTGTTTTCATTTTGGATTACCTAAAATAAAACAGAAGTGTATTCTTCCTTTTTTAAAAAAAATTTAATTAAAAAAAAGCTCCATTGAATTACGGGTAAGCAAAACCGTTAATTTTTCAGGCAAGTGATTATAAAAGCATTTTCTACATTTGGTAAAATAAAATAAACGGTGGGAGAGATTGGTGTCATTAAATTCAAATGTTTTCTTATTTGTTAAACCTAAATAAATAATGAATATTTATTACATTTTTAAAATATAAAGCTAATGTTGTTAAAAAGAATTCCCTTAATTCGCAAATTGTTTTTTCCTCATGTTCCAGTTAATATATTTTTTTAACATTTCAAAAACTCGTGCAACATGTTTTTTCCATAGCGATGCTATGACGTCAATGACAAAAAAATAAATAAAATAAAATAAAATAAAGTTCATTGTAGATACTCTCTAAAACCCTAACCTTTTAATTTTCCCTTCCAGTGAAAACAACAACTTTCTTGTACGTCACCGACTGACCCATTAAAAACACAAACTGTGAGCACATGTCCTACCATATGGGACACACATTTATGAACGTACACATACACATATGGTTTCCACTAGTTATGCAGTAGATAACAGAGAACAATATGGCGTAGATCGGCCGGGGCGAACCTTTGTTAAAACTATATCTAGAATTTTCATGGGTAAAATTAAGATTATTGCCAAGTAGGCTTACTCTGAAATTGCTCTCCGTAAAGGCTAATAAATAAATTATCTTGTCGGTGACAATGCACGCAAAGTTTTCTCCCATCCCCAAAGGGGCACGCGCGCCATAGTTTCAACACCCATGGCATATATAGAAACTCATTTTTTTCAAGTATATGCTAAAAATATCTTCTTAAATTTCTTTTAATTTTGCTTTCATAAACGACAATATTTGTTTAAAATATAATTTTGATGAATATAATTGTCTGTAAAAGATAATATAAGATACGATAAGATCAGACATTGCTTTGAAAACTTGCTGCATGATCTGAACATAGTAAGACTCATTAACTGCCATCATGGCAATGGCTTGGCGCCCCGGGTGCATATAGTCTTTGATGTTCAATCTCAGATCTCGCCCTTATATTCCCAACTGACCCGGCCACTATTTCAAAAATCCATAGTGTTGACGTCATCGGTTCGTGCAGAAGTCTGGAAGTGATCTCACATCTATAGACTTGGACTCCATTCACTGTGAGGACATCTCTCTGACATTGTGAGGACATCTCTCTGACATTGTGAGGACATCTCTCTGACATTGTGAGGACATGTCTCTGACATTGTGAGGACATCTCTCTGACATTGTGAGGACATCTCTCTGACATTGTGAGGACATCTCTCTGACATTGTGAGGACATCTCTATGACATTGTGAGGACATCTCTCTGACATTGTGAGGACATGTCTCTGACACTCTGAGGACAACTCTCTGACATTGTGAGGACATGTCTCTGACACTCTGAGGACAACTCTCTGACATTGTGAGGACATCTATCTGACACTGTGAGGACATCTCTCTGACATTGTGAGGACATGTCTCTGACACTCTGAGGAGACTCTCTGACACTGTGAGGACATCTATCTGACACTGTGAGGACATCTCTCTGACATTGTGAGGACATCTATCTGACACTCTGAGGACATCTCTCTGACATTGTGAGGACATGTCTCTGACACTCTGAGGACAACTCTCTGACATTGTGAGGACATCTATCTGACACTGTGAGGACATCTATCTGACATTGTGAGGACATCTCTCTGACATTGTGAGGACATCTATCTGACACTGTGAGGACATCCCTCTGACATTGTGAGGACATCCCTCTGACATTGTGAGGACATCCCTCTGACATTGTGAGGACATCTCTCTGATATTGTGAGGACATCCCTCTGACATTGTGAGGACATCTCTCTGACATTGTGAGGACATCTATCTGACATTGTGAGGACATCTCTCTGACATTGTGAGGACATCCCTCTGACATTGTGAGGACATCTATCTGACAAGACGTCATGGATGTCATATTCAACATCTTGACGACCATCCATGCCTACCATCACACGCATATCATTCTACGCCTACCATTCCATGCCTACCATACCACGCCTACCATCCCAAGCAGACCATCCCACGCCTAACATCCCACACCTACCATCCCCCGTCTACCATACCCCGCCTACCATCCCAAGCAGACCATCCCACGCCTACCATCCCAAACCTACCATCCCACGCCTACCATCACAAGCCTATCATCCACACCTACCATCCCACATCTACCATCACACACCTTTTATCCCAAGCAGACCATTCCATGCCACCTATCAAACACCGTCGACATGCAACTCAAGAGTACCAATAAATCTTTCAGCGAGTGTTCTGTCACAGCATTAAAACGCGTATTGACAAAACTCTCCCAAAATGTCTGCTCTGTTGTAGCAATCTGTCAACATAAAAAATCTGGTCGAGTTGTAACAAGCGTGTTGTTTTATGACGTACATGAACACTTAGCTATGTCTCTACAAGCATGATAAGTTTTGGTCTATAATGGGGAACAACGCGACTCATTTCCTCAGGAATGACGAACGTTAGTACCGATCATTTGTCATTTTTTCAAGGAAACATTGCCCTGATAACAGACAGACAATAAATATCTCATGTCTTACTTGAAAAAGTCTGATTTCTCTGAAATATTTTTAATAAGTATTATTATTTGACTAAAAACAGAATGTAAACATTAGTTGCACGTGACGTGCTAGTCATTGGTTGTGACGCATGTATGAAGATGACCTAGATTAGTGATGGCGAACATATGGCACGCGTGCCAAAGTCGGCACGCAGAGTCTTCATCAGCCGGCACGCGATTGAAATACTACTTCCATAATGAAACCAGCTAAGCCAAACCCCCAATTTTTTGGTTTCCTCGGAGTGTTGGCACTTTGCGATTTAAAAATAATGGGTTTTGGTTTGGATTTTGGGCACGCAGGCACGCAGTCCAAAAAAGTTTGGCCACCACTGACCTTGACCCTGTTAACTTGTTTCGTGTCTCTCACACACATTTACACACACACATTTACACACATTTACACACATTGCAACAAAAACATACAATCTGTACACATTGGTCTCCATAACACAATCTGTACACACCACTCAGTATAACACAATCTGTACACACCACTCAGTATAACACAATCTGTACCCACCACTCAGTATAACACAATCTGTACCCACCACTCAGTATAACACAATCTGTACACACCACTCACCAGTCGAATGCCCCACTAAACCAACTACCAGACAACACTTGACGGGGCCTGTACTCAACTATCTCCACGAGCCTCTTCCTTTATCTCAACATCAACTTCTAACAAAGTCCTCACTGCCAAGTGTTTGTTTTCAATCGTAGTTTTCCCACACAACACGCAGAAGAAAACCAGAACAATCACAATTTTATAAAAAGCTCATTTTGTCAGATATTTTGTCAGATATTTTGTAAGAAAAATTGTTTATTATAAACTTAGAACTGGGCAAACTGTTCCCATAATTATGAACAAAAAAAAAAAAAAAGTATTTCAAGAATCAAAATTATAAAGATAATTTTCTCATGGCTTAAAAAGTGTTTGGGTCCCATGTTCTTAAAGTAACTTTTCCTGGCGCCCAACATAGGGCCGTAACAAACACCCGTCTTGGTAGGGGGCGCTGCAGGCCGAGACAATGAGTACCAGTGGGCGTGGCAACCATGACGTAATAATGAAAACTTTTAGAGACCTTTGAACTTCAGTAGGAAAATACTCTCCGCCTCCCTACCCGCAATAGGACATCATGGATGCACCCGCGCTCGAAGCACTGGCATCTTATTGACTATGTCATCGTTAGGAAGAGGGACAGACAGGATGTAAGAGTGACCAAGTCCATGTGCGGTGCTGAATGCTGGACAGACCACCGCCTCATCCTCTCCAAGCTCAACATTCGTATTCAGCCTAAACGGCGCCCGCAAGGTAAGAAGGCCCCAACACGGCTAAATGTTGCCAAGTTGAAGACCACTAGTGGCAAGGAGTCATTCGTGATTGCTCTGGAGGAGCGCTTGAGATCCACCTCTCCGGAAAACCAGAACGTGGAGGCAGGTTGGACATTGCTTAGAGAGCTGATTTAAACCTCAGCTACAGAGACCCTGGGGCCCCAGCCCAGAAAAATTAAGGACTGGTTTGACGAGAATTGCGAAGTCATCAAGCAGTTACTGGATGAGAAACACCAACTCCACCAAGCTTACCTCAATAACCCAAAGTCCACTTCAAGGAAAGAAGCATTCAACAACATACGTAAAACTGTACAGCAGAAACTCCGTCAGATGCAGGACGATTGGCTCAGCAAAAAAGCTGATGAGATCCAATGCTATGCAGACAGGCGTGATTATAAGAACTTCTACGAAGCCTTGAGAGAAGTGTATGGCCCAACGTCCTCAGGCTCAAATCCACTTCTCAGCGAAGACGGCAACACGCTCATCTCGGACAAAGGGAATATCTTGGAGAGGTGGGCTGAACATTTTAACAACATCCTTAATCGCCCATCGGCAATCAATGAAGAAGCCATCAATCGTCTCCCCCAAGTGCCAACAAACAAGGCACTGGATGACCCACCAACCTTGCTCGAGACCCAGAAAGCAATCTGTCTACTTTCAAGTGGCAAAGCACCTGGTTCAGATGCCATACCAGCTGAGGTATACAAGGAAGGGGGACCAGCCCTAACTGAAAGGCTCCACCAGCTATTTCTCTTGATATGGGAGCAAGAGAGGATCCCGCAGGATTTCAAAGATGCATCCATTGTACATCTTTATAAAGGAAAGGGAAATAGACTGGTTTGTGACAACCACAGAGGCATATCCCTGCTTTCTATCGCAGGAAAGATCCTAGCCAGAATCCTGCTAAACCGCCTCACAGCTCATCTTGACCAAGG
>MUZC01000125.1:1594624-1608209 GCA_002072015.1 Radix auricularia
CAATTACCTGTTACACATATAACCTACAACTCTCTACCAATTACCTGTTACACATATAACCTACAACTCTCTACCAATTACCTGTTACACATATAACCTACAACTCTCTACCAATTACCTGTTACACGTAACTTACCAGTCTTTACCAATTACCTGTTACACATAACTTACCACTCTTTACCAATTACCTGTTACACATATTACCTACCACCCTTTAACTATTACCTGTTACACATATTACCTACCACCCTTAACCAATTACCTGCTACACATTACCTTCCACTCTTTGCCTATTACCTGTAACCAGTGCTTTTTTCTGAAGAAAAAGGTTGCGGAACGCATATTTATGTCCGTTTTGTCATAAAGAAATAACACTGAAATGAGTGTAGTAAACATAAAATTTTAGTTTATATCAAAGAAACAAAATTACAAGGTTTAAACTGTTAAGGTTTATTAACTATGTAGCTAATCTACTAAGTAGACAACCTTTGAGGTTTTACAGCAAGTTCCACAGTTTTCGCATGTTTTCATCTGACAAATCATCTCGAGTTCTTTTCCTGCTTTGACTGTCTATAGCTGAATGTCTTCCTCGAAGTAACCACGAACCAACGTACTTTGAAGGATCAAAAAATGTGAGAGGTGGACCCACCAATCTGATGAATAACAGTGACGAAACTGTTTTTGTCATCAAGGAAGCCCTGGTTGGGGTGATTATAAGATTAATCTGCGAAAATCCTCTCTCGCACTCACTAGAAGAAATAGAAATAGTATGTATAGCACGAATCAACGGAAGCAGTGTTTCTGGATATGTCTTTTCCATAAGGTATTCACGGAATCCACGAATCATTTCTCTTTCATTTAGTTGTAGTCTGTTTGACAATTTTCTAATTTCCATTTCTCCAAATGTTATCTGGTTGGTAACGTTTTCTGACCACTGTTTTTGATCTAATATGCGAGCCCACTGAGCTAATTCAGCATCTTCGTTAGTAAGCAATCTGTTCTCAATTGAGTTCTTTAGTTTTTTTGTAAAAGACGTTAGGATCAATAGGAGGATCATTAGGTGAGTTTTTTGTGTGTAATATAACTCCATGAAAGCTGAGATTCTCGGCGGCAGCTGTTGCAATTTTATAATATGTGCCTGCATTTTGACTTCTTTCCTCAAAGACTTGTACAGGTGCTTTTATTTTTTGATTCGCCTTGTATAGATCTATGTTGCGCTCCTGTAGATCCAAGCTCAACTCAGATAATTCCTGAAGAGCATCGCACATTAATCCTAGATCCATTATAAATTCTGTAGATGTAATTTTCTTCTTCAGGCCTTCATAAGTGCACTTATCACTTGCGCTTCTTGTTGGATCATTTGTCGCTTCTTCAAAATGCTTCACCAGCGCTGCATAATTATTCCACACTGCAAACACCGAACGAAAACTAGATGATACGCATCGCGTGCTTAAAACTCGTCCAATTTTCAACAGCTCAACTTCCAATATTTCAGCACAAGAATGCAACTCTCTGTTGTTTTTTCGCGAAGCATGATACAGGACGTAAAGCTTATCCAGATTTAAATCTATTGATTCCTGAAATCTCCTTTACAGTATCAGCTACTGACAATTCGAGTCTATGATTAGCACAATGCCACACTATCACAGATGGAAATTTATCGATCAGTAACTTCTTAACTCCACTTTTGCATCCAAACATTACAGATGCGCAGTCGCATGTTACAGAAACTAATAGTCTTTCAGGTATTCTTCTGTTATTCCATGAAACGTGAGACATTCGAGTAATGCATCGAAAATTCCCTTGGCCGTAACATTTTCAAGCTCCACTAAGTCTAGAAATAAATTGATTGGTTAACTCATTCCCGTGCCCTCTTCTACGCAACTCCGAATATACACTATAAGTGTTGATGTTTGACTCAACGTGGTAGATTCGTCGATAATCACTGAAATCTTACTTTTACAGCGAACGATGTTTTTGGTCATCTTTTTCCTCATTTCGATGCTTATATAATAGCCGGGCTATTATATATGACTCGTTTATTTAATATTAAAATTCACTTTACACTATCAGCGCTATTGCATTCAACGAAACCTGAAAAAGCAGTAAAGACCAACCATTCCAAGCAAAAAAATAATTAAAAAGTCTGTGGAAAAAGGTGCCGGAACGCCGTTCGGTGCGTTCCGCCAGAAAAAAAGCACTGCCTGTAACACATTACCTACCAGTCTTTACCAAATTGCATCTTACCATTCGTTTCCTATAACA
Organism: Radix auricularia; assembly: GCA_002072015.1. Classification (NCBI taxonomy): domain Eukaryota; kingdom Metazoa; phylum Mollusca; class Gastropoda; family Lymnaeidae; genus Radix; species Radix auricularia. The sequence goes on from MUZC01000125.1 coordinate 1,596,890, forward strand.
CATTACTGTTTACTTTACAATTCTTCTCATTGTGAAACAAATTCCAGACACATTAAATTCTGAGACAATAGACATATTTAAAATAAAATAGCCTCAGTGAAAAGCCCGACATTGATTAGGGCCCATTGATGTCGCCAGTGGTCATAAAAGGTCCTGATTCCCTCGGACGCCAGACTTGTCGGGTGGCAACAATAAACAGAGTTGGTGGTCATTTATTGGCGAATAGGATTGGTTTCAGACAGGGATTTTGTCATGTAGGAGATTAGTCTGAGGATCTAGCAACGCCAATTTACGACAGTAGTGAGTAGCTGCGCCAATTTACGACAGTAGTGAGTAGCTGCGCCAATTTACAACAGTAGTGAGTAGTTACGACACTTTTACGACAGTAGTGAGTAGCTACGCCTCTTTTACGACAGTACTGAAAAGCAGCGCCACTTTGCGACAGTAGGGAGTAGCTACGCCACTTTACGACGGTAGTGAGTAGCTACGCCAACTTACGACAGTAGGGAGTAGCTACGCCTCATTAGTGAGGATATTTTGTTTCCTAATTTTTTTATTTTTTATTTTTTTTTTAATTTTTTTTTTGTGCGGGATGTCAATGACTAACGTCACGCAACTAGTCGGGAGGGAAGGGAGGGGGGGTCCACACAATTGTGACGATGTGTGACGAGGTGGAAGGGGGTGTTTGAGAAATGTGGCGTCACGTCGAAACTCGCAACTTAAATATGCAATTGTTTACAATTAATTTACTGATGTTTCAATGGCTTCACACGTTTAACGATATTAAAGTACAGCCTTACACTCAATACATATCTAATTTAAATGATACAAAATTAATTCGGCAAATATGCTAATTTTCAATTAGAAAATACTGTTTTGTTTGTTTATTTTTTGGGCCGGGGGGGGGGGGAGAGGGAGGTTAAAAGCTTGGTCACGTCATATTGGAGGGGTGGGGTCTAAGTTTTTGTGACAAAAATGTGCAACGAGGGGGCAGGGGGTTAAAAATTGGGTAAAATCGCATGATGTCATTTATGCAAGGCCTCTAACTCAAATGTTCTAGGTAGGGTTAAATCTAAAGCAGAACTAGATGACATAATGAAAAACAAGCTGCGAATATAATATCTTGGAAATGTATAATTAGCTTGGTCACATGCTGCCCCCAAGACTTCTACCAATAACTCGGATAAAAGTGGCGATACCTGCGTTATGTGAGACTCTTATCACAAGGAACTAATATTTGATATTGTTTGAAAGGAGTTAAAATATTGTGTTGAAGCGGTGGAGTAAAGTCGTTCAGAGGCGTTAATCACTTGTGCAGGGGCATACATGGGGCAGGGGGGAGTGGGAGCAGAGACAATGGACTGTAGTGAACTTACTTCAAAGTCCCCTAACACTATATCCCCGGCCAGCCAGCCCCTCATGTATCAACGTCTCGGATAGAATGATCACAGAAGGTCAAGCCACGAGGTCAGACGGTAGGTCACAACTGTAGGTAGCCTGGCACAGCTGACTAATTGTGTCTTTGAATGACTTCACCTCTACGGCAATTTGAGGGGGGGGGGGTCACTTTTAAACCAGGGAGCGTATAAAATCGAAGATTTCCATGGTGTCAGAAGTTGTGTCCAGTAGTCAGCAGTGTGTTGCTGTTGCTGATGTTGGAGATCGTCTGTTTGTGTGGCCGAGTGGTGGTGTCTTCTTCACCATGTTGAAAAGTGTTTTATTGGCTCGTAATGTAAATACTCTCTTAGATCAGTTGTTGTTTAGTTATTGGCTCGTAATGTAAATACTCTCTTAGATCAGTTGTTGTTTAGTTATTGGCTCGTAATGTACATACTCTTTTAGATCAGTAGATGTTTATTTTCGACGTTTCACTTCTAGTCACCAGTTAGTTGTCAAAGTGCAAGATTTCAGTGATCTCAAGGGACAATAATATCTGACATTTACAGACAATTTTATGTATGACGTCCAGACAAATCTAGACAATAATACATGCCGTCCATACAAATGTAGACAATAATACATGCCGTCAAGACAAATCTAGACAATAATACATGCCGTCCAGACAAATGTAGACAATAATACATGCCGTCCAGACAAATGTAGACAATAATACATAACGTACAGACAAATCTAGACAATAATACATGCCGTCCAGACAAATGTAGACAATAATACATAACGTACAGACAAATCTAGAAATAATACATAACGTACAGACAAATCTAGACAATAATTCATGACGTCCAGACAAATCTAGACAGTAATACCAGACGTCCAGACAAATCTAGACAATAATTCATGACGTCCATACAAATCTAGACAGTAATATCTGACGTCCAGACACATCTAGACAATTATACATGACGTCGAGACAAATCTAGACAAAAATTAAATTTGACGTTATATATAAGGTTATGGTCCATAAGTTTATTTTTAATCTTTTCTTTATCAGAAATCAAATATCAAAAACCTTAACGAAAGTGATGAGATTGTGTTTTGTATTTGGTGGATTCTGAATATAAATAAATAATCTAGAAAAAAACAGATAATTTAAACGACTTTATTTTAATTGATGTTCGTGCTTATTAAAGAAGTCAATAAAAACAAAGATTTTGAGCAAGTTGCGACTCTAAAAACGTATTTTATTTTAACGGTAGCGTGTTATTTGTTCAAGTTTGTAACATAAAGTTCGTGACAAGTCCTTTTATCTTTGTGATAAGTACGGTAATACTTAACAGTTATTCAACCCCAGTTGCTTGGTATTTACTGTAGAGACTGCTGGTTACCGTTGAAACTACAATAAATGCTTGTGCCCGTCTCTAACTCTCTCTCTTCCAACGTGTTGACTTCCAGGCCCACATCGCATGTCTGTCGAAGCAGACACAAGACGATGCACTCGCTCTGGATGAAAACAAGACTTCTCTGATAGACGGCAGGAGACAGAAGACAAAGTCTGGCCGGGGAAGGAGGTCAAGGCCCCAACCCGTGGAGGAGAGCCAGTGGACAGATGAGGAGGACAGCTGCAGTAGTGACAGCAAGGGGAGATCATACCAACCAATGTTTAGGTAAACACCATTGTCTTATATCATTATCTTATATCATTGTTTTATATCATTGTCTTATATCATTGTTTTATATCATTGTCTTATATCATTGTCTTGTATCATTGTCTTATATCATTGTCTTGTATCATTGTCTTGTATCATTGTCTTATATCATTGTCTTGTATCATTGTCTTGTATCATTGTCTTGTATCATTGTCTTATATCCTTGCCTTATATCATTGTCTTATATCATTGTCTTATATCATTGTCTTGTATCATTGTCTTGTATCATTGTCTTGTATCATTGTCTTGTATCATTGTCTTGTATCATTGTCTTATATCATTGTCTTATATCATTGTCTTATATCATTGTCTTGTATCATTGTCTTGTATCATTGTCTTGTATCATTGTCTTGTATCATTGTCTTGTATCATTGTCTTATTTAACTTAAGTTTTTAACGTGTGTCCTCATTGTCTTATTTAACTGATGTTCAAGATATGTCCTCACGAGCAACTAAGCCCGTCCAAGGACTTCCGCCTTCGTTTCGGTGACATGTTGTATAGCAGTAACAGTAGCGATTAGCAGGAGTGACACCCTTCATGATGAGAACACAGAACCGAATGATGACAAAAATACGGCACTAAAATTAACTCGTTTTGAACGTCCGCGAAAATTTGTTCAATATATAAATGAGATTTTATTTTTCTCCGCTAATGATTGGCTGTAGGAGTATGTAGGAGTTTGAGGGACCAATCGCTACCTACCGAGGACCGAACAGAAAACTGCCTTTTATCATTACAAATTGTCTTATTTCACTCACGTTCAACTGTAATGTTTCACTAACAATGACTACATTTACCAACAGTCTCCAGAACTGCACGCTACAATCCGAGGACCGCGGAGATGGGGAGACCTACTGGGTGTCGTTTGAAGAGAAAAGTTTCTCTAAGGGAAAAGAATTCAAGGTCTACAACGGGAGGATGAACGGCAATGGACCAAAGTCAGGTGACCGTTGTGTTGTCAAGGTCTTCAGACAATGTCAGGGGACAAAGGTAGGACAGTTACCATTTCAAGAAAGTTGAAATCAAAAGGTAGCAATGAAGTTTCTTTTGAGTCAGCCCGGGGAATATTATTTGTATAAATTCAGGAGGAAACATTTCGTTAAAATCAAAATTTCCTAAGATTTTAATTCAAATTATCCTGTTATATTCTTAGTCTGTTATATTTTTTTAAAAAGTAGCTACAGTATTGATAAAATTTTCAATGCAATATAATTAGAGGTGTTTACGTAATATTCTGACCTTTTATTAATTTGATGTTTTGCACTATCCAGAGCTTGTGCTCGTGCGAGGTGAAGAAATCTCTCAAGGCCAAGGAGTTGGCGAGGGCATTCAGACAACTGTGTCCAGAGCAAGAGAGCCGCATCAAGATCGCCACTGTCTACTGGGCCCTCATGGATGAGGTGTCCAAGCTGAAGCTCTTGTTCTTCACTGGCGAGAGGAGGCTATCCACGAAGGAGGCGGTTCTGTTTGAGGATGACGTAAGGATCAGCGAGGAGAGGCCCGGCAAGACCAGGAAGCTGACCAGCTACATGGACTCTCAGGGGTGGAAACGTGACAACATCTCATGCGCACTGGAGGCGTTCACCCACTTCACGTACCACCACACTAGGGGTCAGCTGGTGGTCTGCGGCCTGGAGGGCGTCCATGACGAGGATGGATTCTTCCTGAAGACGCCCACAATTCATTCTCTGGCAGGTCAGTTCGGACACAAAGATCAGGGGGCCAAGGGAATCCATGACGTGTTCACCCATCATCAGTGCAACGAGTTGTGCCAACATCTGATCAAACCGGACTTAGAATCTCAAGCCATACATCCTGAAACAGCATCGGTCTGCGGGCTGTCCTACACACTAGCGATGTCCCAAGGAGTGGACTCTGTCAGCTTGAAGCAGGACTGTTGTGGTCATCATTCAGTGGTGACCAGGCAGGAGTCAGGCCTGTCCCAGGTCACTGAGAACATGTCGGGATATCTGGAACCATCAGCGCCAGACATGGACGACTATAATGACAATACTCTCCTACCCTCCCCGCCCCCTTACTCACAGCTCTACGTGGCCAACTGGCTACTTTCAGAGCAGTCCAGAAACTGTTTCATCCCACCAGTGCCAGAGGATCATGTTCTGATGAGACGAGTTGATTCTCAAACCAGCGCTGTTGGAAGCCTAGTGGCCACGGTGGGCAATTTCAACATAAACAACGTAGCGCAGGTGACGCGTGACCTCAACGCCAATGTCTCTGGGGGAGATGTGGAGAGTGTTGCTGGAGGCATGTCCAGCGTAGCATGTCAGGACGACTGTGACAGCAATGACAGGACATGTGACAGCAATGACAGGACATGTGTTCAGTTCGACAAGAAGCGTGTGTGGTTCACGCTCACTGACTCAGGACTAGCCCCGTCCGTGGCCAACACCACTGCCAACAGTAATCTCCCCACGGACGTGTGCACCACCACCAGCGGCTTCAGTAGCCAGCCTCAGTCCTTCATCAGGCAACCGTCGTCTGCTGCATCCAGCCCACACCAACCATTTTTCCCGTTCACCGTCTTCGGTTCCAGCTACCATGAGATGGAGTTCCATAACATGCTGAACACAGAGTCACCCCATGGTAATCTTGGTAATCTCCCAGACAGCCCCCCGTCTTATTACGACTCCGAGTTAGCCACAGCTTTCTGGATTGTACAACGAGATTACCTCCCTGTCCAGGCCTACAATGGTATATCGTCAGGCAAGGACAGCAACGCCAACTGCCGAGAGAGTACTGTGGCTGCAGTCATAACACCCAGTGGTCAAATTGCCAATTTTTTCCCTGTGGCGGTAAATAATGTTAACCCTAATGGACCTAACCCAAGATCTTCATAAAAAACAAAAAAATTTAATTTAAAATATTTTAAGACAATTGATTTATTTTACTTTTATTTTTCTGAAGTTAATGATATATTTCAAGCAATTCATTTTTTGCTAATTTATTTTAATCTTTGTTTGTATTATGAACTCTAATTGCCATATAAAGTTTAAACTTTCCATCATTTATTTATTAACACTATGATCAGTATTTCAAAATCAAATACTGGTCAAATATTTATTACAGCAAAGAAATTCATACCTTGTTTTAAATTTATTGTAAAAAGAGTCGGCCACACATTTTTTTTAAAGAAAACAATTTAAAAAAAAAAATAAAATAATTGAAAAATTAAGACTCACAGTATCCAAAAGAAGACTGATAATATTGATAATCTTTTAAAGTAAATATATAAATTATATAATCTCTTAATATTTTCAATGTCAAAATTCTCCCACCCCTGACTTTTTTATATCATCATTGTGCCAAGGCCTCAGAGACTGAACCTGTTAAAACACAATCATGACAAAAGTTATTGTGAATTTCAAGAATCAAAAACTTGTATTAGAACATTCCCAAGTGTTGTGATAAAACTAAAATATTTAAAAATGTATCAAACTTCTGGATCTACGCTCATATACTCATACATTTAACTATTGTAACTTACTTCCAATTCCTAAAAACTTATATCCATAAACACGAACTTTTTATGTCCTAATTTCAAATATATTCAGCTTTTGATATGTGCTCACATAATAAAATGCTGCCATTGAATAATTGTCAAAAATATTTACAATAAATCAAAGGTTTTTTTTCTTTCACATTTTGAATAAAATCCCTTGTTAACATTGTGAACTGTAATGAGTTTTATAATTACATATTTAGACATGTAACCTAATTAATAAATAATTTAATGTTAAAATTAATCAGACAAGATGGACAATCAATTTTTTTAAAACTAAAAGTAATAATTTTACAAACAGACTTTTTAAAAAAGGTTATTTAAATGACCATTGCATTTCCTATTGAATGAAATGAATTGTTATGGCATAATTCTTGTCCTAGTGTTATTCTATAGAATCAAGTCTTGTTATATATATATATTTATTTTTTTTAAATTCTTGCAACTGATTTGAAGAGCTGATAAAGTTTTATTATAACTTTGAAACACAAAAGATTTCAATGTAGCTCTAAGTCTAATAAAATATAAGCTGAGAATTATTTTTAGTTGTTGAGATGTAAGTCAACTAAATTTATATTTTTAATCCGTTACATTATTTAGATTTTTAACTCTAAATAAATTTGATTGTGAGAACTTAGATGTTTAAATTACATTATTAAGTTAAATTATTTACATTTTTAACTCTAAATAAATTTGATTGTGAAAACTTAGATGTTTAAATTTTAAAGAGATAGAACTTTTATTTTTATATTATTCTAAATTTGCAAAAATTTAGGCATTAAGTCTTTTTTAATATAGCCATTTTTAAATAACAGACTTTGCTCAAATTTAAATTTAAGTAAAAAAAACAACAACCGACAACAATAACAAAAAAACAGATCTTCAGTTTATTTTACTTTATTTCCTGCCCCCCACCCCCCAAAAAAATATATTTAAAAAAATAATAATTTAACAAGACATTAATAATATAATCCGTAAGAATTAATTATCTCAAGTAAACAGAAGTTTTTCCAAAAGAATTTTTCTTTTTATCTCACAATCCTTTTATTTGTTAGTGAAGAAAACTTGATGATGATATTTTTTTTCTCATGTAAATGGAATAATTTAGAAATGTCATCATCAATCATAAACTTAAGTAATCTTAATGTTATGATAGTCAATACTCAATAGCATTTACTAATACGCATACAGATTGGACACAATTTATAAATGAAACATAAAAATGAGCAGTCATGATCTTCAAATTTAAATGAATAAAATTAGCTTATTAATTTAACAATGTTTCACTAATTAAATGTTAAAATCAAGAGAACTTAACGCTTTCCCATCATCTGAACTCAAGGACTGTCAAACATTTAATCTTTTAAAAAATATAACTTTTTTCTATTTGACTGATTAAACTTTTTTAAAAAAAATCTTTTTCAAAAAATTAAAAACATAATAAATATTTTTTATAAAAGAAGTTAATGAAAAGAAACCGTTTTTAAAAAAAATTAATGTGTCTATTATTTAGATTCAAACCTATGTTGATTTATTAATTTAAATATATATATATATAATATATATATATTTATATACTTTCCAATTTAGTCTTTTTAGGCATTTTGTTATAGAAACTTACTGCATTTTTAAAATATTTTATTAAAATAATAAATGAGACTGCCAACCAAAAGACTTTAAAGTTTCCATGCAACTTAGATGATATAGATAGGGAGTAAACAATGTTTGGGTCACCTTATTTGTATTTATTATTTATTTTGAAAAAATAACAACAAAAATCCAACATTGCACTACAGAAATGTTTATCTCATCTAAAAGAATAAAAGGAAATGTTTTTATGACAAAACTGAACACATGTGCTTTTTTATTGTATCTTTTCCCTCATTATGTCAATGATATTTTAACCTTGCTGGATTAAAACATTTTATTATTAAACCATAATAATTTTCACCACAAATTACAATTAGTCTTTTCTTCAGGCTTTCATGTACAATTCTGTCTTTGCATTTTTAAGCAGGCATTAAATTTATGTTGGATGGGTTATAAAAGAAATAATTTTACAATTGGAAGCAATTTTTACAAGAGTATCAATTATTTACATTTTATAATATCCTAATACTTTCTAAATTGTTGTTGTAGAGCACATGAGATTAAATTTAATGATCTGTTTGTAAGTTTTTTTAAAATTAGAACATTATAGGACCAAATGTTTTTGAAAAACTATTGTCTAAAAATGTTCATAGGCTTTATTTCCAAAATTTTTGATAGACTTAAATACCCGGTGAGATTATGTGTCATTCTAATATTTATTCTAACAGAAGAAATTGTACAATTTTTTTTGGTTGTATTTTTAGTCAATAGCTTTATTAGTAAATTATTAAATTGCTTCTGTAGTTTTAGGATATGGGTACTACTTAGGATTTTTGGTTTAAATAGTTTTTTTTATGTTCCTTTTAAAAATCTTTTAACATGTTTCTAGTTTTTTTTGTTAAAACTTGAAATAAAAGAAATTTTAATAATCTGGAGATTCACTTTTTGCTGTCTTATTATTCACTAAATCTAATTTAGATTTTATCTTTATTAATGTTATTTGACAAATATTGTTTTTTTAACTTGAAAAAGACATAGTCCAATAGGAATTTAAGTTATTTCATAAGATTCTTTATTTGCTAATAATTGGCATTACTTGGTTTCATTTTCCCACTGCCTTGATTTCCATAATTCATTTAATTTACTTCATTATACATTAAATTATATTAACGCTTTATTAATATTACTTAATTGCAAATAGCAAAGTTTAAAAGATTTCTTCAAATGTTTGTTGTTCACATTCCTCTAACTGGGCTGGTTACTGGTTTCTCCAAAAGTGTCATTAGTTCAGATTTAATCATTTCTTATGTATTTTATCTTAAACTTAAAGATCAAATAACACAAAGTAGCCTAAAATTAGTAAAATATCATTAGTAAAATGGTGTCTACATTCCGTTGAAATAATTTTTAAAAAATACATATTATTAGATGCATTAAAATTACATTTTAGAAAAGTGAACACAATTTGCTTTTGGATAAAATGATTAGCGTAATTTTCCAGTGGCAATGAATTTTTAAATTTTTTATTTTTTACATGACATTTTATGTTCACATCTGTTTAAATTATTTACCTGGGTAATTCAAGTAATTGGTAAAGATAGATATTTAATCAAGCAAAAAATCTACATTTTCTTAAAAGTACATCAACTAGGTTGATGAAATTAAGTATTTAATATTTTGTTCTTTTATTTCTATAGAACTATATGTTTAACATTTTTGACATTTTCATAATATTTGAAATTTGTTTGACTTTTCAGTAATTGTTGTCTGCTTACATTAAATGCAATGCACACAAACTTTGTGTTGTAATGTAGGTGACTTCCTTGTGGGCTTCTGTCAAATTGTCTTTTCTTTCAGTTCAATCAAATATCCATCAGACTCACTGTGTACATTCATCCTTGGCCTGTACAGACATAGATTCTTGCTTGGCATTCACTGGGTACTGACTGGGCACTTACTGGGTATTGACTGACCACTTACTGGGCCCTCACTGAGCTCTCAAAAGCCACTCACTGGGTACTCACTGACCATTTACAGGCTAGTGGGGGGAAAGGGGGTCCGAATTCAAAAGTACCCCAGGGCCCCAACTTTACATTAAATATTACACCACCGCCGTGTATGCAGGGCCCCCAAAGAGGCCATGCCCCCGGGCCCCCAAATCCCCACAAATCACTTGCTATGCCACTGCCCCAACCAAATTTAAAGAGCAAGCTTGAAGTAGAAGAAGCTTTAATTATTGTTCAGAAAATGCGAACAATTTAAATAATAATTCGTGTTGTCTAATTTTATGAAGATATAAGTTAATCAAACTTATACGCTAATCAAACTTATAAGTATAAGCTAATCTTCATTAGTCACTCTTCTGTAACAAAAGATTCTGACTGACTGCTAGTGTGACTGTGACTGCGGGTCATTTACGCTGATTGAGACAGCATAGTTATTACATTTGTGGTAAAATTTAAAGGCATAAATGGACATCTTTAAAATAACTATTTTTTTTATTTTTAAAGCATGCACTTTAACCGAGTCATTGCAAAAATTTTCATAGACACTTAGTTTCTGGTCCTCTATGGCATAATATAAATTTTAGATTTTTCATTATCTCATAACAACATGGTTTCAAAATTGATTTCTTTTATAGACTGTGAGGAAAAAACAATAGGAGTGTTTATTCTGTAAATTTTAAATTAATATTTCCCTATTCATTCCACTTTGCTCATGCAGAATGCATCTTATGTACATAATATTCCTCTAAATAGTTGTATTTACTATAATGAACAATAAAAGTTTTTCATTGTCAGTGGTTGGTTTGTGTTTTCAGCATGTTTGTTTGAGTTATTATTTTTTTTACTAACAGATTCCATGATAATTAAGATTAACTTTTGGTATATGGCCAAGTATTGCTGAGGAGTAATACAGCAGCTAACTATTTACGAAATATCCTCTCTTAGCTACTTAACGGTCAGTTTCGATAAATTAAACGAAAAGCTTTCATGCATTGCATTTATCGTCGAAAATAATCGTTTTCTCATTTCTGATTCTTTTTTCAAAGCTTCCAAACAATGAATTTGTCTTTTTGTATGTGAGGGGATAGGGGGGGGG
>MUZC01000125.1:1608551-1630999 GCA_002072015.1 Radix auricularia
TAAATGTGATTGTTAATCAGACCACAATGACAATGTTTATCTTTAATATTTAATAAAATCATGTGTATATATCTGAATAATTGGTTAATTTTAATTTTAAAAAGAAAATATTATTATTAATTATGTGTCTTTAAAAAAATCCGCCCATGTCACAAACTCAAACTGTTAACTGAAGTTAATAAGTGCCGTCTGAAGAAAATAAATGTCAAGAACCTCTTAAGTCGTATGGCACCTGCAAATAAACTGCTGTTTCAAAATAAAGAACCAACCAAAATAACTTATTTCTTTTATTCATTTTTTAACCCAAAATGAGCTCCTATTCCTATTAAAGAATAAACAGCCCGTAAAAATAAGCTAATGAGTTTCATATATAAAAAATATTTTTTAAAAGTAGGTTATTATATTATTATTTAATATTATCAGTCTAAAAATGATCGAGTGAAATACTGTTTAAATAATCCTTGAAATATGTAACACGTCGATCTATTTCTCCTTACATAAAAAAAAACAAACACAATGTATCCCTGCTTAAAGTGTTAAAATACATGTTATCATGTTAGCCTTTAATATCTGTGACTTTGTCAATGTTGATTTAACAGGATACAGATCCATTTAGTATGACCCACATTACGTGTAAGTGACGATATATTTCACACAACACAGAGGTACATATAATTCCAATAGATGGGTGGCGTTACAGTCTCCGTTATTCTCCGACAAAGGAATCCATTTCTCCTGCTGGTACTTGGATAATTTCTCCTGCTGGTCCTGCGATCAGTGTACTTTTTTTCTTGTATCGAGTCGACCTGATGGCATTGTATACAATATTTATAGATATTTAACCTGGAACAAAAACAACCTGCTAACGATTTTGATTCGAAGTTAATGTAACAAGTATATATAAATATATTATTAATTTGTATATCGATAATGAAAAGGATTTTTTGCACAAAACAAACGTTCGAAAACTGCAGCTAAAACAATTTGATGTTGAAAAGCTTTGTCTTTGACCGTATGGATCAGTTTAAAATGTTTGTGTGTATGGGAGGCCGCCTGAAGACTACGAAATTATTTGATCTCACTCGTTTACATCACAACGTAGAAAAACACATAAGGCGCCGTCCATAAAGTACGTCACACTATTTTTGACCATTTTAAACTCCCCATCCCCTTGTCACAAACTGTCACAAATCTCTTGAGCGTGACGTACTTTATGGAAGGCCCCTAACCCAACACACAGTCACATAACCCAACATATTTGAATCCTTCATAAAAATAAATTTAAACAACTCTTGTAGAGCATGGTCCATTTAAAAATAAAATAATTAAATATGTATATATTCAACGTTATAATAAATAAACCCCCATTGGTCCAATAATGTATGACAACTGATTTAGTTTCATTTGACACATTCGATTAATTTAAAAGTCGAGAAGGAGAGATCATTTCGAAATTATATTATATTATATTATTTTTTATATTATATTATTTTTTATATTATATTATATTATTATTTATGTTATATTATATTATTATTTAAATTATATTATATTATTATTTATATTATATTATATTATTATTTAAATTATGTTATATTATTATTTATATATTAAATTCAAAATGAAAATTATAAAAGCAAGTTCTGTTTAGTTCATTATAATCATTCAGGTTAGGGTTTTATATTGGCTACGTACAAAATATGATTGGCCTCTAGGTTTTAAAACGTAGTTTATAAAAGTGTTTAAGAAGGTTGAATCCTTGCTCAGGGTGTTGAGTTGTGATGTGTCGTGTTGTGATGTGTTGTGCTGTGTTGTGTGTGTTGTGTTATGTTATGCTGTGTTGAGTTGTGCTGTACTGTGTTGTGTTGTGCTGTGTTGTGTTATGCACATAAATAAATAAATAAAAAAAACTTGACTTACAAGAGCCAAAGAAGCAGCAATATAATTGGTATGATCAGTATCAGGAGAAAGACGAGCTTGGAATGTTCTGGAACATAGTAATATGTCAACAGTTGAGAGTGTTATGCAAGTGTTTAAAACCATGTTTTGCCACAGCAAACTCTGGTTTAAAAAATGATGAAATATTTTCAAATTATCTTCTTGTGTTCTTTAGTCACAAAATGGTGATCAAGGACGCTGTGAACCCAAGCAAGAACATTATTTTAAATAACACATCATCATATGGGAGGGGTCACATGCGGCTCTTTTGATCTAAAGATGCGGCTCTCCAGTTCCATGTGAAAAATATATTGATGATTATATTATATTATTTTGAGCACTCATGTTAGTTAGATTGGGAAATTTTGTTAATTGTTATTTTTGGCTCTTCCGTCCTATAAGGTAGCAACTTATATATGGCTAACTACAACAGACTGCCACTCATATATGGCTGACTACAACAGACTGCCACTCATATATGGCTGACTACAACAGACTGCCACTCACCTTTGGGGCATTCGCCTGTCTTTCTGTTGGAACAGTCCTTGCCACACTTGCTAAAACAATTTCCTTCACAGTTTTCCCCGTATTCGTTATCACCGCATTCTATAAACCAGAAAATAGATGAAATTAAATGGGGGTGGGGTGTGTGGAGTCAAATAATCACGCAATAATAAACTGTGGATAAATATAAGACAGGTTAATCATAAATAGCATAAGTCACACAATAATTACTATCATAACTGATATATTTCATTATATGTAATAGAGTCTATTTTTAAATTTGACGGAAATCTTTGCTGTGTCAAAGAAACGCTATGTATTTAAATGTTTAGCAGTAGTGTTAGAGATTAGTTGCAGTGTTGACAATATTGACATGAGCTTGGCTTGCACGTCAAATAATAAACATGTAAATTTATAAATAATGTTGAGCGTTGCGGAACACACCAACTTTATTTTTTAGGGCAATATTTAAAAAATAATTTGTTTAAAATAGAGGGACAAGCGTTATGTGGGTTCTAAGTCAGGTCCCATATAGAATACATCATCTTTAGGGCTCTCTGAATATGTCATATCTAGAGCTCATAGAATATGTCATCTTTAGCGCTCATAGGATATGTCATCTCTAGGGCTCATAGAAAATGTCATCTTTATGGCTCATAGAAAATTTCATCTTTATGGCTCATAGAAAATGTCACCTCTAGGGCTCATATAATATGTCATCTCTAAGGCTCATAGAAAATGTCATCTCTAAGGCTCATAGAAAATTTCATCTTTATGGCTCATAGAATGTGTTATCTCTAGGGCTCATATAATATGTCATCTTTAGGGCTCATAGAATATGTCATCTTTAGGGCTCTCTATATTTTAAGTACGTTCTTTAACAACTGTGTGTCGTGACACACCAAAGTGTCACCTGTAAGGTCAAGGTGTGTAATTTGTAAGTGTATATTATGTGTGAATACCAACGCCATGCGAGGTTGCTGAACCACTTCCACACCAAAAGCATTTTAAAAATTGTCAATATAAAATGGCAGGAAAAAGTTCCAGACTCCGAGCTATTAGCCCGGTCAGGACTTCCCATTGTCCACACTAGCCTCATGCAGAGCTAACTACACTGGGCGGGACCTCCCCAAGTGGCTCCTCTATTGTGAGCTTACCGAAGGGCAAAGAGCACGTGGAGGTCCACGTAAGAGATTACAAGGATGCGCTAAAAATTGATGTAAAGGTCTTAGACATGGTCCTGGGAAGCAGTAGCCAGTGACCGAGCGCCCCCCCTCCTCTGGCGCTCTATGATACCGAATGGAGCAGCTGTCTGGAGCTAATAGACAACAGGCTGCCAAGACAAAACGTCAATGACCATATCCAAAACCCTCATGAGAGGGATCCCATCCATCTCTTGTCCGACATGCCGACGCCAATGTCGTGCTAGAATCAGGCTAATAAGCCACCAGAGGACACACGTGTCGGTCTAGTACTGGTCAAACACAAATATGATGAGAGTGGTCATCGTCGGCTACGACAAACGAACAATAAAAATATAAAGAACAAATATGTGCAGCAATACAAGATATCCAGTATTCTTTTTAGAATGGAGACATCTATTATTAGGGAGACACGTGTATAAGATTGATTCATTTCTTTTCAAGTCAGACCGCTAGACTGACGGTAGACTGACCGGTAGACTGACAGGTAGACTGACAAGTAGAATGACCGGTAGACTGACAGGTAGACTGACAAGTAGAATGACCGGTAGACTGACAGGTAGACTGACAGAACGGTCGCACAGGTTGGTTTGGCAGTCTGGTAGTAGAGACTTATTAGACAGACTGGCAGTACAGACAAGTTAGACAGACTGGCAGTACAGACTAGTTAGACAGACTGGCAGTACAGACTAGTTAGACAGACCGGCAGTACAGACTAGTTAGAGTTAGACAGACTAGCAGTACAGACTAGTTAGAGTTAGACGGACTCTTGGTTCTATTTCATCTGATCGTTTGTGATTGGATGGTGATACTATAACTATTATGGCTAGCTACACTATTTCTTTGTAAAAATGTTGTTGTTGTTATTGCCTTAAGTTGGTAAGTCCAAAGGTTTGTTAGCGTCAAGCATGTGTACCTTCATTACATCCCTTCTGTTTGTTTTTAAATCCCGCCTTACAGCCTTGGCACACCCCGGTGCCCTTGTCACACTCTTTGATGCAGGCCTCACAGCTCTTACAGTCGACGCCCCAATGGAAGGGAGGGCAGGCTGAGTGGGTAAAGTGTTGAAAACATGAGGGGGCAGTCAAAACATAAGAATGTAGTAGAGATAACGAGGGGGCAGTCAAAACATAAGAATGTAGTAGAGTAAGTGTGGGGGTGAGTCAGAGAAATAAGAGAATTTTATAGAGATAAACAAAGGCATGGAGATGTGGATAAGGTGTTACCCGTGTGAGGGAGAAGGTGTTACACGCGTGAGGGAGAAGGTGTTACACGCGTGAGGGAGAAGGTGTTACACGTGTGAGGGGGCAGTTAAAACTGGACAATGTGGTATGAAATAAGTGTTGTAGATGTAAGAGTTAACAATAAAAGGTACAAGAGAAACACAAGAGTGAAACAAAAGTTCAAGGAAACAAAGAGAAACCAGAGTTGCAGCAAAGAATTGTCATGAAAAGATGGGTGAATTTTGCACGTGTGAATGTAACGTCACAAACGGATTTATTTTAACTGGTGATTGCCGTTAATCAACAGAGAGAAACGCCACCGTGACCAACGTCAACAGTAAATCTACATGACATACCAGTAGGGTTCGGTGTTACGACCTGAAAGTCAATACCTGCAATATTAAAAAACAAATTATATGAATTTATTGTCATTTTTTTTTTCAAAACTCTTTAATTCAGTTTTTTAAATTTATTTTAGAACAATGTCTAAATTTAATTTAGAAAAGTAAGCGTTACAAATGAAATAGACAAGCAATGAATTTAGAAACGTATGTAGTAGATATGGAATATAGGCCTAAAAAAATTGATTTTAGAAACGTATGTAATAGATATGGAATATAGGCCTACAAACATTGATTCTAGAAACGAAAAAAGTGCATGTGAAATACGCAAACATTTCATACGAAATTGAAAAACAAATTGATTTAGAATTGTATGTGGTACATATGAGATAAAAAAAATATTGAATTAGAAACGTATAAGACACATATGAAATAGATAAACATTTAAATCACAGATTTGAATAAAATGTGGCGTATGTTTATAAGGAATCGGTAAATTAAGAATGTTCAAATTCGCACTTTAGAACAATAAATGATTATTCTTTTAAAACATTTTTTTAAAAACTCATTCAGTGTCCGAGTCTTGATGATAATGCAACCTTGCATTTTATTGACCTACTTGTTGTCCACGCTTCTTCTTGTGCGCCTGTGGGAGTAGAGGTCATAGGAAACATGGCTGACATTTTTATAAATAAATCTTTAAAATGGTTGATCACAAACAGGACGTTCAGAGAAGCAAACAGGACAACGGAGAAATAAACAGAACAACGGAGAAATAAACAGGAGAACGGAGAAATAAACAGAACAACGGAGAAATAAACAGAACAACGGAGAAATAAACAGAACAACGGAGAAATAAACAGAACAACGGAGAAATAAACAGAACAACGAAGAAATAAACAGGACGACGGAGAAATAAACAGAACAACGGAGAAATAAACATGACAACGGAGAAATAAACAGGACAACTGAGAAATAAACAGGACAAAATAAAACAAGAGAGATGGAGTAATGTACCCTGGGAAAATTTACTTTTAATATCATTCTGTGACTTGTCTCCCTTTGTGTGTTTGAAACAGGTTGTCTCCATGTGTGTGTGTGTGTGTTTGCTGATAATTACTTCCCCTTCTTATATCATTAGTTTTCATCATAATAATTATACTTAGACCGATAGATCAACCCACTTATTGTGCCCATCTTTCTTCTTTACGTTTGTGTGTTAATGATTTCTTTATAAATCTTTACAATCATTATTTTTTTTTACATGAAATAGTATGTATTGTATTATGTAAATTTAATCTTAATATTTGTGTGTATTTATTTACTTATTTTTTTAGTAAAGAAGGCATTAACCGAAACGTCTAATTGTGGTAAGTCAATTTACGAAATTTTCAGTCATTGTTTTGATAACCAAAATAGATTGCGTAGATTGCATGTCTTTGGGTTAAAGGAACGTTCTTTCAGTGTGTGTGTTAAAGAAAGCAATAATCTTCTGTATGTAAGGAGTGTATGTAACAGAGAAGATAAGATAAGTTTCTTCCGTTTTTGTTTTGGTGTGTTTGAAAAAAGGTTGTCTACATTAGTTACAGGTCTGCTGGCTGCTGCCACCAAACATTAGTGACAGGTAAAATCTCCCTGTCTGTTACCACCAACCATTAGTGACAGGTAAAACCTCCCTCTCTGTTACCACCAACCAATAGTGACAGTTTATTTATTTATATCTTACGTCGTCCAGACTTGAAATCTTCATCAATCAGCGAGTCGCCATCATCGTCTGCAATAAAACATGGGACATGTGTTGTTAACATTGGACACATGATGTTAACATTGGACATATGTTGTTAACATTGGACCATTGGACACATGTTGTTAACATTGGACATGTGTTGTTAACATTGGACATGTGTTGTTAACATTGGACATGTGTTGTTAACATAGGACATGTGTTGTTAACATTGCACATGTGTTGTTAACATTGGACTTGTGTTGTTAACATTGGACATGTATTGTTAACATTGGACATGTGTTGTTAACATTGGACATGTCTTGTTAACATAGGACATGTGTTGTTAACATTGGACATGTGTTGTTAACATTAGACTTGTGTTGTTAACATGGGACATGTGTTGTTAACATTCGACATGTGTTGTTAACATCGGACATGTGTTGTTAACATTGGACATGTTTTGTTAACATTGGACATGTGTTGTTAACATAGGACATGTGTTGTTAACATTGTACATGTGTTGTTAACATTAGACATGTGTTGTTAACATGGGACATGTTTTGTTAAAATTCGACATGTGTTGTTAACATCGGACATGTGGTGTTAACATGGGACATGTGTTGTTAACATGGGACATGTGTTGTTAACATTGGACATGTGTTGTTAACATTGGACATGTGTTGTTAACATTGGACATGTGTTGTTAACATTGGACATGTGTTGTTAACATTGGATTTGTGTTGTTAACATTGGACGTGTATTGTTAACATTGGAATGTAATTTAAACATTGGACATGTGTTGTTAACATTGGACATGTGTTGTTAACATTGGACATGTGTTGTTAACATTGGATTTGTGTTGTTAACATTGGACGTGTATTGTTAACATTGGACATGTAATTTTAACATTGGACATGTGTTGTTAACATAGGACATGTGTTGTTAACATTAGACTTGTGTTGTTAACATGGGACATGTGTTGTGAACATCGGACATGTGTTGTTAACATGGGACATGTGTTGTTAACATGGGACATGTGTTGTTAATATTGGACATGTGTTGTTAACATTGGACTTGTGTTGCTAACATTGGACAAGTGTTGTTAAAATTGGACTTGTGTTGTTAACATTGGACATGTATTGTTAACATTGGACATGTGTTGTTAACATTGGACATGTGTTGTTAACATAGGACATGTGTTGTTAACATTGGACATGTGTTTTAAACATTAGACATGTGTTGTAAACATTGGACTCATGTTGTTAACATTGGACTCATGTTGTTAACATTTAAAATGTGTTTTTAACATTTAAAATGTGTTTTTAACATTGGGCGTGTGTTTTTGCCATTATACATCTTTTGACATTTATGACTTCGGCTTACATATTAATATTGTACATGTGTTGTTAACATTAGACATGTGTTGTTAACATGGGACATGTTTTGTTAACATTCGACATGTGTTGTTAACATCGGACATGTGTTGTTAACATGGGACATAGGTTGTTAACATTGGACATGTGTTGTTAACATTGGACTTGCGTTGTTAACATTGGACATGTGTTGTTAACATTGGACATGTGTTGTTAACATTGGACTCATGTTGTTAACAATGTACTCATGTTGTTAACATTGGACTTGTGTTGTTAACATTTAAAATGTGTTTTTAACATTGGGCATGTGTTTTTGCCATTATACATCTTTTGACATTTATGACTTCGGCTTACATATTAACATTTTGTATTGAGCTGTATTTTTATTTGACCCATCGATCTTTAATGATATAACTGTGCTGTCGATACCTGTACTGTCGATACCTGTACTGTCGATGCCTGTACTGTCGATACCTGTACTGTCGATACCTGTACTGTCGATACCTGTACTGTTGATACCTGTTCTGTTGATAACTGTACTGTTGATAGCTTTACTGTCGATACCTGTACTGTTGATACCTGTACTGTCGATACCTGTACTGTCGATACCTGTGCTGTCGATACCTGTCCTGTTGATACCTGTACTGCTGATACCTGTACTGTCGATACCTGTACTGTTGATACCTGTACTGCTGATACCTGTACTGTCGATACCTGTACTGTTGATACCTGCACTGTTGATACCTGTAATGTTGATACCTGTAACCTTGTGTCAGAGAAGGTTACTGACTACACGAGCAACACTTCTTACCTTTGTCGTCATCCTTTTCCTCGTCTATCTGTCCATCACAATCATTGTCTATACCGTCATCCTCCTTGGGTGTATTTCGGGACTTGTACTCACAGCGCTGTGGTGGGGTACGAGGTGGAGGGGGGTAGTTTAAAAAAAAGAATTAAATGGAAGACATTAATTTTTTACTTTTCAAATGGGTTACCAAAAACATTGAGACTGCTGCAAGGGTTTACAGATGAAATTATACAAGTCTCTATCCAGGTCCAGCCTCTCTAGATCTCTCTATCATGGGCCAGTCTCTCCAGGCATCTCTATCCTGGGCCGGTCTCTCTAGACATCTCTATCCTGTGCCAGTCTCTCTAGACATCTCTATCATGTGCCAGTCTCTCTAGACATCTCTATCCTGTGCCAGTCTCTCTAGACATCTCTATCCTAGGCCAGTCTCTCCAGGCATCTGTATCCTGGGCCGGTCTCTCTAGACATCTCTATCCTGTGCCGGTCTCTCTAGACATCTCTATCCTGTGCCAGTCTCTCTAGACAACCCTATCCTGTGCCAGTCTCTCTAGACATCTCTATCCTGGGCCAGTCTCTCCAGGCATCTCTATCCTGGGCCGGTCTCTCTAGACATCTCTATCCTGTGCCGGTCTCTCTAGACATCTCTATCCTTGGCCAGTCTCTATAGACATCTCTATTCTGGGCTAGTCTCTCCAGACATCTCTATCCTGACCCAGTCTCTCCAGACATCTCTATCCTGGGCCAGTATCTCCAGACATCTGAATCCTGGGCCAGTCTCTCTAGACATCTCTATCCTGGGCTAATCTCTCCAGACATCTCTATTCTGGGCTAATCTCTCCAGACATCTCTATCCTGACCCAGTCTCTCCAGACATCTCTATCCTGTGCCAGTCTCTCTAGACATCTCTATCCTGGGCCAGTCTCTCCAGACATCTGAATCCTGGGCCAGTCTCTCTAGACATCTCTATCCTTGGCTAAACTCTCCAGGCATCTCTATCCTGGGCCAGTCTCTCCAGACATCTCTATCCTGGGCCAGTCTCTCCAGACATCTGAATCCTGGGCCAGTATCACCAGACATCTGAATCCTGGGCCAGTCTCTCCAGACATCTCTATCCTGGGCCTGTCTA
This sequence comes from Radix auricularia, assembly GCA_002072015.1. Taxonomy (NCBI): domain Eukaryota; kingdom Metazoa; phylum Mollusca; class Gastropoda; family Lymnaeidae; genus Radix; species Radix auricularia. The sequence goes on from MUZC01000125.1 coordinate 1,618,793, forward strand.
TCTAGACATCTCTATCCTGGGCCAGTCTCTCCAGACATCTGAATCCTGGTCCAGTCTCTCCAGACATCTGAATCCTGGGCCAGTCTCTCCAGACATCTCTATCCTGGGCCTGTCTCTCTAGATATCTCTATCCAGGGCCAGTCTCTCCAGACATCTGAATCCTGGGCCAGTCTCACCAGACATCTCTATCCTGGGCCAGTCTCTCTAGACATCTCTATCCTGGGCCAGTCTCTCCAGACATCTGAATCCTGGGCCAGTCTCTCCAGACATTTGAATCCTGGGCCAGTCTCTCTAGACATCTCTATCCTGGGCCAGTCTCTCAAGACATCTCTATCCTGGGCCAGTCTCTCTAGACATCTCTATCCTGGGCCAGTTTCTCCAGACATCTGAATCCTGGGCCAGTCTCTCCAGACATCTGAATCCTGGGCCAGTCTATCCAGACATCTCTATCCTGGGCCAGTCTCTCCAGACATCTCTATCCTGGGCCAGTCTCTCCAGAGATCTGAATCCTGGGCCAGTATCTCTAGACATCTCTATCCTGGGCCAGTCTCTCCAGACATCTCTGTCCTGGGCCTGTCTTTCCAGACATCTCTATCATGGGCCTGTCTCTCTAGACATCTCTATCCTGGGCCTGTCTCTCCAGACATCTCTATCCTGGGAAGTTTCTCCAGACATCTCTATCATGGGCCTGTCTCTCTAGACATCTCTATCCTGGGCCTGTCCCTCTAGACATCTCTATCCTAGGCCAGTCTGTCCAGACATCTCTATCCTAGGCCAGTCTCTCTAAAAATCTCTATCATAGGCCAGTCTGTCCAGACATCTCTATCCTGGGCCAGTCTGTCCAGACATCTCTATCATGGGCCAGTCTGTCCAGACATCTCTATCCTAGGCCAGTCTCTCTAGAAATCTCTATCCTAGGCCAGTCTCTCTAGACATCTGTATCCTGGGCCAGTCTCTCCAGACATCTCTATCATGGGCCAGTCTGTCCAGGCATCTCTATCATGGGCAACTCTCTCTAGACATCTCTATCTTGGGCCAGTCTCTCTAGACATCTCTATCATGGGCCACTCTCTCTAAACATCTCTATCCTGGGCCAGTCTCTCTAGACATCTCTATCCTGGGCCAGTCTCTCTAAACATCTCTATCCTGGGAAGTCTCTCTAGACCTCTATCCTGGGCCAGTCTCTCTAAAAATCTCTATCCTGGGCCAGTCTCTCCAGACATCTCTATCCTGGGCCAGTCTCTCCAGACATCTGAATCCTGGGCCAGTCTCTCCAGACATCTCTATCCTGGGCCTGTCTCTCCAGACATCTATATCCTGGGCAAGTCTCTCCAGACATCTGAATCCTGGGCCAGTCTCTCCAGACATCTCTATCCTGGGCCTGTCTCTCTAGCCATCTCTATCCTGGGCCAGTCTCTCCAGACATCTGAATCCTGGGCCAGTCTCTCCAGACATCTCTATCCTGGGCCTGTCTGTCCAGACATCTCTATCCTGGGCCTGTCTCTCTAGACATCTCTATCATGGGTCAGTCTGTCCAGACATCTGTATCCTGGGCCAGTCTCTCCAGACATCTCTATCATGGGCCAGTCTGTCCAGACATCTGTATCCTGGGCCTGTCTCTCCAGACATCTGTATCATGGGCCAGTCTGTCCAGACATCTCTATCATGGGCCAGTCTGTCCAGACATCTCTATCCTGGGCCTGTCTCTCCAGACATCTCTATCATGGGCCAGTCTGTCCAGACATCTGTATCCTGGGCCAGTCTCTCCAGACATCTCTATCCTGGGCCAGTCTCTCTAGACATCTCTATCCTGGGCCTGTCTCTCTAGACATCTCTATCCTGGGCCAGTCTGTCCAGACATCTCTATCCTAGGCCAGTCTCTCTAGACATCTCTATCCTGGGCCTGTCTCTCTAGACATCTCTATCCTGGGCCTGTCTCTCTAGACATCTCTATCCTAGGCCAGTCTGTCCAGACATCTCTATCCTAGGCCAGTCTCTCTAAAAATCTCTATTATAGGCCAGTCTCTCTAGACATCTGTATCCTGGGCCAGTCTCTCTAAAAATCTCTATTATAGGCCATTCTCTCTAGACATCTGTATCCTAGGCCAGTCTCTCTAAAAATCTCTATTATAGGCCAGTCTGTCCAGACATCTCTATCCTGGGCCAGTCTCTCTAAAAATCTCTATTATAGGCCAGTCTCTCTAGACATCTGTATCCTGGGCCAGTCTCTCTAAAAATCTCTATTATAGGCCAGTCTCTCTAGACATCTGTATCCTGGGCCAGTCTCTCCAGACATCTGAATCCTGGGCCAGTCTCTCCAGACATCTCTATCCTAGGCCAGTCTGTCCAGACATCTCTATCCTAGGCCAGTCTCTCTAGAAATCTCTATCCTAGGCCAGTCTCTCTAGACATCTGTATCCTGGGCCAGTCTTTCCAGACATCTCTATCATGGGCCAGTCTGTCCAGACATCTCTATCATGGGCAACTCTCTCTAGACATCTCTATCCTGGGCCAGTCTCTCTAGACATCTCTATCTTGGGCCAGTCTCTCTAGACATCTCTATCATGGGCCACTCTCTCTCTAGACATCTCTATCCTAGGCCAGTCTCTCTAGACATCTCTATCATGGGCCACTCTCTCTAGACATCTCTATCTTGGGCCGGTTTCTCTAGACATCTCTATCATGGGCCACTCTCTCTAGACATCTCTATCTTGGGCCAGTCTCTCTAGACATCTCTATCATGGGCCACTCTCTCTAAACATCTCTATCCTGGGCCTGTCTCTCTAGACATCTCTATCCTGGGCCAGTCTCTCTAAACATCTCTATCCTGGGCCATTCTCTCTAAACATCTCTATCCTGGGCCAGTCTCTCCAGACATCTCTATCCTGGGCCAGTCTCTCCAGACATTTGAATCCTGGGCCAGTCTCTCCAGACATCTCTATCCTGGGCTTGTCTATCTAGACATCTCTATCCTGGACCTGTCTAACTAAACATCTCAGTCCTGGGCCAGTCTCTCCAGACATCTCAATCCTGGGCCTGTCTTTCTAGACCTGAATCCTGGGCCAGTCTCTCCAGACATCTCTATTCTGGGCTAGTCTCTCCAGACATCTCTATCCTGGGCCAGTCTCTCCAGACATCTCTATCCTTTGCCAGTCTCTCCAGGCATCTCTATCCTGGGCCAGTCTCTCCAGACATCTCCATCCTGGGCCAGTCTCTCCAGACATCTCTATCCTGGGCCAGTCTCTCCAGACATCTCTATCCTGGGCCAGTCTCTCCAGGCATCTCTATCCTGGGCCAGTCTCTCCAGACATCGCCATCCTGGGCCAGTCTCTCCAGACATCTCTATCCTGGGCCAGTCTCTCCAGACATCTCTATCCTGGGCCAGTCTCTCCAGACATCTCTATCTTGGGCCTGTCTCTCGAGACATCTCTATCCTGGACCAGTCCCTCCAGACATCTCTATCATTGGCCTGTCTCTCCAGACATCTCTATCCTGGGCCAGTCTCTCCAGACATCTCTATCCTGGACCAGTCTCTCCAGACATCTCTATCCTGGGCCAGTCCCTCCAGACATCTCTATCATTGGCCTTTCTCTCCAGACATCTCTATCCTTAGTCAGTCTCTCCAGACATCTTTATCCTGGGCCTGTCTCTCTAGACATCTCTATCCTGGGAAGTCTCTCCAGACATCTCTATCCTGGGAAGTCTCTCCAGACATCTCTATCCTGGGCCAGTCTCTCCAGACATCTCTGTCCCGGGCCAGTCTCTCCAGACATCTCTATCCTGTGCCAGTCCCTCCAGACATCTCTATCCTGGGCCAGTCTCTCCAGACATCTCTATCCTGGGCCGGTCTCTCTAGACATCTCTATCCTGGGCCAGTCTATCCTGACCCAGTATATCCTGACCCAGTCTATCCTGACCCAGTCTCTCCAGGTATGGCCAAGTCTCTTGATGTCTGCCTCTAAATGTTGGCGCCAAGTGTTTATCGGGCAGCCTCTTTTCCGCTTTCCCTCGGGGATCCGGTCCAGGGCTTGTTTTGTTGTACACTCGGCCACGAGGGATCACGTCCAGGTCTTGTCTTGTTGTGATAACGGCCACGAGGAATCCCGTCCAGGGCTTGTCTTGTTGTATGAGGGATCCCGTCCATGACTTTCTTATTGTACTAACGGCCATTATGGATCCGTCCAGGACTTGTCTTGTTGTACTAACGGCCATGATGAATCCCATCCATGACTTTCTTGTTGTACTAACGGCCATGATGGATCCCGTCCATGACTTTCTTGTTGTACTAACGGCCATGATGGATCCCGTCCCTGACCTTCTTGTTGTACGAACGGTCATGATGGACCCCGACCATGTCTTGTCTTGTTGTATGAGGGATCCCGTCCATGTCTTGTCTTGTTGTACTATCGGTCATGCTGGGTCCCGTCCAGGACTTGTTTTGTTGTATGAGGGGATCCCATCCAGGACTTGCCTTGTTCCAACGGCTAATCCATCGCCACCGCCTCTGAAACATTACTTGATATTTCAGCTTCTGCTGTGTCTGCTGCCACAACCAGCTTCCTTAATTAAGGTAGCAAACAGTTACTGCATACTCCGCTTCATTAGCGAGCACCTCTACAAAGTTCATCTTGTCCTACTTGATGTTTTCTATACTTTCATTCACTTTGTGTGCTGGTGTTCAGCTGTTGTTCATTTCCACTTAATTCTCCTTTTTCTTCTAAAGAAGTTTATTTTGATAATGTGGAATATATTTATAATGGAGACTAAAAAAACAAACTCTGGAATGTTGGACAAATGAAAATTTTAAAAATCAAATAAAACACTTTGATGGAAATATTTTTTTTTTCAAAACGATCTCAAAGAAAATGTAACTCTCACGTGAAAACCAATAGGGGAGATCACTGTTCCATTCCTGACCGAGTCGTAAGCATAGCAACCGAAATTGGCGTAAACTTTCGTGCTAATGACATGAAGTTGATTTTTCTTCTTCAAATCAACTTCAACGACCTTCCATTCGCTTACCATGGCTACGGGGTAAACAACCCGCCTGTAAAATTGGAAGGAAAAGATCTACAGCCACGAAACAAACATGCACAAAAAGTTTAACAAGGTTTTAAAATATTATTTGTTGGTTTTTAGGCTGTTATTAGATTTGAATGCATGTCTCAACTACAGGGGAAAAATAAAAGATGTCTCCATAAGTTTCGCTCACTTTATTTTGTCAATTATAAAAGCAAGTAAACATATTTAATATTTGGATATGGTAATGAACCTTCCAACAAGAAAATAAGATTAAGTCACCCTGAGTTGCAAAAAGTAAAATCTAAATTACTAAAAGTTGCATAGAAACACTTTTTGTTTTAATTTTTTTTTAAATGATGAGTAAATAAGAGATATCAGTGTCGAGTGTATTGTCGGGAAGTTAGGGCGGTTAGGGCTTTAGAGAATGTTTGGTCCTTTGATGTGCCGTGGGACTAACAGGCGAGTCCAGAGGGTCAGGGGTACGAAATGTGACGTTCAGATGTTACCTCGCTTGAATTGGGAATCAGGGAGAATGGAACTGGTAGATGAAAGGACGCCGACAATTGAGAATAGGTCGAAGCAACGGACGAGGGACTGGTGATTACAACAAAGTGACCAGAGCGGGTTACGTCTAACCGACCCCCTTCTTACCTAGGAGTGTTACAAGATGATTGACAGTTAACTTTCGTACAAAGGGGAATTAAGGGGCGGAGACTGAAGGGTATTAGAGGGAATGCACTGACGGACAGAGGACTCTCACACTCACAAAGGCACACACGGACACACACGCAGATAGGGACAAGTGTTAGAGATAGGAACAAGTAGATAGAGTAACCATAGTTAGAGCAAAGAAGTTCACGAGTGTTTGAGTTGGTGTTTAAATAATAAGTAACAAAGAGTGTGTTCTGTATGGAGAAATAGAGTGAAAATGACCAGAGATAGTAAACACAAGAACAACCAAGGTTCTCTAAAATATTCATTCGTCCATGTACACTAATCAATGTATCTAGTCAATGTACACTAGTCAATGTACACTAGTCAATGTACTCTAGTCAATGTACTCTAGTCAATGTACTCTAGTCAATGTACTCTAGTCAATGTACTCTAGTCAATGTACTCTAATCAATAAAGTCTAGTCAATATACCGGAATTTTGTTGACTTAATGAATCTTCCAACGTTCAACAGCCACATACACCCACTGGTGTTCAACAGCTGACATACCCCCACTGGTGTTCAACAGCTGACATACCCCCACTGGTGTTCAACAGCCGACATACCCCCACTGGCGTTCAACAGCAACAGCCGACATACACCCACTGGTGTTCAACAGCTGACATACACCCACTGGTGTTCAACAGCTGACATACCCCCACTGGTGTTCAACAGCCGACATACCCCCACTGGTGTTCAACAGCCGACATACCCCCACTGGCGTTCAACAGCAACAGCCGACATACACCCATTGGTGTTCAACAGCTGACATACCCCCACTGGTGTTCAACAGCTGACATAACCCCACTGGTGTTCAACAGCTGACATAACCCCACTGGTGTTCAACAGGTGACCTTACCCACTGGTGTTCAACAGCAACAGCCGACATACCCCCACTGGTGTTCAACAGCTGACATACCCACTGGTGTTCAACAGCAACAGCCGACATACCCCACTGGTGTTTAACAGCTGACATAACCCCACTGGTGTTCAACAGCAACAGCTGACAGACTCCCACTGGTGTTTAACAGCTAACATACCCAAGCCTGTCAAATGGGTCTCCATCTACTTGTAGACTTCTCATCTCCTCGGCCTTGATCACAACGACAATCCTCTCGTTAACGCGGGTGAACTGGCTTTAGAAAAATAGGAAGGAAAAAAAGCAACCAAAAAAAAAATCATTCCCATGATAAAAATGTCATTTGATAGTTGATATATTATGCAGGTTCTCAAAATATAAAAACGCAAAAAAGAAAACTAGGGGATCCCGGCAGGCAGTGATAGTTCTCAAACCGGGGAATTCTGGACTACTTCGGCGAACAACAATCTATTATCACTGTCCCCTCCCCCCATCATAACTACAGAACCTGTGCATTTCACAGATCCACGCCTACGCACAAACACACACACGGACACAAAAACACTCAAACGATTACATACAATCTAACACAATCACTGTTCCACAATCACTGTTCCACAATCACTGTTCCACAATCACTGTTCCACAATCACTGTTCTCTCTAAGGTTCGATGTTCTTTGTATTATTATTATTATTTTAAAAAACGTGTGTGCAATGTTGTGCAGCATCCATTTTTTGTTAATGTTTTATAAAGAAAACTCACATTTCAAAGAAAAATACACTTCGGTGTGTATTAATTTTTTTTCTTTGATTATCGTGAAGTGTGAAGACAATTACTGAATTAAAATTAAACAAAATTGCACACAAAAGCAAATACAATGACAGCCAAATGAGCACATTGAAAGAAATTTGTGAAATACAGATGTCTGCCAAATTTCAGCTCAGTCGAGCAATCCGAAGTGCGTCAAAAAGACGTTGCAAGATTTGACACTAACCGACACACACAGACACAGACAGACACAGGCACACACACACACACACAGACACACAGACACACACACATACACATACACACTTCATGACAAGCTAAATAAATGCGGGTAAAAAAGTTTTAATTAGATATCAAAACACACACAATGATACCACTCTCACAGCTCGTGGAAATAAACAATTGCCTTCAATCATTCCAGAAAATGATAGCTCAGTGACACCTTACCTAAAGTAGTACTTCAATCATTCCAGAAAATGATAGCTCAGTGACGCCTTACCTCACGTAGTACTTCAATAATTCCCGGAAATGATAGCTCAGTGACGCCTTACCTGAAGTAGTATTTCCAGTAGAAGAGGGTCACCGGGATGACCACCACCAGTCCAGAGTTGCCCACGGACTCGTAGGGTCTACGTGGGTCGCTGCCGAAGCAGGAGGATGGTGACATGTAGATGACGTAGATTGGCTGGCTTGACGTGACCTTGATAGCCTCGCAGTCGGGGATTTTACACGTCAGAACGGCCATCTGGTCAAGGAACCAATTACACAAGTCTTCAAAGGCTAATAGGTCAACAGCAATTTTGGTCTCATGGCTTGGCTACAATAGGTCAATAGTAATATTGGTCTCATGGCTACAATAGGTCAACAGCAATTTTGGTCTCATGGCTTGGCTACAATAGGTCAAAAGTAATGGTGGTCTCATGGCTACAATATGTCAACAGTAATGTTTGTCTAATGGCTTGGCTACACTAGGTCTATAGTAATGTTGGTCTAATGGCATGGCTATAATAGGTCAACAGGAATGTTGGTCTCATGGCTACAATAGGTCAACAATAATGTTGGTCCAATGGCCACAATAGGTCAACAGTAATGTTGGTCTAATGGCTTGACTACACTAGGTCTATAGTAATGTTGGTCTAATGGCTTGGCTACACTAGGTCTATAGTAATGTTGGTCTAATGGCTTGACTACACTAGGTCTATAGTAATGTTTGTCTAATGGCTTGGCTACACTAGGTCAACAGTAATGTTGGTCTAATGGCTTGACTACACTAGGTCTATAGTAATGTTGGTCTAATGGCTTGGCTAAACTAGGTCTATAGTAATGTTGGTCTCATGGCTTGGCTACACTAGGTCTATAGTAATGTTTGTCTAATGGCTTGGCTACAATAGGTCAACAGTAATGTTGGTCTAATGGCTTGGCTACACTAGGTCAACAGTAATGTTGGTCTAATGGCTTGACTACACTAGGTCTATAGTAATGTTTGTCTAATGGCTTGGCTACAATAGGTCAACAGTAATGTTGGTCTCATGGCTTGGCTACACTAGGTCTATAGTAATGTTGGTCTAATGGCTTGGCTACACTAGGTCTATAGTAATGTTTGTCTAATGGCTTGGCTACAATAGGTCAACAGTAATGGTGGTCTCATGGCTACAATAGGTCAACAGTAATGTTGGTCTCATGGCTACAATAGGTCAACAGTAATGTTGGTCTCATGGCTACAATAGGTCAACAATAATGTAGTCTCATGGCTACTATAGGTCAACAGTAATGGTAGTCTCATGGCTACAATAGGTCAACAGTAATGGTAGTCTCATGGCTACAATAGGTCAACAGTAATGTTGGTCTCATGGCTACAATTGGTCAACAGTAATGTTGGTCTCATGGCTACAATAGGTCAACATAATGTTGGTCTCATGGCTACAATAGGTCAACAGTAATGTTGGTCTCATGGCTACAATAGGTCAACAGTAATGTTGGTCTCATGGCTACAATAGTCAGCAGTAATTTTTGTCTAATGGCTTGGCTACAATAGGTCAACAGTAATGGCGTTCTTATAGCTACAATAGGTCAACAGTAATGTTGGTCTCAAGGCTACAATAGTCAACAGTAATTTTTGTCTAATGGCTTGGCTACAATAGGTCAACATTAATGGTGGTCTCATGGCATGGCTACACTAGGTCAACAGTAATGGTGGTCTCATGGCTACAAGAGGTCAACAGTAATGTTAGTATCACGTGAGTTGAGGATATGTAGTAGCGGTTCTCAACCTGTGGATTACGTGGCTTTTTTTTTAAAAAAAAAGGGTCGCCACCTAAAAAAGGTAAAGAACCACTGATACGTAGCAATTGATCTGTGCCACGCGTCATCTCTCTACTCTCAACAGCTTAACACCATCAGCAACAAAGACGTCTTTAACTAATGTATATCTCTTATTTCACCATTACATCTGACTGCCATATTTGCTGTTCAACAATCAGATCAGTCATCTCATTGTTAAATCTCAACCCGGCCAGTCCATGCTACATCTATCAATCAAAGTTTCATGTCCAGTCCCGGTCGCTTATCGTTTACTCTTAATTAACCCCATGCTCTACGCTCACATAATCCAGTCCAAGTACTCCCCTCTATTCAGTTAAAGACACTGGTAAGGCTTACTGAACATTTCAGATTGAGTAAATTGACTGAATATGCCATCTATTCGAAAGAGCTTTAAAAAAATTAATAATAACGATTTAAAAAAAAAAAATTAACAACTAATAATTTAATCATTACAGTAAATATTGAAATCGGACACAATGGTAGTTGTCTAATTCTAACCTATTTAACCAGAAAATTTAATAGAAAAAGTGAATTGCAAAAGGAAATATATTAATAAAATAAAAATAATTAAATGAGGTCATTTCAATAATGAGCTATTGGACCATTTATATCAATATGTCATGTTATCATTCAGTTTCATTACGAGATTTAATCCGTAATTTATGACTAACCAGAGGCGCCACTAGGGAGGGTGCGTAATGTGTGGATCGCACCGGGTGACACGAAATATCGCTATTCAACACACCATCGCTACATGACATACATCGATATACAACACACCAGCGCTACATGACTTTTATCGCTATACAACACACCAGTGCTACATGACTTTTATCGCTATACAACACACCAGTGCTACAGTTGCTACATGACATTTATCGCTCTACAACACACCAGTGCTACATGACTTTTATCGCTATACAACACACCAGTGCTACATGACTTTTATCGCTATACAACACACCAGTGCTACATGACTTTTATCGCTGTACACCATATTAGTGGCTCACGACCTACCTGCTGGACTGACCCCGCCATCTGGTCGTATGCCTTAGTTACGTTGGCACGATCGACCACAGAGATGACTGTGTTGTCCACCTCGGTGATGGTGTAGTAGTAACCCTGCATGCGTCGCACCATGACTAAAATAACAAACTCTGTACCATAGGACTCACGGGGCAGCATCATTTCTGAAAGGCATGGATCAGTTACGGTTAAACGGTTCATTCGGTCGGTTAAATGGTTAATAAGGTCGGCTGAATGGTTATAAGGTCGGATAAATTGTTAATAAGGTCGGATAAATGGTTAATAAGGTCGGATAAATGGCTAATAAGGTCGGATAAATGGTTAATACGGTCGGCTGAATGGTTAATAAGGTCGGATAAATGGTTAATACGGTCGGCTGAATGGTTAATAAGGTCGGATAAATGGTTAATCAGGTCGGCTAAATGGTTAATAAGGTCGGATAAATGGTTAATAAGGTCGGCTAAATGGTTAATAAGGTCGACCGATTTGTTAAGATTTGTTAAGCAGGTCGCCATCTACATGGATAACCGGGTCGGTTAAATGGTCAATCAGAGCGGCTAAATGGTTATTCGAGTCAGTTAGATGGTCAATCAAAGCGGCTAAATGGTTATTCGCGTCGGTGAAATGGTCAATCAAAGCGGAACAATGGTTATTCGGGTCGGTTAAATAGCTGACCAATGGTTACACTTACCAGCAACAATATCCAACATACGACCTTCCTGGAAGTCAGGATACTGAAAACAGGGTCCGGTCAGTCCTGTGGTCAGACAGTTCCCGCTGATGACGCCTATGGCGAATTGGCCAGTGATGAGTGTACCTGAGCCACAAGTGGACATTGGTCAGCTATGATTGTAACTAAGACACACATGGGCATTGGTCAACTTCGTAATTATCACAAACTGAAAGATGAAGACCCACCACCTTCCCTCGACCCATTCCCTTTCTCCACTCACCTCCTTGAGCCCACTCGCCACTGCCCTCCACCCCTTCCCTACCCCCACACCCAACACTTCACCTGTCATGTTTCCTTCGTCCAAAGGCAATGTTTGCGTAGAACATTTCGTCAGTGAAAATGTTTCCCACCTTGAATTGAAGGAATAGTAATACTTTTGTAAACAGTAATACATTTTATTGAGATAGTGGTAGCGTGTATGTGTGCATGTGTGTGTTTATGTGTGTGTCTGTGTGTGTTGGTGTGTGTGGGTTTGTGCATATGTTTGTGTACGTGTGTGTGTAGCGTCCTGTCACACGTTGTAGCGTAATTGTAACACGTTGTAGCAGTGGCGTAGCTAGGGTCATGTGCGCCCGGGGGCATGACACAAATTCTGCGCCCCTTGACGGACCGAAAAATTCTGGGGGCTCACTGAGCCCCCAAGAAAAAATTGAAATTTTACGGTTTATATGGTTCATTTTTTGAAGCAAATGATATTTTAATGAAATACAATACAGACTAATAATTCTCTATACGATTATAAACAATTTATTTGAAAAAAAAA
>MUZC01000125.1:1635675-1650762 GCA_002072015.1 Radix auricularia
GGATATTTTATAAATTAAAAAAAAACTCAGGCCTTCTTGTTAAGCAGATTCTATGTTGTTATTTTTTAAAGTCTCTTTTATCAAACTTATTCAGAATTGTATGTTGTGCCATCTAAATGACCGAGCGTGATCATATATAACATTTAATTACATGAAATTGTCATAGATCAAACTAACTTACATGCACATGACATTTTAAACTTTTACTTACATGCACATGGCATTTTAAACTTGTACTTACATGAAGTTATCATCTATATCAGTCTTTACAAATGAATTTGCCTGAATTGTTTCAGTTAGTTTAAGTTCTTCACCATTTTTGGAGTGTGGAGTATTTATAACAACCTGTAATGTAATAGGAAAAGTTAGAACAAACTTGAATGTAATGGGAAAGAAAAAACAAACTTGATTGTAATGGAAAAGTTAGAACAAACTTGAATGTAATGGGAAAGAAAAAACAAACTTGAATGTAATGGGAAAAGTTAGAACAAACTTGAATGTAATGGGAAAAGTAAAAACAAACTTGATTGTAATGGAAAAGTTAGAACAAACTTGAATGTAATGGGAAAAGTTAGAAAAAACTTGAATGTAATGGGAAAAGTTAGAACAAACTTGAATGTAATGGGAAAAGTTAGAACAAACTTGAATATAATGGGAAAAGTTAGAACAAACTTGAATGTAATGGGAAAAGTTATAACAAACTTGACTGTAATGGGAAAAGTTAGAACAAACTTGAATGTAATGGGAAAAGTTAAAACAAACTTGAATGTAATGGGAAAAGTTAGAACAAACTTGATTGTAATGGGAAAAGTTAGAACAAACTTTATTTGTAATGGGAAAAGTTAGAACAAACTTGAATGTAATGGGAAAAGTTAGAACAAACTTGAATGTAATGGGAAAAGTTAGAACAAACTTGAATGTAATGGGAAAGAAAAAACAAACTTGATTGTAATGGGAAAAGTTAGAACAAACTTGAATATAATGGAAAAAGTTAGAACAAGCTTGAATATAATGGGAAAAGTAAAAACAAACTTGAATGTAATGGAAAAAGTTAGAACAAACTTGACTGTAATTGGAAAAGTTATAACAAACTTGAATGTAATGGGAAAAGTTAGAAAAAACTTGAATGTAATGGGAAAAGTTAGAAAAAACTTGAATGTAATGGGAAAAGTTAGAACAAACTTTATTTGTAATGGGAAAAGTTAGAACAAACTTGAATGTAATGGGAAAAGTTAGAACAAACTTTAATGTAATGGGAAAAGTTAGAACAAACTTGAATGTAATGGGAAAAGTTAGAACAAACTTGAATGTAATGGGAAAAGTTAAAACAAACTTGAATGTAATGGGAAAAGTTAGAACAAGCTTGAATGTAATGGGAGAAATTATAATAATCTGGAATGGTATAAGTTTAAATATTTTAAGTGTCTAAAAATAAAAATTGTGATCAGATTAAAAATAATTTACTTTCGAAAAATTTGATACAAATATCGTAGTAAATAGTCCAGAAACTGCCCTAATGAATGTGAAGAATGCACCAAATTTGTCTCTAAGACAATAGTTCCACATAAAATTTTGTTCAAGTGAAGCGGGTGAAACGGAACGTAAGTGAATTGTCAGTTTAACAAATGGCATTAAAACAATTACATAGTGCAATAGTTGTTCTGTCTTATCTTCAAAGGCAAACTAAAAGCTTTATTTAGCGTCATTAAGCATACAATATTTATGCTACTATTCTTTGCTGGCATTATTGTAACAATAAGTATTTAAATACTTCCCGATAATTTACGCTCAGTAAATACTATTGGATCAAATAATATTTTTATACATTCCAGATAGTATAGGATCAACAAATTCTTCTATATTTTATTTGGACTGCATGGTTTATAATTATTTCTTACTTTTCAGAGACTATTGTATCAATTTATTATTCTTTAATTTACACGTGTACATTATCAACAAATACTTTGTTATTTTGCTGGTAATGTGGGATCTAAATATATGACATTCTCATTGGAGGGTTGAGTCCTTAAGTAATGTGGGATCTATAAAATACGATTTTGTTAATGTGCTTTGTTGTAAACTTACTAGACATACGGACCCGGATACCATGTAGAACGCCACCTCCCTACTAGTGTCTGGGAACATTTTGGGCAATGCCACCATGAAGATTTTCCCGAACGATGACATTGACCCTGAAATAAAATCCTTTATAAGATTTCATTTTCATTATGACAACTGGGACCTTGATAAATCTATGGGTTCACCGACAAAACGGCCCCGGACAAAACGGCCCCGGTCAAAATGGCCCCGGACAAAACGGCCCCGGTCAAATCGGCCCCTGACAAAATGGCCTCTGACAAAACGGCCCCGGACAAAATGGCCCAATTCATTTATTCTGAGTTAAATAGTTTTGAATAGGGCTTTTATTGATAAATTTTACGTTTAATCATTAACTTTTGAAAAAATACCAAATAATTAATCGATAATTTTCTATTAAAGCTAAAAATAAGATGTAGGCCTTATGACGTCTTTAATCTGAAAATTTGAAGGGAAGTAACAAACCAGGCAATTGACAAATTTTTAATTAAATATAAGTAGTTGAATATAATGTCAATGAATTAAAATTTTGTTATTGTCAATTAAGTAAAAACAATGTTAATTTTTTGTATACCATTTTCTTAATAAGAACAGCTAATTTTAAAGTATACACTTTAAAAATCTTATTTTTTTTAATCGAGAAGTTCCTACGTAAAATAAAGCAAGCTATTATTAATTATTAATAATTACTTATTTATTAATAAATCGCGGACAGTGTATTAAACATGTTCTTCAACTTTAATCGCTATTTTATCGATTAAAATAATTTCAATTGAAAAAAACTTTTTACCGATTAATTGAGAAATTAATCGTTAATTGCCGCAGCCCTAGTTTTAAATATACGTAATATGTTCTTTGGGAAAAGCGATGACGTGAAATGGAACTTTCATTTCTCTCTCTCTCTCTCTCTCTCTCTCTCTCTCTCTCTCTCTCTCTCTCTCTCTCTCTCTCTCTCTCTCTCTCTCTCTCTCTCTCTGTCTCTCTCTCTCTCTGTCTCTCTCTCTCTGTCTCTCTCTCTGTCTCTCTCTGTCTCTCTCTCTCTCTGTCTCTCTCTCTCTGTCTCTCTCTCTGTCTCTCTCTCGCTGTCTCTCTCTCTCTCTGTCTCTCTCTCACTCTCTGTCTCTCTCTCTCGCTCTCTCTCTCTCTCTCCGAATATATATTCTGTTAAGATTACCTCAAATTAAGAAAAATAACCCAATGTGTATTATAAGTTATCTTTTAGTTTAATCATCTCTCTTGAATTTCATGTATATATATATATATANNNTGTGTGTGTGTGTGTGTGTGTGGTGTGTGTGTGTGTGTGTTTGTGTGTGTGTTAACATATTTTTTTTTAAAATCTGATCAATTGTCACGTGACTATGCATCTGTAACTTACCAACGACAGTGACTTGCGTGGAGGCGATAATAATGAAGAGCGTTGTGAGCTCCATGCTAGGAGACTCAAAGATCACATCACAGGAGATCACATCACACAAAGTTCACATCACAGACGGCAGCTGCTCCTCACCCAGATAGGTTCTGTCTACAAAATAATGTATTCGCTTATTTTTTTATAAATTTAATCCTGTTTATAACACAAATTGGCACTTTAAAACACAACCAATATGAGCAAAGTGTTGTTATAATCACAATTGATTTAATAAAAAAATATTTTCATGTACAGCTTAACAAGTAAATCTGCTATTTTTCTTTTGTCTCGTATCTTTAAAAATTGATCACATCTGATCGGTTCATTTTTTAAAACTCTTAGGTTGTTAGCGGTACGCCCTTTGTTGTTAGCGGTACGCCCATAATTGTTAGCGGAACGCCCATTGTTGTTAGCGGTACGCCCTTTGTTGTTAGCGGTACGCCCATTGTTGTTGGCGGTACGCCCTTTGTTGTTAGCGGTACGCCCATAACTGTTAGCGGTACGCCCATTGTTGTTAGCGGTACGCCCATTGTTTTTAACGGTTCAGTCATGTGAAAACATGCTACATAAATTGAAAGACATATATTTTATAACACATTATGTACCGATGTTGCAAAATAAATCCTCCCCTATACAGAGTCTCCCCCAGGCGATTTTATTTTAAAACGGATTCTCTGGGGGCGAAAATGTTTCCTCCCGATTAAAATAAATTCTCCCCTACCCCGTAGAATAACGAATAATTAAATTTGTATTATTTACACATGTTTACTCTAATTATATTTATGGTAGTGGCGTAGTTACAGAAAGATATGGAGGTGGGGGGTGGACCATTCCGTTTTACACCCCCAGGGGCGTAGCACATTATTTAAAATTCTTAATTACTTGCATTTCTTCTCACTGTGCAAATTGACTCTAGCGGAGTTGGTATTAAGCATTTAAAAAAATACGTATTGTGTCTTTGAAGGCATGGGTTGTGTTGTTACTATAAACGGTAAATGTACACACATTGTCATGTCAGGTGTTCAGACGGTGAGAACTTCTGTCTCCATCTCGCTAATAGGCCCTACAATTTCAGTAGACACCAAAAATCCTCTGTTGAATTGGGGGTGGGGGCTGTGGACGGGGGTTGGAGCGACCCAATTAAAGAAGCGGCACGCAATGAAACCATATCTGGGACAACGCCACTGACTTGTTGAGCCCATGACCTGATTATCCAGTGTTTTTTTTTTTAAAACTCTACGGCCAAGCAGTTTCTTGTTAGGCGTCATACATTTAAATAGTGCAGTTATCCCTGTAATAGCTCCATAGAGGCGGTTCCAATATGTTTGATATCAAATTTAAAATCTAATAATTCACTGAAAGTTGGCTACTTGTATTTAAATATTTCTAAACAGTCATTTATATATGCCAAAGGTATAATTTGTTAGACTATTTATATAACTACAGGTACAAGTAAAAAATAAAACTGCTTATAACCACGCAACCTTTTCTATACATCAATAAAGGCGTAATCAGCTTTATATCAAATAATTTGTAAGGAATAAAATTTCTTTCATTTATTTAGTGAAAAGTTTACGTACACACACAAATCGAGTGTTAAATGAAATTATGTTTAAAGAATTCAGAAAAGCAGGTTTAGTTATTGTAATTTATTTTGATAACATCACCATCCACGAATAGATAATCTCATATCACGAATATGAAATTATTTTTAGCGCATTTTCGAGAAGTCGAATGCGCTATTGCACCCGTTTTGTCCGTCCGTCCGTCCGTCTGTCATCACCCTAGATCTCAGCATCCATAAGTCCTAGACCCATGATGTATATATGTTTTTTGTATGTCCTGACCTGCCATTTGTGCATCAACACTCAGTTACTCGATCCGTTAAAAAAACCCGTTAAAACTACCAAAAAACATTGCGAATCGAGAGATAACACTGGCGCAGGCAACGGCCGCCATTGCCGGAAGTCTTAGTATTATCAAAAGTATTAGTTTTTTTTTTTTGTTGACGTCATTAGAATATGTGTAAAAGTTTAGAGAGTTTTACGTCATCATTTGTTGTGACTTCAATCAAGATCTTAGCGGCCCAGGGGCAGAAATTGAAAACTTTTTCGAAACAAGCTTCAACATTCAACTACTTTCACCAAGATTGGCAACTACGATCTATCAAACAACAATTGACGGAGTATTTGGGCGATTAGCTGATTACAATTTAGAATGTTTCATTTATGAGTCCTATTTCAGTGACCACAAACAACTTGTAGTTAGATTAAAGAGAAAAAAAAAATTAAAATGTAAAGAAATGACTTTTAAATAAAAAAAATTTCAGGTATATTCATTACACAAGAAAATTCATAAAAATATGTCTAAAATCTAAACACAATTACTGATAACTACATAATGCTGATATCTAACATAAGTACTGATACATAATACGAAAATGCGCTAACACGTCCTGAGTTCCAAAAGGGACCAGGCTTAACATGATTTTTTAAACTTTCCAATGCATTATTTTCTTTATGAATTTGAATTTTAATAGCCATAACAGTTCTTAAGCTCAAAAATATATTAAAATGTATAAAAATTTTATTAATGGGCAGGAAATCGATTCACCTCCGGGCTATTACATAAAATTGAGAACCAATAATCATGACAACCATTAACTTTTCTCAGTATAATTTATACCTCCTCTGTCTAAAGTGTCTGAACTAATTATGACATATATGATAGACAAATCTAGATATCCTTTAACATATTTTATTAAGTATTTAAGTTGTACTTTGATGTTACAATATTATATTGCGTACATTTCTAAAATATTAGACTAATCAGGGTGAACACAAAAAAAAAATCACAACTAACCAAAAGTTTAACTTTTCTTTTTAGGATGAGAATTAAGCAGCAATTCCAATTACAGTTACAAAGTATTCCTTATAAGCATTTTTTAAATTTAAAAAATGATTATAATTTTGTTAGACACTTGTTGTGTAGACTCTATACATTGTATAAGCATGAGGACTTGACTGTGCACGGAACACGTAATTTGTGCTGTGAATGACAATTGTGCGTGGTCGTGAACTTTTTATTTTCAACATAATCCATGATATCCGCAACTATACACGGATCCATGACCATTTAAATAGAATAATAAAATGAATGAGCACATATAATGTCCACTTCTGGTTTGAATTTTGTCTAGCCAATCTCTTAACTCTTACTGTCTATTTCTGTAATGAATTTCCCACACAAATCACCATCTTTTATTGCGATCTCTTCTCTACTCGGGTTATAGCCCCAAAAACCCATTTCTGCCTCACTTACTCGTTGGATTATCGGTTAAATAAGTTTTGCATTGATTACTTGATGATCGTACAACTTAAAACTATACATAACTCCCTCAAGCCTCCCAGTACGTGACTATTACATTTGATTAAATCATTAGACCATGTAGGTGTCCTACACAGTCTTCCTCATAGTTCAGTATACCATGACTCGAAGGACAACATAAATGGACAGTACGTGCCCGTCTTGAAGCAATCTACTCATTAGCTAGTCTCGTGCACGCCTAACAAATGACTCTTTGCGCTTTCCTGGCCCATGCCACCAATAAAAAAGCTCACCCTTCAGCTACACCTTCAGTCTTCTGACTCTTACATTCTGTAAGATAATTGACTTTATGCCTAACTAATTTAAGGGCACACCTATACACGAATCTGAAACTAACTAAGCGAGCGCCTCACCTCAACTAACCCAGATCTCCACAGATCATGTTGATTTATGTTATAGAAAAAAAAATTATCGAGTTACTCCAACCCAAGCTGAGACATTCATCGTTAGGTTAGAGCGTGTGATCTAATGTTTGTGATACTCAAAAACGTCAATAGTGAATTTTTGTTCTAATACTTCGGTGTGACGATCTAGTATTACTTGATCATCTTTATCTTTCAAATCATGTGTCTATTATTCTTTTAAATAACTCTGGGCAATTAGCCACTTCTAAAAATGTGTGTATTCAGGCATACACCCACTAAGCCCACAAATTGCTACGCCCCTGACTAAGCTTATGATTGTTGAATTTACACAAATCATAAACATGCATGAAGAACAAAAACGAACCGTATTTTAAGTAATAAAGTGGAATAAAACAATTATTTATAATTTCCAATAATTAAGGGGAGGATCCATTTCAAAAGGGGGAGACATTATTTTAAAACAAATTCTCCGGGGGCGATTTTGTTTTAAAATAATTTCTCCGGGGGAGACTTTATTTTGGGGGAGACTTTATTTCGTGACAACGGTATAAGATATCCTTCTTCTTTTTTTTTTTTTGTTTTTTTGTTTTTTGTTTTACACATATTATTTTGATATAAGACATATTGTTTTGGTATAAGACATATTGTTTTGGTTTAAGACATTGTGTTTGGTATACGACATATTGTTTTGGTATAAGACATATTGTTTTGGTGTAAGACATTGTGTTTGGTATAAGACACATTGTTTTGGTATAAGACATGTTGTTTTAATATAACACAACTTGTTTTTGGTATACCAAGATTTCTGTTTCACGAAAGTAATATACATTTTTATGCTGTTTTTTGCGCAGAAGATTACTGCGTTCTACGCTTTTCTGTGATTTATGTCTAGTCTTTCTTTAGTATTAAGAGTTTTTAATGTTGATAGAGTAATGGTTTTCCATATCTTATCTTATCTGTTACAGGCGCTCCTTCTATACAGAAGATTATTGCGTCCTACGTTTATCTATGTTTTGTGTGTGGTCATGCTTTCTTATTATTCTGGTTTCCACGGGCAATTCATTCAATGGTTTTCCTTTCTTTAGTATTAAGAGTTTTTAATGTTGATAGAGTAATGGTTTTCCATATCTTATCTTATCTATTACAGGCGCTCCTTCTATACAGAAGATTATTGCGTCCTACGTTTATCTATGTTTTGTGTGTGGTCATGCTTTCTTATTATTCTGGTTTCCACGGGCAATTCATTCAACATCCGAATTCCGGATGAAAAGAAAGAGAATTTGTATGTGTATGTTCTTGCAGACTGAATGAGAAAATATTTTTTAATCCCTATGTCCATACGAGTGGTGTATCATATTGCTGTACACTTTTGCGTTGTATTTCCAAGTTACAATTTTCTTCGTCTTCTTCTGCTATCTCAAAGTAAAAAAAAAAAAAAAGGAAGTTACAATTTATTTTAATGCCTTACATTATTACACAAGTGGGAAAAAACGGCAAAAATCAAACCATGCGGGACAACTCTTAAAATAAAACATCAGGTGTTTACGGGAGTAGTCTCCCCTGTCTTGTCACTTTTAAAAACTTGTTAAGTGTATTTGTTGTTTACATTCGTATCTTATCGCTTCTTGTACAACTGCAATGTTTATATTTAATTAGAACATGAAGATTTCAAAGTGTAAGATTACAGTATTGAGGGAGGGGTGACAGGCATAAACAGCATTAATAGCGGACAGAAAATAGGCAATATGTAACAGAAGAGACTGATAATAATATAACTAACTACCTTGAAAGCCAAATCCATTGGCCATTGTTTTCTGATTGCTAAGTTAGCATTGTATGGGGATACACACAAACATTCAAGGTGCTACCTCGTGCTGTAAGATACGGTTTAAAAAAATAAGCAACGTCAGTATTCGGTGCGCAATCTTTTATAGAAAATAATATAAAGTATTCTTTTTAAAAATATTATTCTGTTCTTAATTAGTTTTGCTTCCTGATTAAAAAAAAACAAAAAAACTTTGTTAATTCCACTCAACTAAGCCTTCATGTCATGTAGCCTACATGTGTTTTCAATAATCTTAGATGATATTTCTGTGCAGAAGTTTCTAGCGTCCTGCGTTCTTTTAAGAACGCACGGACCATGTCGGTCTGTTGGCAAGTGACCCAGCGTTCGCAGGCCACGGTAATGAGGGGATAGTGTGGCGCAGACCTCAGTCACCTTGTTTCCCTAACTAGTGTCAGGTACCCACATAGAGCTTGGGGAACTCAAGGACATCTTTATGCAAAGGAAACAACCCCTGACCCTCACTACGGCAGCCGATCGCCAATCCCACTTGACCACCGTGTTCCTATTTTCAATCATTAAATTATGCCCCTCTCTTCAACCCCCACCGCCCCCACACAAAAATCAATTTTAAAAAGAAAACGGAGCTCGAGTTGTTGCAAGTAATTAGAACAATAAAATTAGTACCACATCTGTCATTTTATCTGGTCATCTCATCAGTCATCTCATCTGTCATCTCATCAGTCATCTCATCAGTCATCTCATCTGTCAACTCATCTATATCATTTCATCCGTCATCTCATCAGTCAACTCATCTATCATCTCATCCGTCATCTCATCTGTCAACTCATCTATCATTTCATCCGTCATCTCATCCGTCAACTCATCTGTCATCTCATCTGTCAACTCATCTATCATCTCATCCGTCATATCATCTGTCATCTCATCTGTCAACTCAACTATCATCTCATCCGTCATCTCATCTGTCTTGTTCCTCACCTGTATTGAACGCAATCACCTGTCTGACTCAGATAAATTAAAATCATTTCCAGATCAGCTATTAAGCCAAATCTTGGTACACTGATGGCAAGAGGTTATCAAGGAAAAAATAGTGTGACTGATTTTATTTGAAATAATATTTGTATGACTTATCTCCAAATATGAGTTATAATTTTAGAGCAAATCAAACATCTTGTACCAATGATACACTACTTCGCGTTTAAGTATATTATAACGTAGGCGTAGCGCATTAGTTGTTTGTTTTTAGTTTAAAAACTTTCGCAATGCATTAAAATATGTTTTACTTTTAAATGCGTTTGAATTCGTCTTTGATGAAATATTTTACAAATGAAGTTTGGGTTTTTATTTTATTACGTTGTAAATCTTGAAGCTGCTCATTGCGCAATAAATACCGCTTTGATTTCATCATACTCTCGCACCAATGTTAAGTTCTTGGCAGAGTATTTTGGAATGAAACACGAATTATTATTTCTTCAAGTAGTTGACGTAGACTAAATCAAAACCAAGTGCACCTAGTTGAATATCTACAAGCTAGATATGTGATGGCGAACCTTTTATAGGGCAGTGTTCCCCAAATTCAATAAAAAAAACTATTTGTATATAGCAAAGTGCCAATATAAAGTGCCAGCACAGTTCTTTGAATAACCGTCGGTAGCTCGCGTGGCATAGGTTAGCCATCTCTGATCTAGAGAATAGAGTTTAGAGTGTAGACCCTAGAGTATAGGATCTGGAGTATAAATTCTAGAGTCTAGCGTATAAGGTCTGGAGTATAGTATAGAGTATACAGTCTAGAGTATAGAGTCTTGAGTATAGAGTCTACTCTAGAGTGTACCAGCGTAGCACTGCGGCCTGAGAGAAATCTGGGTCTGTCTCTTGGTGAGATATTTTAAGACTCTCATTTATCACGTTTACATTTCGAAAGTCTTTTTTGTTTGTGGTTAAGGAATGAACTAAGTCGACTGATGGCTAGTGTACGGTTCTATGACTACTTAAATATATTTAAGAAATTAAAGTAATAATGTCAATTGTAATGGCTATTACGTTTCCGCTCCCCCTCTGATGTCTATCCCTAATGTAACAATCCGTGACTTCTGAGTAACCATGTGACAGTTGCCACAAAATATGTCCGGTATGGACCCCCTGCATGTCGTTGATCCAACTCTTAAGTCACCAGCACAAAGACACGTCGACTCGGATTGTAAACGTGGATCCTGCCTGCCCTCAGTAACCCCAGGTGAACTGCACAGGAACGAATTTCTGTTGACTTCATAGATGTAACGAGTTTACGCTCTGATTGCTGCAAGTATCTCGTTCATGTTCCAGATATACTCAGTCAAATGTAAGAGACACGGTGGTCGAGTGGCAAGCCCGCTGGCGTATTGATGGTCACGAGTTCGAATCCAAAGATTTGTTCTTGTGGCCTTAGGAGCCCTGAGTCACACAGCTCCAAATGGGTACCTAACTAACAATGGTTAGGCTGCTGGGTAATGCGTGGAACCCTCATAGCCATGGCCCTTGACCGCTGCATCACTTGCCAACAGATCATCTGTCATAGTCTGTGGACGCAATTATCTATTGCATAGAAGGAGCGTCTGTATATCTAAGATAAGATAAATACTCCGTCAGTTCACACAAGTTCCTTGGGGAAACTGCTCATCCCATCTGTATGCCAGACAAAATTCATGGGTGCGGATTAATGAATTACTTATTTTTTAAATCATTACTCGCTCCAGTCACAACCAGGGTGGTGATACCAACAGCGTGTAGATTTATGATTTTTTTTTAAACCCGTAAAAAAAGTTTTTTTTACTGTAAATCCTTTATATACGAGACATAACTTTAAGGATGTTCATTATAATTCACAGGGCAAAACAATCCGAAAATACAAAATTCTAGTTGTGTCTCGTAAGACGTGTTTAATATAATGCGCACCGATTGTGAACATGTTTTTAAAAAGTACTGTCAGTGTAATGCACAACTTATTGCGCAACATGAAAGGTTGTCTAACATATAACACACCACAACAATCTATTTTTTAAAAATTAACATGATATAAAGAGATAAATAAAATAATTCGATAGTTACATACTTCAATTCGATTTGAAATTTTGATACATCATTTTTATCATTGGCATGAGTCTGCCTTGAAAATTTCAGCTCACTAGCTTACGAGAAAGTGGGTTCAAAATCGATCCCAAGTTTTTTCGGCAAGGTCGGTCGGTCTTTCGCACGGCCGGTCGGTCGCACGGCTCAGACACCACAAGTTAATATAAATAATTTAAAAATACACCATGGTGATGCGTAAATACACGCAGAGTGTGGATATGTGAAATGTTTGTGAGTCAGTGAGCGTGGTGATATGTTACTATAAGCTATTCGTGCAAGCATACGTGTAGGTAGCCATCAACACTTTATTAACATGAAACACATCGTGTTCCTATGGGTATGTACATGTAGGTAGCGATCAACACTATACTAACGAGACTGACTAGTGAGCAGTGCCCATAAACTTTCACTTAGCAATTATTTTTATTTTATCTATTTCCCGGTCCAAATATCGATCCTCCATCAGAAATTTTTGTTACCTCCGTCAAAATGTAATTTTGTCTTCTGCTGATCTGCGACCTAGTGTGTGGGGTGGTGTGTTAGTGTGTAGGGTGGTGTGTTAGTGTGTGGTGTGGTGTTTCATTGTGTAAGGTGGTGTGTTAGTGTGTAAGGTAGTGTGTTAGAGTGTAGGGCAGTGTGTAAGGTAGTGTGTTAGTGTGTAAGGTAGTGCGTTAGAGTGTAAGGTAGTGCGGTCCTCTGACTGCAGGCTGCAGGGAAATAATGATGTAATATGGAGCCGCCACCGAAACTCTACGCCTTGCCCCTCACCCCCCCCCCCACAGACACTCAACGGTAAGGACATGTGAACGGGAGGCTATGACGTCAAAGTTATTGGCAACATTCAATAAGCACAATTTCTGCACGTTGTATCCAAACCACAGGTTCCCAGACATTTTCGGTTGGTGACCCCCTTTTATGAAAGCTAAGCAACTAGCAACCCAGTGGCGTAGCCAGGGATTTGGGGCCCGGGAGGCCCGGCCTCTTTTGGGGCCCCATCATTTTGACAATTAATTGGCGTAATATATAGTATTTAAAGTTTTTAAAAAAAATATTTCAGACACTCCTAAGAGGGCCCTCTTCAAGAAGGCGCTCCGGAGAATTTCAAATATGGACCCCCCTCCCTGGCTACGCCACTGCCGCGACTCCTGAAACAATTGAGAATTTTTTAATTATTTTTTTTTTATTAGCGAACGTTGATTTTTAATTTAATTTGATTAATTATTAATTTATTGTGACGTTTGAAAGTTTTGTATAACAAACCAGACCCAAATTTCGCGTTTTTGTTTGTTTTGTTGTTGTTTTGTTTTTGTTTTGTTTTATTGTTTGTTTGTTTGTTGTTGTTTTTTTTTTTTTTTTGTTAAAGTAAATGTTACACATGTTATTCACAAATTGTAATTTATTATTTCTCGTGATGAGATTTCTAGAAACAAATGGAACAAACATGATGAGATAATTGATACATACCACACCAGAATCGTGTGGTTAATATATACCACACCAGAATTGTGTGGTTGATACATACCACACCAGAGTTGTGTGGTTGATACATACCACACCAGAGTTGTGTGGTTGATACATATCGTGTGGTTGTTACACACCACCCCAGAGTCGCGTGGTTGGTACATATCTTGTGGTTGATACATATCTTGTGGTTGATACATATCTTGTGGTTGATACACACCACACCAGAATCGTGTGGTTGGTACATATCTTGTGGTTGATACATATATTGTGGTTGATACACACCACACCAGAATCGTGTGGTTGGTACATACCACACCAGAGTTGTGTGGTTGATACACACCACACCAGAATCGTGTGGTTGGTACATATCGTGTGCTTGATACACACCACACCTCTGATATTGACTTCACTGTCCAATTGATGCAGGAGTGCATTGGTGAGGTAAAGTCTTGGATGACTCTAAGCAAGCTCAAACTGAATGATAATAAGACAGAAGCACTGCTATTCTGTAACAATAAATCCCGCAGTACTTTGATTCTTCCAAATTCTATTCAGGTGGCTAGTTCTGATATACTGTTCACAACATCGACTAGGAATCTTGGCTACATTATTTCTGACAACATGTCTATCAACAACTTCATCAATCACATTTGTCGCTCTGCCTATACTGCCATTCGTCAGATCAGTTCAATCCGTCATTACTTAACAGACAGTGCAACAAAAACTCTAGTCTGTTCTCTTGTTCTAGCTCGTATGGATTACTGCAATTCTCTTCTGTCAGGTGAGCCAAAACAATGCATTGAAAAACTACAGAGAGTTCAAAATTCAGCTGCAAGATTAGTTCTAAGGGCAAAAAGACATGACCATGTTACTCCGCTACTTTACTCTCTTCATTGGCTACCTATACAAGCCCGAATTGATTACAAACTGGCCGTTCTGTGTCACAACTTCTTTTCTGACTCATGCCCTTCATATCTTACTGAACTTTTGTCAGTCTACTCACCAAGTCGTCAGCTACGCTCCTCTGCGGATACACGCATTCTCTGTGTTCCTAAGATAAGAACTAAAACATTTGGCGAAAGGTCATTCTCCTTTTGTGCAGCCAAACAATGGAATTCTCTTCCATTACACATCCGTAGCATTTCAACTGCTAAGTCATTTAAGACTGCACTTAAGACACATCTTTTTAAAATTTATTTTCAAAAATAATAAAACCACATTTCTGTAATTGATTAGCGTAGCTGATGTATTGAGTATACCGTATTGTTATTTATGTAGTTAATATGCTATGAATGTTTCTTTTTATTTATATATGTATTTTTGTTTCCATGTAAAGCGCTGTGAGCCTGGCTCCTTGCTGGGATACAGCGCTATATAAATCATCATTTTATTATTATTATTATTATTATTACATATCGTGTGCTTGATACACACCACACCAGAATCGTGTGGTT
>MUZC01000125.1:1652922-1676192 GCA_002072015.1 Radix auricularia
TTAGTATAACGCGGGCAAAGGTCTTTCCTACAATACTAAGGAGTGAAATGCCGCGATAATTATTGCAATCACTCCTATCACCTTTGATTTTATATAGTGTCACTATATTAGCATCCTTTAGGTCTTGGGGGATGTAGCCCTGTTCCCAGCAGAGGGACATAATCTCGTGCAATGGTTGGAGTAAAGCTGTCTTGCCACTCTTTAGAACCTCTGGTGGTATTCCATCATTCCCAGGCGCTTTTCCACAAGCTAGACTGTCAATTGCTTTGCTCAGCTCTTCCTGTGTGGGCACGACATCAAGTTCTTCCATGAGTGGCATATCTGGGATGTCATCTAGAGCGGTGCTGGAGACTGTGGTAACTGTTGAATACAATTCCAGATAATGCTCAAACCACCGTTTTAGCTGTGCTGCCTGGTCTTGAATAATTTCTCCACTTTTGGACTTTAGGGGAGCAGCTTTTGACGTCAAGTTGCCCGTAGTTTCATTTACCACACTGCAGAATTTCTCGTTTAGTTTCATCTACCACACTGCAGAATTTCTCGTTTAGTTTCACATACCACACTGCAGAATTTCTCGCGGAGATTCATCTACCACAGGGGTCCCCAAACTACGGCCCGTGGGCCAGATGCGGCTTTAATCTTTAAAAATAAAATAAATTTTTAAAAAACCCTCTATATTTACCTGTAGTTTATCACAGACGTGTGTCTAGTAGTCCCCAAAACTGCTGCTAATGTGGACCTACGGCAGAAAAGTTTGGAGACCCCTGTTCTGACACAGTACAGAATTTCTCTCTCAGATTCATCAATTACACTGCAAGATTTCTCAAATATGGCATTGGCAAAAATCTATTTTTTCACCAGTTCTGGAGTTTAGATAAAAATGCTCTTAGATTAACGCGAATAGCGATAAAATTCGTTTATTTACCCAAATTTTCCATCTAAACCTATATTGCTAATAATAAATGCTAAATATGCTACTCATTTCTAAGAAGAATTTTTATGTTTTATATAGCAAAAGACCATACTTCCCGTGCACTTCTGGAAACAACTTGATGTCATATTGTGGTCAAAGACACGATTCACAGCATATCAACTCAAGACACCATCAAAAAGGTGAATTCCATTAAGGTAAATATATGTGGTTTATTTTAGGGCTGCGGAAATTATCGATTAATTTCTCGATAATTTTTTTTATCGATTAAATTTTTTTTAATCGATAAAATAGTGAATAAAATTAAAGAAAAATATTTTTGAAAATATTGTCGCTTTATTAATAATTTATGATGATTTATTCATAATTAATAACAGTATGCTTTTTTACGTACTAACTTCTCCATTTATAAAACAGATTTTTAAAGTGTAAACTTTAAAATAAGCTGTTTTTTAAAAAAGGAAAATGATAAAAAAAAAACAATGTTTTTACTTAATAACAATAACAAAATCACATTTCTGTGACATTGTATTGCATTGCACTACTTATATTTAAATTTAAAAAATGTCAATTGCCGGTTTTTGTTACTTTCCTTGAAATTTTCAATTTTATGACGTCATAAATCTTATTTTAATTAATTTTATATTAATCGATAACAGCCCTAGTTTATTTACTATATGAGTTTGGCGACCTCCAAGAAACCCCTTTAGGGATCACGACCCATAATTTGAGAACCCGTGCTCTAGGAAAAAATGAGCAAGTCGTACACGGTATGTAATTCACGAAAGTAGTACAAAGTCGTAAAAACATTTGGGGGTCGGGCCGGAAACTGGAATGTTTAAGTCGAATATCGTAAAATATTCAAAACCAAAATTTCAGTTAATAGAGAAATATGAGATTGAAAATACAAAATGAAAAAAAATTAAGTTTCTCATTTTTTCCATTTATTTGTATTTCCTCCATTTAACACACTTGAAGCATAATTGTCTCCCTTACCAGATTAGTGGAAACAAAAAAGGAATTAAAATTAAAATAGGAGACGAAACGAGATTACAGGAGTCGCATCGTTCCGTGTGCATTTCGTCAGGTCTGACCTCACTTTACGTCAGTCGGTGCCAGACAAATGCCCAGAATGCCAGTCGACGGTTAACAAGACGTCATCGCCGAATGTCTCTCGTAGCTCAGCTAATGGGCCAGGTATCGCTGACATTCCTTTATGTATGACGAACTTAAGGCCATCAGCTGACAGGCACACGCGCGGGGACTCCCTAGTGGCAAAATACATCAAGGGCGTCCGCCCCACCCTACAGTCAGTGGGGAGTTACATCCAGGGGCGTCTCCAACGCCCTCTAGTGAATGGTGAGTCTTGTGTAGGTCATAAATATTAATGTCGTAATTTGGTTGTGTCAGTGTTCATGTGGTTGTGTAAGTGTTCATGTGGTTGTGTCATTCTTCATGTGGTTGTGTCAGTCTTCATGTGTCAGTGTTTATGTGGTTGTGTCAGTCTTCATGTGGCTGTGTCAGTCTTTATGTGGTTGTGTCAGTCTTCATGTGTTTGTGTCAGTCTTGATATGGTTGTGTCCGTCTTCATGTGGTTGATGTGATTGTGTCAGTCTTCATCTGGTTGTGTTAGTCTTCATGTGGTTGTTTCAGTCTTCATGTGGTTGTGTCAGTGTTCATGTGGTTGTGTCAGTCTTCATGTGGTTGTGTCAGTGTTCATGTGGTTGATGTGATTGTGTCAGTCTTCATGTGGTTGTGTTAGTCTTCATGTGGTTGTTTCAGTCTTCATGTGGTTGTGTCAGTCTTCATGTGGTTGTGTCAGTCTTCATGTGGTTGTGTCAGTCTTCATGTTACTGTGTCAGTCTTCATGTGGTTGTGTTAGTCTTCATGTGGTTGTTTCAGTCTTCATGTGGTTGTGTCAGTATTCATGTGGTTGTGTCAGTCTTAATGTGGTTGTGTCAGTCTTCATGTTGTTGTGTCAGTCTTCATGTGGTTGTGTCAGTCTTCATGTGGTTGTGTCAGTCTTCATGTTCTTGTGTCAGTCTTCCTGTGGTTGTGTCAGTCTTCATGTGGTTGTGTCAGTCTTCCTGTGGTTGTGTCAGTCTTCATGTTACTGTGTCAGTCTTCATGTCGTTGTATCAGTCTTCATGTGGTTGTGTCAGTCTTCATGTGGTTGTGTCAGTCTTCATGTGGTTGTTTCAGTCTTCATGTGGTTGTGTTAGTTTTCATGTGGTTGTGTCAGTCTTCATGTGGTTGTTTCAGTCTTCATGTGGTTGTGTTAGTCTTCATGTGGTTGTGTTAGTCTTCATGTGGTTGTGTCAGTCTTCATGTGGTTGTTTCAGTCTTCATGTGGTTGTGTCAGTCTTCGTGTGGTTTAGTCAGTATTCATGTGGTTGAGTCTGTCTTCATGTGGTTGATGTGGTTGTGTCAGTCTTCATGTGGTTGTGTGAGTCTTCATGTGGTTGTGTCAGTCTTCATGTGGTCGTGTCAGTCATCGTGTGGTTGTGTCAGTCTTCATGTGGTTGTGTCAGTCTTCATGTGGTTGTGTCAGTCTTATTGTGGTTGTATCAGTCTTCATGTGTTTGTGCCAGTCTTCATGTGGTTGTGTCAGTCATCGTGTGGTTTTGTCAGTCTTCATGTGGTTGTGTCAGTCTTCATGTGGTTGTGTCAGTCTTCATGTGGTTGTGTCAGTCTTTATGTGGTTTAGTCAGTCTTCATGTGTTTGTGTCAGTCTTCATGTGGTTGATGTGGTTGTGTCAGTCTTCATGTGGTTGTGTCAGTCTTCATGTTGTTGTGTCAGTATTCCTGTGGTTGTGTCAGTCTTCATGTGGTTGTGTCAGTCTTCCTGTGGTTGTGTCAGTCTTCATGTTACTGTGTCAGTCTTCATGTCGTTGTATCAGTCTTCATGTGGTTGTGTCAGTCTTCATGTGGTTGTTTTAGTCTTCATGTGGTTGTTTCAGTCTTCATGTGGTTGTGTTAGTCTTCATGTGGTTGTGTCAGTTTTCATGTGGTTGTTTCAGTCTTCATGTGGTTGTTTCAGTCTTCATGTGGTTGTGTCAGTCTTCATGTGGTTGTGTCAGTCTTCATGTTGTTGTGGCAGTCTTCATGTTGTTGTGCCAGTCTTCATGTGGTTGTGTCAGTCTTCATGTTGTTGTGTAAGTCTTCATGTAGTTGTGTCTGTCTTCATGTTACTGTGTCAGTCTTCATGTGGTTGTGTCAGTCTTCATGTGGTTGTGTCAGTCTTCATGTTGTTGTGTCAGTCTTCCTGTTGTTGTGTCAGTCTTCATGTTATTGTGTCATTATTCATGTCATTGTGTCAGTCTTCATGTGGTTGTGTCAGTGTTTATGTTGTTGTTTCAGTCTTCATGTTGTTGTTTCAGTCTTCATGTGGTTGTGTCATTATTCATGTCATTGTGTCAGTCTTCATGTGGTTGTGTCAGTATTCATGTGGTTGTGTCAGTCTTCATGTTGTTGTGTCAGTCTTCATGTTGTTGTGTCATTATTCATGTCAATGTGTCAGTCTTCATGTGGGTGTGTCAGTCTTCATGTTGTTGTGTCAGTCTTCATGTGGTTGTGTCAGTGTTCATGTGGTTGTTTCAGTCTTCATGTGGTTGTTTCAGTCTTCATGTGGTTGTGTTAGTCTTCATGTGGTTGTTTCAGTCTTCATGTGGTTGTATCAGTCTTCATGTGGTTGTGTCAGTCTTCATGTGGTTTTGTCAGTCTTCATGTGGTTGTTTCAGTCTTCATGTGGTTGTGTCAGTCTTCATGTGGTTGTATCAGTCTTCATGTGATTGTGTCAGTGTTCATGTTGTTGTGTCAGTCTTCATGTGGTTGTGTCAGTCTTCATGTTGTTGTTTCAGTCTTCATGTTGTTGTGTCAGTCTTCATGTGATTGTGTCAGTCTTCGTGTGGTTTAGTCAGTATTCATGTGGTTGAGTCTGTCTTCATGTGGTTGATGTGGTTGTGTCAGCCTTCATGTGGTTGTGTTAGTCTTCATGTGGTTGTGTCAGTCTTCATGTGGTCGTGTCAGTCATCGTGTGGTTGTGTCAGTCTTCATGTGGTTGTGTCAGTGTTCATGTGGTTGTGTCAGTCTTCATGTGTTTGTATCAGTCTTCATGTGGTTGTGTCAGTGTTCATGTGGTTGTGTCAGTCTTAATGTATTTGTGTCAGTCTTCATGTGGGTGTGTCAGTGTTCATATTGTTGTGTCAGTCTTTATGTGGTTGTGTCAGTCTTCATGTGGTTGTGTCAGTGTTCATGTGGTTGTGTCAGTGTTCATGTGATTGTGTCAGTCTTCATGTGGTTGTATCAGTCTTCATGTGTTTGTGTCAGTCTTCATGTGGTTGTGTCAGTCTTCATGTGTTTGTGTCAGTCATCGTGTGGTTTTGTCAGTCTTCATGTGGTTGTGTCAGTCTTCATGTGGTTGTGTCAGTCTTCATGTGGTTTAGTCAGTATTCATGTGGTTGTGTCAGTCTTCATGTGGTTGATGTTGTTGTGTCAGTCTTCATGTGGTTGTGTCAGTCTTCATGTGGTTGTGTCAGTCTTCATGTGGTTGTGTCAGTCTTCATGTGGTTGTATCAGTCTTCATGCGTTTGTGCCAGTCTTCATGTGGTTGTGTCAGTCATCGTGTGGTTTTGTCAGTCTTCATGTGGTTGTGTCAGTCTTCATGTGGTTGTGTCAGTCTTCATGTGGTTGTGTCAGTCTTCATGTGGTTTAGTCAGTATTCATGTGTTTGTGTCAGTCTTCATGTGGTTGATGTGGTTGTGTCAGTCTTCATTTGGTTGTGTCAGTCTTCATGTTGTTGTGTCAGTCTTCCTGTGGTTGTGTCAGTCTTCATGTGGTTGTGTCAGTCTTCCTGTGGTTGTGTCAGTCTTCATGTTACTGTGTCAGTCTTCATGTCGTTGTATCAGTCTTCATGTGGTTGTGTCAGTGTTCATGTGGTTGTGTCAGTCTTCATGTGGTTGTGTCAGTCTTCATGTTGTTGTGGCAGTCTTCATGTTGTTGTTCCAGTCTTCATGTGGTTGTGTCAGTCTTCATGTTGTTGTGTCAGTCTTCATGTAGTTGTGTCAGTCTTCATGTTACTGTATCAGTCTTCATGTGGTTGTGTCAGTCTTCATGTGGTTGTGTCAGTCTTCATGTTGTTGTGTCAGTCTTCCTGTTGTTGTGTCAGTCTTCATGTTGTTGTGTCATTATTCATGTCATTG
Organism: Radix auricularia; assembly: GCA_002072015.1. Taxonomy (NCBI): domain Eukaryota; kingdom Metazoa; phylum Mollusca; class Gastropoda; family Lymnaeidae; genus Radix; species Radix auricularia. The sequence continues at coordinate 1,659,055 of MUZC01000125.1, forward strand.
TGTCAGTCTTCATGTGGTTGTGTCAGTGTTTATGTTGTTGTTTCAGTCTTCATGTTGTTGTTTCAGTCTTCATGTGGTTGTGTCATTATTCATGTCATTGTGTCAGTCTTCGTGTGGTTGTGTCAGTCTTCATGTTGTTGTTTCAGTCTTCATGTTGTTGTGTCAGTCTTCATGTGGTTGTGTCAGTCTTCATGTGGTTTAGTCAGTATTCATGTGGTTGAGTCTGTCTTCATGTGGTTGATGTGGTTGTGTCAGTCTTCATGTGGTAGTGTCAGTATTCATGTGGTTGTGTCAGTCTTCATGTTGTTGTGTCAGTCTTCATGTTGTTGTGTCATTATTCATGTCATTGTGTCAGTGTTCATGTGGTTGTATCAGTCTTCATGTGGTTGTATCAGTCTTCATGTGGTTGTGTCAGTGTTCATGTGGTTGTGTCAGTCTTAATGTATTTGTGTCAGTCTTCATGTTGTTGTGTCAGTGTTCATATTGTTGTGTCAGTCTTTATGTGGTTGTGTCAGTCTTCATGTGGTTGTGTCAGTCTTCATGTGGTTGTGTCAGTGTTCATGTGATTGTGTTAGTCTTCATGTGGTTGTATCAGTCTTCATGTGTTTGTGTCAGTGTTTGTGTGGTTGTTTCAGTCTTCATGTGTTTGTGTCAGTCATCGTGTGGTTTTGTCAGTCTTCATGTGGTTGTGTCAGTCTTCATGTGGTTGTGTCAGTCTTCATGTGGTTTAGTCAGTATTCATGTGGTTGTGTCAGTCTTCATGTGGTTGAAGTTGTTGTGTCAGTCTTCATGTGGTTGTGTCAGTCTTAATGTGGTTGTGTCAGTCTTCATGTGGTTGTGTCAGTCATCGTGTGGTTTTGTCAGTCTTCATGTGGTTGTGTCAGTCTTCATGTGGTTGTGTCAGTCTTCATGTGGTTGTGTCAGTCTTCATGTGGTTGTATCAGTCTTCATGTGGTTGTGCCAGTCTTCATGTGGTTGTGTCAGTCTTCGTGTGGTTGTGTCAGTATTCATGTGGCTGTCTTATCTTATATGTTACAGACGCTCCTTATGTACAGAAGATTATTGCGTCCAACGTATTTCTATGGTTTGTGTTTAGTCCTGTATTCTTACTAGAGTTTTAAAAGATGTTAAAGTGGTGGCTTTCCTGGTTTCTTCACACAACCCATTCCACGCCCGAATACCGGACGGAAAGAAAGAAAACTTGTATGTGTTTGTTCTTGCATATGGAATAAGAAAGGTCTTTTTAACTTTATGTCTATTTGAGGGTTGTATTAGGTTATCTTTGTGTTGTATTTCTAAATTAGAATTAATTGCCTTATGTATTATTTCTAATTTACTCTTGGTTCTTCTATCCTCTAGTGTTTCAAGGTTTAATGATTTAACTAACGGTGTTACTCTTGTCAGTTTTGAATATTCTCCAGTAATGAATCTGGCAGCTCTTTTTTGGATTTGTTCTAACTTATCAATATTTTCTTTTGTGGATGGGTCCCATACAGAAGACGCATATTCTAGTATAGGTCTCACCAGGGTGAGGTAGCATTTTAGTGTCAGTCTTCATGTGGTCGTGTCAGTCTTCATGTGGTCGTGTCAGTCTTCATGTTGTGTCAGTCTTCACGTTGTTGTGTTAGTCTTCATGTGGTTGTGTCAGTCTTCATGTGGTTGTGTCAGTCTTCATGAGGCTGTTTCAGTCTTCATGTGGTTGTGTCAGTCTTCATGTGGTTGTGTCAGTCTTCATGTGGTTGTGTCAGTCTACATGTGGCTGTGTCAGTCTTCATGTGGTTGTGTCAGTCTTCATGTTGTTTTGTCAGTCTTCACGTTGTTGTGTTAGTCTTCATGTGGTTGTGTCAGTCTTATTGTTACTGTGTCAGTCTTCATGTGGTTATGTCAGTCTTCATGTGGTTGTGTCAGTCTTCATGTGGTTGTGTCATGTCATATTTCTGGAATTAGGAAGGATTTTTTAAAATTTGGTAATTTTTTGTTTAAAATAGATTTATATGATTATTATTATTATTACTTTTTTTTTTGGTTTATGGGTGCGTTTTTAAGATAAAGTTGGGTTATTTTACGCATTTTGGGTCTGGACATCCGGGTACTCCTAGGGCACCGTTTTGGGATGGTGCAAACATGTTTAATTCAGTGGCGCGTGTCAGAAGATGAACGCACTTTGGTGCGACCCGTTGGGGGAACGCACTTCAATTCCACTGAGAGGTGTCTGGTTTGCTGTTACACATTGGACATGGCTCTCAGTGGCGATAATGTCATCCCAGAAATTCCTCATACTTTCCCAGGGATTTCCTCAGACTTTCCCCAGAATTTCCTTAAATGTTTTGATACCGTCAATGTGTTGTTCTCTCTGTGTGCTTTAAAACCACGTGTGACAGAAACGAGTCTATGTTTACACTTTTTATATTACAGCTGATGTTTATCAGTTGAAAATTATACTAGACATCTTTGTAAAAAATATTGTATATGGACGTCTCTGAATTGTTGCACCTAAAAACCAACAAATATGTTGGACTTATTGATCATTTTAGCTTACGATGAGGCATGACGCCTGGACAAGACCTAGATGGACTGGTCACCTTCTATCATCACTGATCAACATTTTCAATTTTTAATCAACATGAAACTTGATCATTCATAAGATGTTTTCAAACGTCATTCGCAGATCAATGTGATATATTTGTGGTCCAAACGTTCTGCGCGTGATAATTCACAAATTAACGTGATACTTCCGTGTTTCCTGCCGCACCTGTTCACTAGCTCTGTGAAATTCTATCACATCCCATGGTAATAAGAATAATTTCTGTAAGTCCCCGCCCCCACATCGCCCCCGCCCCCTCACCCCGCCTCCACACACACACAGGTATTGACAGCAGTTAATTCCGTGCCGGTCTATTGAGCAACACGTTATGTTTTCTTTTTTTGCGTTTTTTTGCCGTGGACATCGAAGCGTGTCTACCCCCTAGTTGAGTATTGATGTCTTTAGACCAGTTAATCACATAAAGTGGTCGCGTTCTTATTCGCCATGCGTCTTGCTTTCAAACAGAAGTAACAAAGGTGTGTGGTTGGGGGGGGGAGTGGGGGATAAAGTTGACGTCACCGATTCGTTGCCCAATCAGAATAAAGGGTCTAAGTTGGCACCAGATATAAAGTTGGAAATGTGCCGTTACGTAACGCGTTGTGGGAAAATATAAATATATTGTAACCAAGTTTATAGACATTTCGTTGTGATTTGTTTTAAGATATTGATGTTATGTGCTACAAGATTTGAGTCTAACACAAACCGATTACACAAGGTAAATATTCAATTTTAAAAAAATATTGTATGTATCTTCTCTTTTTTTTTTTTACTCGCCTTTACCCATCACCTATTTCCATTTACATCACCTTTACCCGTCACCTATTTCCATTTACATCACCTTTACCTGTCACCTATTTCCATTTACACCACCTTTACCCGTCACCTATTTCTATTTACATCACCTTTACCTGCAACCTCTTTCCATTTATACCACCTTATTTACCCACCACCTCTTTCCATTGACACCACCTTTACCTGCCACCTCTTTCCATTTATACCACCTTATTTACCCGCCACCTTTTTCCATTTACATCACCTTTACTCCTTATGTTTAAATCTTTCTCTTGTATTTCCTTGAATCTACTTCTTCACCTCATCTTCTTATAGCTTCTGCTTTCCTTTCTGTTAATCAAATTAATCTCAATCTGTTTCAATTAAAAATAATCATTTCACTGTCAAGTAGTTGAGTTGATCTCCATAACAATTCAATCAGTCGGGACTGAGATACAGTTTTAAATATGAACCTATTTTTAAAATAAAACGGAACAGCTGCTGTTTTAGAACAGCGGGCTGTTTGCTTGGAATACGTAAATACGTACAGATGTTTACAACAGAATCTTAACTCCACGTGTCAAGGCCACGGATTAAGTAACTAGGTGAAGAAATCAAAGTGCAGATGTGTATACTTCCTTCATTGTCGGGGCAAATGCTTTCCATTGCGTGTGTATTTTTCTCCCTTTTTATTTTTTTTTTATTTTTTTAAAAACAAAATTAAATGTTTTAATTCTAAATCAGGGATACCTCACAAGATTCACATCATTGATTCTAGTTCACTTTGTTCCATTATTTCACCTGAACTCAGTTATCCACCCAAAGTCACCATGTGTTTATCTCCCCCTTGTTTATCCCCAGAATGTCCCCGGTGACCATCGGACTAGCGGCCTTGGCCTTGTTGGTGTTTTGGTATCACCTGAGAGCCAGGTCGAGGCGGAACCAGGCCAAAGGTCAACTCATTCCAGGCCCCACAGGCCTCGGCTGTATCAAAGCTTTCATAAGTGGGGCGAGGAAGAACAACCTTCACGTTTTGGCCTCGTCATGGGCGGAGAAATACGGCAACGTTGTCAGGGTCCGACTTTTCACGCAGGACATCGTCTATATTAACGACGCCAAAATTGTGCGCCATCTCTTCAATCACCCCGCCCTGAAAGAACTGACCAACGACCGACCCCCAACCTTCATCAGCAAGTACGTGGTCTATGGAGACAAGAGCGTGGCCTTCACGTCCAGGACCGTCCAGCAGAGGGTCCGCAGAAAGCTCTTCCACAGCGTCCTCAAGTTCTACGGCGAGAACGTGACAAGATTCGAGGAGATCTTCACGAAAAGTCTAAGCAAACTGACCACCCAGATGCAGGACCTGAAAGCCGTTGACCTGTCGCACGAGATCTCCACGGCCACGCTGCGTGTAGTGGACACGCTGTTGGCAGGCGAAGGGTCGGACAACAGTCCAGAGAAACTGGCCACTTTGGAGAACTTCGACTCGGCTTTCAGCGAGTTGTTTTTCTTTGACAACGAAACCTTGCTGCAGCCCTTCCCGTTTCTGCGGTTTGTGCCCGGCCTGTCCTTCAAGTCGAAATACGACGCCTTGATACAGGCCCGCGACAACCTGGTCCGGACGTACTTTGACGACATCAAGAAAACTTACGTCAGAGGTCAAGAGCGGGGCGTTGTTGACCAGCTGCTGACAGCCCAGGCGACCCACGAGGAAAAGGGCAACAAAACCATGGTCGAAGATGACGTCATCAAAGCCCTGCTGTGCGAGACGACCATCGCAAGTTTCCTGACAACCGCCCACTCTATGAACACACTTTTCTTACTGCTCATACTGCATCGAGAAATCCAAGATAAACTCTACGCCGAGGTTGAAAGGGTCGTAGGCGACGACCCCCCGAGCTTAAAGCACCGCGGTTCCATGCCCTACACCGAGGCCGCCATCTTGGAAGTACTTCGCTACGCCACGGCCGGACCGTTCTTACTTCCCCATTACTGCCGGGATGATGTCCCCTTGGGGGAGTTTACCATCAAGAAGGACACGATCCTTCTGGCCAACGTCTGGTACTGCCACCGTCGTGGTGACCAGTGGAATGACCCGTGGACGTTCAGACCAGAACGGTTCCTTGACGAAGGCGGCGCCTTGGTCCCCGCTGATCACCCCGTCAGACAGAACTTGTTGGTCTTCGGTACCGGAAGCAGGTCGTGCCCCGGGGAAGCGTTTGCAAGGTCAAGGATGTTTCTGATCGTTGTCACACTCGTCAAAAACTTTGAGTTCTTCGCCCTGGACAATGTCCAGCTGCCGGACCCTGACCCTCGATCTTGGAAACCAAACGCTGTGATGGCTCCTGGTCCTTATAGGTGTGGAATCCGGTCGAGAACTGTTTAAGTTGTTAACTTAGTCTTTCATTTTACAGTGTTGTCATACTAAGTTGAAAGTTCAGACTTTGAATTCGATCACATATTATGTATTGATGATAGTAGATACGATATGTACGGTAGATACGGTAGGTACGGTAGATATGATAGGTATGGTAGATACGGTAGATGCAGTAAGTACGGTAGATAGGTTGTTACGGTAGATGCAGTAAGTACGGTAGATAGGTTGTTACGGTAGATGCAGTAAGTACGGTAGATACGGTAGTTACGGTAGGTACGGTAGATACGGTAGATGCAGTAAGTACGGTAGATACGGTAGTTACGGTAGATACGGTAGATGCTGTAAGTACGGTAGATACGGTAGATGCAGTAAGTACGGTAGATACGGTAGTTACGGTAGATACGGTAGATGCAGTAAGTACGGTAGATACGGTAGATGCAGTAAGTACGGTAGATACGGTAGGTACGGTAGATACGGTAGATGCAGTAAGTACGGTAGATACGGTAGTTACGGTAGATACGGTAGATGCAGTAAGTACGGTAGATACGGTAGTTACGGTAGATGCATTAGAAACAATAGATACGGTAATGTTTCATGCTGTAGCTTGAATTTTAACCAAAATAAAATAAAAGAACGTTGCTTATTACGTAATTCAAATGATATTTGTGTATTTGCCAACAATGAACAGCCACCGTGTTCAGGACATAGTGTGTTTTACACGTTCAAGGATGTATACGATGTTTGAACCAATATTTAATGAGTTTTGAAATCTTCATCCGCTGAAAGATACTACAATAATGATAAACTCAAATAATGACTATAATTATTTTATTACTCGTAACTATTTTATTACTCGTAACTATTTTTATTACACATAACTAATTTATTACGCACAAATATTTTATTAGTTATTCCTTCACATGTTCTCCCCATAATTCAGATTGTTATTACGTTTATACAAAAATTGTACATTTTAATTACAATTTATGTTACAACTATTTACAACTGATGTACAACATTTACTGTTAAATATCTGATATAAATGGCGATTCAAAATTAAGCAGCTTGATTATATTTATAAACGGACATTTTTCTATTGAAATTGTCGGTTTTCTCATGGTACTCGTGTTTTGTTTTATCATCATTATACTCGCGTGTATCATTAATGTTTGGATTGACTAGAATTTTACCATCATTACCTTCACATCTATCATTGATGTTTATATTGACTAGAATTTTATCATCACTATCCTCGCATCTATCATTGATGTTAATATTTACTAGAATACAGCCATGCAGAAATGTTAACTCCAGGCGCCATGTTGTTGAAGTTGATTGTGTTTGCAAGTGAATTAATTAAATGAAGAAGATAAAAACCACATTTTTTATGTTAACTATTTTCTCTCGATTTTTCTAGTCCCGTGTCACCAAGGTTTAGAGTCACGAATGTTCTGGTAAACTTTCCAACAAATATGATTGAGGTGACTTCACCTAAGTCAATGCCAGTATGTTCTATAACATGATGATAACAGACTGATGGAAGATGAGAAATTTTGAATTTTTGGGGGTCTGCTGGTCACTTATTAGCATTTCAATACTTCTTAAAGTGGTGGTTCGTGGACCGGTGCCGTCCGTGGGCAATCCGCTACCGGTCCGTGGGCCATCCGCTGCCGGTCCGTGGGCCATCCGCTGCCGGTCCGTGGGCCATCCGCTGCCGGTCTTCAGAAGTATTCAAGAAAGGGCCAACAAATACAATTATAATACCAGATCGTTGTTGTTGAGCCTTCTCGTCCATGAGGGACATCCACCGATCATCGTAGGCGTCTGCACTTCCTCCTAGGACATAGGCCACCTACAAGAGACCTCCAGGTATTTCTATCCTGGGCCAGTTTCTCCAGGATGTTCCATTGATTCTCTTGATGTTTGCCTCCAATTCTCGGCGCCAAGTGTTTTTTGGACGGCCTCTTTTCCGTTTACCCTGTGGGTTCCATTTCAGGGGTTGTCTTGTTGTATTAGAAGCAGGTTTTTTTTAGTGTATGACTGATCCACCTCCACCGCTTTTAAAGAATCTCTTCCTCAATGGGCTTCTGTTTCGTCCGCTAATCCCAGATTAGCAACCATTAATAACCCTATATAATAGGTCAATCTTTGGCAATAAGAACACAAAATGAAACAAGTAAAATAAAATAACTTACATTTCTTCACTATCACGTCAATACAGAGAAAATAGTGCACCGTGCCTGGTGTATTGGAAAAATTCCTGCCGGTCCGCCATAGTAAAAAATTAAGAAGTACTGATTTAGAGAGCATTTAACAAAGGTTTGCAAGACAGAGATATGGGCGTATTCTAAGGGGGGGGGGCAAGGGAGGCTTTTGCCCCCCCCCCCTAAATTTAAGAAAAATGTCATAAAGTTGCTACAATAAAACTGAACTAGATTTCCTGCAAGATTATTACATTGAAGACAGCGTACATGAGTTTATTAGAAATAAGAATTATATCTGCAAGTATAACTTATTACATTATCGTAATTATTAAAATAATGGTTTCCAAGTCGAACAGTTACTATACTAATAAAATAGAGCGCGGTGGTCAAAGTGTTAGTGCGCTGCGGCACTAAAATTTCCAAAATAAAAATAAAAATAATAAATCGGTCACGGGTTCAAATCCTGGTTCTGGCACCCCTACGGGTAGATGATGCTCGTTAAAACCTTGGCTGGTAGTTCATCTAGGAGAAGGAAACTCCGAATACAAATCCTCCGCTGCCTTGCGGCTATACCTGCCTTGCGGGAAAGGCTAAGGGAGTAAACCCTGAAAGAAAATCAGGAATTGGAGCCCCTACAGGCGGTCTATACATAAGACTTATGTACATACCGGCAGCTCCTGCGACGCCAATGGCAGCCAAGCTGCATCGACGCAAGTCGTTCCCTTGGTTACACCATTGACGTGGAGAGGGGGGATATGCTGTGTGGGCAGCATCTAATTCTCCATAATACCCGCCGCAAGGTGTCGACAAAACACGGGAAGCAGCAGTTACCGGTTATAAGCCAAAGCTCAATTGACGTAGAGCTAGGCGCCAGGGGCTGCTTCCGACGGTGGGAGAGACTACCAATGTCTCACTGGACAGCTACCGCCCGCCTCAAACTGGGCAGCCCCCAGTCAAATAGGTGCTATCCCGTCATGGCCTGCCTTCTCCACTGGGTGCGTGGAGATTAGAGTACCACTCAACAAGTGGGCCACTAAGCCCTGCACCAAGAAATACAAAAAAGAAAAAGAAGACCCCAGCTCTTCGAATCGCTAGCTGGAACGTGAGGACTATGTGTCCCGGCATCACTGATGATCTGCAGTCCATAAACGACACACGGAAGACAGGAATAATCGATAGAGAACTTAAAAGGCTAAAGATTGACATAGCATGCCTTCAGGAGACCAGGCTCCCAGACAACGGTTCACTCAAAGAGGCCAATTACACCTTCTTCTGGCAAGGCAGACCGAAAGACGAACCTAGACAGCATGGTGTGGGTTTCGCTGTTAAAAACACTCTTCTACCATCCATTGAACCACCGTCATCAGGCACGGAGAGGATCCTCACTCTAAGACTCAGAACAACTGCGGGCCCAGCAAACATTCTTAGTGTGTATGCCCCAACACTCTATTCAACTCCGGAAGAGAAGGACCAGTTCTATGGAGCGTTAGACCAGGCAATAGCCGGCATCCACAAAGACGAGGCAATCTATCTCCTAGGAGATTTCAATGCTAGAGTGGGGAGCGACCACGAAGCCTGGCCCACCTGCCTTGGACTATTTGGAAGAGGAAAGTTAAATGAAAATGGACAAAGGCTTCTGGAATTGTGCTGCTCACGAGGCTTGTGTGTGACCAACACTTTCTTCAAGTGCAAGGATATACATCAAGTATCTTGGAGACACCCTCGATCCCACCAATGGCACCAGCTGGACCTCATTATCACCAGGCGTGCACAACTAGCTAGCGTCCTACTCACTCGCAGCTATCACAGTGCCGACTGTGACACGGATCATTCCCTTGTCGCCAGCAAAGTACGAATAATGAGGAAAAACTCGTACCACACAAAGAAAAAGGGAAGTCCACGCATCAATACCTCCTGCATGAAAGACCCTGCGATAGCGCAGCTGTTCAAAGACAAGGTGAAGGAAAGTCTCTCAAAGATGTCCCCATGCGTCACCATTGACTCCAAATGGACGCAACTGAGAGACACAATCTATACATCCGCAATACAAGCCTTTGGCAAAAAATCTCACAAAAACACGGACTGGTTTGATGAACATTGGGACGAGATGAAACCCGTCACTGAAGCAAAAAGGAAAGCTCTTATGGCTTACAAGGAAAAGCCTACACCTGACAATTTGCATGCTTTAAAAACAGCTAAGTCACTTGCCCAAAAGGTTGCACGTAAATGTGTCAATACCTACTGGCTTAAGCTCTGTTCCAGTATACAATCAGCTGCAGACATGGGCAATGCAAAAGTCATGTACGAAAACATCAAAAAGGCAACGGGCCCCTTGACGTCAAAAGCTGCTCCCCTAAAGTCCAAAAATGGAGAAATTATTCAAGACCAGGCAGCACAGCTAAAACGGTGGGTTGAGCATTATCTGGAATTGTATTCAACAGTTACCACAGTCTCCAGCACCGCTCTAGATGACATCCCAGATATGCCACTCATGGAAGAACTTGATGTCGTGCCCACACAGGAAGAGCTGAGCAAAGCAATTGACAGTCTAGCTTGTGGAAAAGCGCCTGGGAATGATGGAATACCACCAGAGGTTCTAAAGAGTGGCAAGACAGCTTTACTCCAACCATTGCACGAGATTCTGTCCCTCTGCTGGGAACAGGGCTACATCCCCCAAGACCTAAAGGATGCAAATATAGTGACACTATATAAAAACAAAGGTGATAGGAGTGATTGCAATAATTATCGCGGCATTTCACTCCTTAGTATTGTAGGAAAGACCNTGCCCACACAGGAAGAGCTGAGTAAAGCAATTGACAGTCTAGCTTGTGGAAAAGCGCCTGGGAATGATGGAATACCACCAGAGGTTCTAAAGAGTGGCAAGACAGCTTTACTCCAACCATTGCACGAGATTCTGTCCCTCTGCTGGGAACAGGGCTACATCCCCCAAGACCTAAAGGATGCAAATATAGTGACACTATATAAAAACAAAGGTGATAGGAGTGATTGCAATAATTATCGCGGCATTTCACTCCTTAGTATTGTAGGAAAGACCTTTGCCCGCGTTATACTAAAACGTTTACAAAGCCTAGCATCCCGCGTCTATCCAGAATCTCAGTGTGGTTTCCGGTCCGGTCGGTCTACCATAGACATGGTGTTCTCCATACGACAGCTCCAGGAAAAATGCAGAGAGCAGCAGATGCCACTATACATTGCATTTGTGGACCTTACAAAAGCCTTCGACTTAGTCAGTCGCAACGGGCTATTCCAAATACTGGCAAAAATTGGATGTCCCCCTCACCTACTTGCCATCATCAGACAGTTCCATGAAAATATGCTTGGCACAGTACAGTTCGATGGAGCTAAGTCAGAGGCCTTCCCTGTCAGCAGCGGAGTTAAACAAGGTTGTGTACTCGCACCAACACTCTTCGCAATATTCTTCTCTGTACTTCTTCGATACGCATTCAAGGATAGCAGTGAGGGAATCTGGTTACATACCAGAGCTGATGGAGGACTTTTCAACACTGCCCGCCTCCGAGCCAAGACCAAAACGACGGATGTCCTAATTCGAGAGCTACTATTTGCGGATGATGCGGCACTAACAGCACATACAGAATCTGGTTTGCAACAACTCGTGTCAAGCTTCTCCAATGCCTGCAAAGAATTTGGTCTGCAAATCAGCTTGAAAAAGACAAACATCATGGCCCAAGACACTCGACCTCCTCCTACCATAAATATCGATAATGAAAACTTGGAGGTTGTGGACAGCTTCACCAACTTGGGATCCAAGGTCTCCAATACACTGTCCATTGAAGAAGAAATAAACAGCAGAATTTGCAAGGCAGCCGCAACAATGGCTAAACTAAATAAGCGGGTCTGGCAAAACACCAAGCTAACGGAGAAAACCAAACTGTGCGTCTATCGAGCCTGTGTCATCAGTACACTACTATATGGGAGCGAGACATGGACCACTTATACATCACAAGAGCGTAAGCTTAACAGCTTCCATTTGAGATGCCTGCGCCGCATCCTTGGTATTAAATGGCAAGACAAAGTGCCCAATAGTGAGGTCCTAATGCGTGCCAATACCCAAAGCATGTTCTCAATTCTTAGTGAAAGACGCCTGAGGTGGCTAGGACATGTCAAAAGAATGAGCCCCGGCCGCATCCCGAAGGACCTCCTATATGGTGAATTTGCTTCAGGAAAGAGGAAAACAGGTCGCCCACGCTTGCGATTTAAAGATGCTGTCAAAGGGACATGAAAGCAGCCAAAATACATACAAGTGACTGGGAGTGTAAGGCAGAAGACCGATCTACGTGGCGCACAGTTGTCAAAGAGGGCGTCATAGTAGCCGAGGAGCAAAGAATGGAGGAGGCTGCATACAGAAGAGCTAGGAGAAAGGCCAAAACATTTGGAAGCACAGAACTCGTGTGTAAAAACTGTGGCAAAGACTGTCACTCAAGGATAGGACTGCACGGCCACTCGAGAAAATGCAACCCAACCCAACGGTGATGCACCATCGTCTCATGAGACGGAAGGATGCCGGATATAAAATAGAGTATAAAACAATAAATTGTGCTTATTGTTACTGGAAGAGCTCATGCTGTCAAAAAAGCCATCTTTATCATGGGGAAAAAAATTGCTTCATCTAAAATTTCACATAGAGTCTTTGTTTCTGTTTTTGCCGCTTTACTAGTTCTACATTTCCATACATCATACCATCTCATCGATTCAATTGTCAAATGCGTAATATTCAGCCCTGGCTTGATAATCGAATGCGAGTCTTTCTAGTTTTGTCATTAAAAAGGGATGCAAATCTAAAAGGTGAATGCTGGTTTATTTTCTACACAAAAACGAGTTCCAGCGATGATATATAGAATCAAGGTAGGGTATAAACACAGTTATTCTAAAATAATCCTTAGGCAAATCAATTTTTGTGTTTTCCCTGTTCATTTGTCTTCCAGCTTGTCGTGGAGGTTGAATGTCGACACCAATGTCATCTGAAACACCTTTAGTAACTTTAAAAATTCCCATATGCCTCTCATCACAATTCTGTCGATCAACAGCTAATGTAGTCAACAAATCTTCAATGTATAACTGTACTGAGGGTACATCTAAATGCACAGATTGCAATTTTTAGGTCACAGCTTCTAGCTTTGATTAATACTTTTGTATTTTAACTTAATAAACAGCAAATGTATGATTTCTTACAGCACAAAGTAACTGATGTATTTTGGTTGCTTTTTTCCAGATTGTTTTTAAAGTTTTTAATACTCCAGTTGTTAAACAATTTCTGACACATTTTCAGCAAACAAAACGCAAGCTTTTATATTTATTATATGTCCATCTAGTTTCACATAGCAAAGGAACATTCGAAACTAGTCTTCTTCGCTGATTACGTTTTCGGAAAACCCTATAATTGACTTAATTTTTCCTATTGTGTTTCGTATAGCATTCACATCATTTAAATTGTTCACGACAAGATTTAGTTTGTGTGAACTGCAATGTACAAGTGCTGCTTTTGGGTATTTTTTCTAATTATTGCTTGGATTCCTCCTTCTTTACCTGCCATTTTAGAACATCCACCGTATCCTTAATCAACAAGCTTTGTCATATCTAATCCAAATTCTAAAGAATTTGTAATGATGGTGTTGGCTAAACCTTCAGCTGTTCTATCGATAATTTGAATATATCCCAGGAATTCTTCTGTGACCATCATTTTACCATTTTATTCGTTGACAAATCTAACACCAAGCTACAACTTCTCAATGCGTGAAATGTCATTTGTATCGTCGGCTAGTATAGAAAATGCAACTGAATTATTTGCATCACGAACAATGTATTCTCTCAAGAGAGACCAACAAATTTCGATTATAGTGATTTGCGTAGTTTCAGAGATATACTTGGCACTACAATAACCAATTGACAAATGATTACCAAAAACTTAATCTCCAGATTCAACACAAAACTCTAACAGGTCATAAAAATTACCAGAATTTGATTCCTTTCCACGAAGTGCTAAATCATGCATGCCACAAAATAAGATTGTAGAAATGATGGGACCCAGTTTGTTGTGGTTTGCTTGAATTTGGCTTCTAAAATGACGAGTCCAACTGCTCATCTATAGAAACTGATTTGGCTTCTAAATGACGAGTCCAACTGCTCATCTATAGAAACTGATTTGGCTTCCAATTATTCAACAAAATTGCTTGAATTTTCATTGTCAGTTAATAAAAAAATGTGTTTTTGTGCCCCCCCTGGAAAAATTCCTAGTGACGCCCATGGACAGAGATGGACATTGCTCATGACTGTTATGACCTACTCAGGATTGGATGTCCTCAAACAGCTTAATTATTCCTGTCAGTAGTGAAGGCAAATTTATTAACAAGAGTTTAAAAAGAATTTGACATGACGTCACATCCTGGCTCGTACTTACATGTCCCAATGAACAGTTACAATAAAAATAAAGATTCTGGAGAAAGAGGATGCCATTTAAATCAATATTTTAAAAAGATATAACGGAGATCTATCTGCAATAGATTAGTAATTGAATTGTTACGGAAAATCTTAAATATTGCGTTTTATGCCGTGTATGCAAGTTTTGTGCAGCTTTGTACAGTTACATTCAAGGACATTCACATAAAGCAAGTTATTTTGTTCCTTTGTTGGCATGAAACATTTTAAGAACACCTGCCTTAAACAGGAAGAATTTCCATGTCTGACGCGTCACACAAGTGTGATGATCAAGGTCTTCTCAAGGTCGTGAAGTACATAACCCAAGCCTCTCTCTCTTCCTCTATCTCTCTTCTCTCTCTCCTTTTCTCTCCCTCTTTCTCCTTCTCTCCCTAGCTCCCTTTCTTTCTCTCTCTCACCCCGTCTCTACCCCCTCTCCCCCTGTCTTTTTCCCCCTGTCTCTCTTCCCCGCCCCCCTCTCCCAGCAGGTGTTTTAAAACAGTCTAATTATTGAACTTTGGATGGTGTACGTGCCCGGGAAGTAAAAGATCCGCTCTGTCATGTCGTGGTCTACTTACGCCAATTGTTATGTCATGGTCTACTTACGCCAATTGTCGTCACCACCACTCAGACCTTGAAAAATTTCAACAAATTTTTGGAATTCTGCCGTGTGTGGCGGAGGGGTGGATCGGTTTGGGGGAATGAAGTGATTTAGAAAAGTGAAGAAAAGTTAGAGGAAATGTTGGGAGAAGCGTTGAAATGTAATATTTATTTCATCCTCAATGACTAGCGACAGACAATGTAGATATCTAGCAGTATAGTAGTCACTTAGTCTATAACAAGAACTTCAAGTTTGGCATTAAATTTCAAGGGCCTGTGAATCTAAGACACTTAGAGACAGTTATACGTGGCTCGGAATCTATACAATTAGAAACATGTATATAAAGCTGGTCAATCTAAGACACTTAGAGACAGTTATACGTGGCTGGGGATCTATACAATTAGAAACATGTATATAAAGCTGGTCAATCTAGGACACTTAGAGACACACATTTTCATGCACCGTTAAACAAAAAGAATTGAAGTGTCAAGACATTGAGAAGAATGGAGATATGTGTGCACGGTGGTCGAGTGGCAGCGCGCTCGACTGGCGTATCGATGGTCTCGGGTTCGGACCAATACCTACCCTGTTTAAGATTCTATTATAATTTAAGAAAATATTGTTAACATTTTTTTAAAACAATTTATTAAAAAGTAATTAATAAACAATATACTAGCCCAGAGCCCAGGATCTGTAGCGCTTAAAAACATAATACAACAGTCCATAGCAGCTTTAAAAATTCAAAATATATTTTCCTTTGTCTATGACTATGAGACAGGGGAATTAACTCAAAAAAAAAAACCAAAAGTGTCAATTACCTGTTTTTGTTACTTCCCTTGAGATGTTTTGCTTCAATCGAAATTAACGGTTAATTCATGAAATTAGTCGTTAAGTTTTCAAAAGTTAACAATCGATACCAGCACTAATTTTTATTTTTATTTTTTTTAAAAAAGCTCGCTTTGAATTTGGCAAGTGCAGCCTGTTTCCATATTCAGCCCTTTTTTTCCCCACTAAGTTTGAAACATTTAGTTCTTGATTTGCAAAAAGTATGTTATTCAAAAGGTAAAAGGAAACTGTAAACTTTAATTTCAATTGTTTCGGTAGTTAGAGTTCACAGATTTTTGGGCCAAGCAAGTTATCAAAAATATTTGACTCGGAAAATACACATCGTGAAGGTTACCTCGATATTATTCTTTGTAAATCCTCATGTCAAATATCTTTTAATCTGAAAGTAGAATTTTACCAACACCACGTGCTGTGCCAGTTGAATTTGAGGGCAAACCGGACTTACCTAATTTTTTTTCTGTCCTTTTTGGAAACGTGACATTTGTTTCCAAAGAAACGAGTGGGAAAAGGGTTAGTGACCTTGACTTTCAAAAATGAGCGAACACTAACCTTAACTTCAGATTTGATTCAAGTAGGTTAGGCGTGACGTTGTAGTCCCTTTAGAGTGATTGGGTCAAGTGGAGTAGGTGAAACTGACATGACTGGACATGGTCCAGTAACGGCAAGACAAAGTGTCAGTGACAGTAAGACTAGGTGTCAGTGACAGTAAGACAAGGTTTCAGTGACAGTAAGACAAGGTGCCAGTGACAACATACATTGTGTTAGTGACAGTAAGACAAGGTGTCAGTGACATTAAGCCAAGGTGTCAGTGACAGTAACACAAGGTGTCAGTGACAGTAAGACAAGGTGTCAGTGATATTAAGACGAGGTTCAGGACAGCAGGACAAGGTGTCAGTGACAGTAAGACAAGGTGTCAGTGACATTAAGACAAGGTGTCAGTGACAGTTAGACAAGGTGTCAGTAACAGCAAGTAAGCCAAGGTGTCAGTGACAGCAAGTAAGACAAGGTGTCAGTGACAGCAAGTAAGACAAGGTATCAGTGACAGCAACTAGGACAAGGTGTCAGTGACAGCAAGTAAGACAAGGTGTCAGTGACATTAAGACAAGGTGTCAGTGACAGTAAGTAAGACTAGGTGTCAGTGAAAGCATACAAGGTGTCAGTGACAGTAAGACAAGGTGTCAGTGGCACCAAGACAATGTATCAGTGACACCATGACACAGTTTCCTACTTTGCTACCTTTTACTCATCCCAATATTTCAGAGTTTAAGTTTAAGTTCCATGCTGAAACAATGAAGATAGAGA
>MUZC01000125.1:1696580-1707581 GCA_002072015.1 Radix auricularia
TAATTAATGAATTGGGCGAGTCTATGTTATCCTACTTATTTGGTATGCACAAGATTCACAGTGCAGAGCAAAGACATCTAAATATTATCAAGTATAATAATATTAATAAATATTTATACTAAGTAATTAATATGAATGAAAAAATTCATAATAGTTCCTAGAACTTTGAAATAAATATTTGTTTCTAAAAAAGATTTCATTGATATACAATCCTAACACCCCCCGAAAAGAATGCCAGCAATGCCAGTTCCAACATACTCCGTTGCCACAGGCTATCGGGAATCCATCTTGAAATCGATTCACAATTTATGCAGAAACCCGTATTGTAAATAATTATTACAGCCGTATTTTGTAAAAAATTATTAAATGTAACATCATTTGAGTATGTATTATGCAGTCATTTCTAAGATTATCCTTGTTTTTTATCGATAGACTGTCCTAAATTAAATACATCCAACTCTAATCATACCCTATGTGCCAGACTCGTCCAATTTTATAATGTTACTGCGATGAGACCAGCGGTGTTGCTTAAGATAATAATATCTTTTTATTAACTAAATCAACTAAACTAAAACAGGTGTAAATCTTTTGTTTAAATGTAAATAAAACTTTAAATATATTACTTACGTATTGATTGGCGTCTCAAAACACGAGTAATTCCTATTAACAAAACCACAAGACTGTGGTCAAAGAACTTAGCAGTGACTCGCAGCGTTGTCCCCGTAAACACGAAAAATGGAAAATGGTTATCTTTTTCTAAAGAAGATCGCTTCGCGCCAATAGTTACCACTCATTTGATTTTACAACAGTAATTTGAATATTATAATGATCTTTCTATCGGTGTGCGAAAAGTATTACAACTTAGTTATTTTCATTGTTTTTTCTTCGACTTAAGTTTTCAATCAGAATTTTTAAAATGAAATAATAAAGTTAGATATACTTTCTATACATCAAACGAAAGGGTAGGGTCTGCTCGTTAATTTGATGTTAACACTACGTCGCTCATTTAAATAGGCGCGACGCCATCAGCGTTTCAAACACCTTATGGTAAAAATTCACGCAAAAAAACGCCGTAAAATTTGTCAAAACTGATACTTTTTAAACACATTGAAAACACATATAGACACAAGTTACATATACAAAAGATATATATTTCTGTAGATAAAGATTTGAAGTTTATTCACATATTAATTTTATTTGTGTAAGACTCTTAGAAGTATTTTTATTTATTTTTTGAAAACTATGAAAAATGACCCCAAATCGCGTTTTTTCGCCAGTTTGGACTACCTATTGAAATGTAGTTCTTTTTTTATTTAATTGCGTGTGAATGACTTGATTAAATAATTTATAAACAGTAATTGAGACTCAGTTAAGCAACACTATAATTACTAAGTAAACTAGCCGATGTGAAGCTTACCTTTTTCTTTTTATGGCCCCTTGTAACAACAGTTTCTGTGAATTTTTACTGTTAGATGTGCCAGATGGCTGTGCAGCTAATTTACTGACGTCAGACCCTGAAGCCTTTTCTTTTTTATCTTGTAATTTAATCAAAGATGCATTGTAAGTTGTTGTTAAGAAAAATATAAAAGTAAATTCATTTTCTTTTAATCTCTTAGGATGATTTTGTTTATAAACAACACTCGTTTATTATATTCCTGTTCATATTATTATCTCAATAACTGCAATCTTAAAGGTCTAGATGAAGTAAATAAATAAGTAATTTTATGCCTTTCATTCATTCTCAGCTATTGAATTTAGATATCACGTTGCCAAATGATCTTATATTAAAGGATATTTTAAGTTCTTCAATGACAGACTTATCCTCTTTGTTGCGTTCTTTTTCTATCTGTATCTGTCTGTCGGAGACAAAGTTCAGAAATTGAACTTCATCGTCGTCAAGACCTTTAACGCTGCTACCTGCAACACAAATTTTTAAAATTGTTTTCCTTCTTATATCGTGTATTTTTGTGAAGTACCTGTGCCCATCTTTTTTCTTTTTTATCTTTATTTAATTATTATTGTTCTATCGTATAGTATGCATTATATAATGTTAATTTAATTACTTGTGTTTACTTACTTTCACTGACGAAGGCATTAGCTGAAAACTCTACTTATATATTAGTCTATAAGTAAAATTTAAGTTTTATAATTTTGATCACACAATTCATTTTTGTATCTTATTGACAAGCTTTATCATAGTCCTATTTTACATGATAAAAAAAGAAGTATTTCAATGGTTAATTCTTTACATTCACGATGCCAACAAATGAGAGGAACAGCCAAGAATTAAATGGATATTTTCTTTTAAAATATTTGTTGTCATATTTATTGAAAATATTTAATGTAAGACAAATAGTTAGTCATGAAAAAAAATCAATTTTGTTTAAAATAATAATAAATGTTTTTAAAAAAATGTTTAAAAACTGAGATTTGTACTGGAAGAAGAAGTAACATTGTCATACGCAATTTAGTCTCATCTTCAAGTTCCCGTTCTTTCAGCTCTTTGTTGGACTGTAGTTGTTCAAACAGGGATTTTGTTTTTTCTTCAGGGCATTCTGTTGCAATGAAAAAATCAAATCACATGTTTAAATCATACATTTTACTAATGATTTTTTTTTTAAAGCGTAAAAGCTGAATTTATGCTTATTATTATTTACAAAATCGTCGTGTGTGGTACTTTTTGCAATGCCAAAGGCAATAACATGGAACTCAAAACTCATAATTGAAATAATTATAAATATGGATAAGTAACGCAAGATGAATAAAAAAAATAATTCAACTTCTAAAAAGTATATAGGGTGATAGAATTTGCAGTGTATCTTTGTGTCGACCTAAGTTTCTATTAAAAACTGTCCAAAGAATCATGATCATACTCGTGTACAAAATTACATTCAAGTTGATATACCTATGTTTATTACACTACATCACAAAAATTATTTTTCATGTTCATCATGTCATGTTAACAACCTAGTTCATTTTACATTCAAATTACCAAATGGATTATCTTTTTTAGTTCATTTTACATTCAAATTACCTATTGGATCATCTTCTTTAGTTCATTTTACATTCAAATTATCTATTGGCTATTGGATCATCTTCTTTAGTTCATTTTACATTCAAATTACCTATTGGATCATCTTCTTTAGTTCATTTTACATTCAAATTACCAATTGGATCATCTTCTTTAGTTCATTTTACATTCAAATTATCTATTGGCAATTGGATCATGTTCTTTAGTTCATTTTACATTCAAATTACCTATTGGATCATCTTCTTTCCTAACTTTATCCCATTCAGCTTGTCGACGTTGCCGCTGTTCTTGGACCTCTTCTTCTGAGACAAATGCTTTGAATTGTCCACTCATGTCCAATTTAATAAGAACACCTACATAATTATCAATTTTTATAAACACACAATAATTTAATAAACATTTAAATACTACTACTACTAATTATATAAGAACATGAAATGTGGGCATATTAAGTGTCAAGTTTATTAAGATTAAGACTAATAAGGAGGAACATCTTTTTAGCATATAAATATATTATAGTGTAGGGATACAAGTCAGGGAAATGTAAAATGATAAAAGGGTTTTAATTGAAACCTTTAAAATTCAAAGTTATATACTATAATAAGTTTAGTAAAAAGGGATTTAGGCGGTTTTTTTTGTTTCAAATGTTTGTTTTTATTTATTTATATTTTTTTGAAAGTAAGGCCAGTAAGTTAGTAAGGGATAGTCTGAAGGAAGTGTCTGCTGCTACGACAAAGTAATAGCAGACAACTCAACAAGACTTGGCTAGTGTTACGACATGTTGTAACACTAGCAAAATCACTGTGAGTTGTCTGCTGTTAGGAATGGTTGTAAATATATGCTGTATTTTAATTATGATAATACTAATACTTAAATACTAAACAATAAGTCTCATAATCAAATTTTAAGATTACTTTGTAAGCTGATTAATGAATTTTAAAGGTAGAAAGAAACTTGATTGGTTACACTTAATGACAAACATTTATAAATTTAAATAATCACCATCTGACATGAGCTTCGCTAGACGATGTGATAGTAGCATATGCTTTATGGTAAAAATGGAAATGGGATCAAATCACGAATCCCGCTCCCATCCAGTTTTAAAAAGGGGTTTTTTTGTGTGTTTTGTTTGTTTGTTAAACCAATCACAATTCAATCAATGCACTGGTGACTTTAATTTTTTTTCTTTTTATTCTGAAAAGCAGTTAAGTTGATTAAATCTTAGGGGTCTACCCATATGCATTTTTGTCGGCATTACTGATATTTTTTACCGAAACGAAGTTTCTGACACTGATAATACTAATAGTGTTTGTAAGTTCCAGATCATGATCTACATAGACTTAGACATTAAGACATTGACATATTAATATGACTCACGACAAAAGGGACTATCCTTTTTAAAAATGTACCAAAAAATTAATAACTCCTTTTCAACCTTTGGCTTTGACTTACAATTGTTATTTTAAATAAATTTTGCAAACAGCCAACTTTTATGAAGGAGAACAAAACAATAGTAATAGAGTGAAAAAGAGGTTGAAGGATGAAAATAAATGGAATGGTTTCCAATGACAGGTCTGCACACTGTACATTTTATTATTCCACTCAAAACGAATTGTATTACAGTTTTAGATTCCTGCGATTATACGCGAATCTTTACTTTACTATCTAGAGTCTAGAACAGTGGTTCCCAACCTTTTCTTGTTTGAGGCACCCTTGGAAAGCCTTTCAAAAGTTCCCGGCACCCTTATAAGGAAATAGATATTTCATATATTGGTGCAATTTTTTCCCCGAAATTTTGGCGGCACCCTCAAAAGATCTCACGGCACCCCTTAGTGCCGCGGCACACCGGTTGGGAACCACTGGTCTAGAACATTTTCATTTACTGTATACTAAATTTTAATTTAATACTTGGCATAGGCATCAGTTACACAAGTATTAGCAAAATCAGCCTATATTATCGGTAGACCAATATTAAATAATCTATTTAAATAAATTTAGATTTTAGAATTAATACACAACAATAAGCCCAGATCTATTAATAATTAATGATAATGTCTTATTATATTTATATGATATGCGTGTAAAATGTAAAGAAAAGTTTGTTAAGTTAAGATATTATTTATTATAGAAATTATAGTTATAGTTATAGCGACTAAGACTAGTCGTAGTTGCGTATGTTGTAATGCTAGCAACATCCCATCAAATCGTCTGCTGGCTGCTACGACAGTTTCCTGTTTAGCGCTACGACATGTCGTAACGCTAGCAACATGACATAAACTTAAAAATCCTAGGCCTAGTCCGAAATTATCCGTCTTGAGAAAAATTAACAATGGAAAACAATACATTTTTAAAGCATGTCAATAACAGGTTGCCAAGTGAAATAAAACTAAATGACACGGATTCAGGCCGTTTGCAAGTTTTAAAGCTAATTATAAGTATTTATAAGTTATATACATACTCAAATCTGTCTTTAAAACTCTTTACCTTAGACTTAGAGTTGACAAGAAGCAAGACTGATAATATTAGTAACGCATAAAAATCGAGATCAAATACCTCTAGAAAAATTAGCGAGATGCGAAAGTATTCAAAACTTTATTTTAAATGCGTTTTGTTGTTGTTGTTTGTGTGTGTGTGTGCTCCAGAACCTCGCGGTCGAAGTGTGTTCTAAACAGTGGCGTAGCTAGGGGGGTGGTGGGGGCGGTCCGCCCCGGGTGGCACTCATTCAAAAGGCGGCACTTATGGGCATTATTTTTAAAAATGGCCATTTTCGAAAACCGCCCCTTTTCTTTTGAAAGGGGAAAACCATGGTGAAACAAAATGAATCTTAATTTTGAGTTTTAATTAACGGATTCGTGCAACATTTGTTTTATTACATAATGGTTGTTGTAACTAAAGCAAAACCGTTAAAAAATTTAAAGTCACTCAAAGTTGGTAATGATTTGTTTGGAAAATTTAGCGGTATACGTCCCAGATGGCACTTTTATTAGAAAACTGCACATAAAACAACACATCACCGCTGGTACGAAAATATGTAATATTAATATCACCATGACAGTTTTTGCGTGTGAATTTCGACATTCGCAGAATGATGCGCTAACAAGTACCTACATGACATGGTGGTTCGAATATTGTGTTTAACTTGCAAGTATTAAATTATATTACTGTTTCAGGTTTCATAAAATTATTGTAAGGTAACTTATTAAAAATTAAATTTATTTTGTTTTTATTGCATTAAAGTAGCACATATAGCTTGTGTTTTTTTTATTAAAATAACGTTATTCATTTAAAATTAACGGTTATTCATTTCTCCGTTAATAAAAACAAAGCGTATTTGAAAAATTGACATCTGAAGTAACTAGTAAAACGACACCAGATGCTGGGATTTTACTCAGTTCAATGCAATCGTTTTCTTTTCTATGGTATCTCAATTTATGGGAACCCGTCTTTTTTAAATTAATGAAAACTATGCTAACCCATTTCAAGGAACAAAAATATGTGCTATTACAGAACGCTGTTACAGAGTGTTGGGGATTGTAACTGAACACCCAGTTAGAAATAGACAAAATATGAGTGGGGAAAATTCAGAAGACATGGTTCTATCTTTAGAGCAAGTAGTACAACGAGAAATGTTGTAATAATGATGTAATAATTATAAAAGAAAAGAAAAGAACGCGGTGATGAATTACATGTCCTTGCAAGAAAATATTCGTGTATAGAATAATACCATCTAGTCTATTCAAAGAAGAATTTGAACACGAAATAAATTTCTTTATTTAAATTGATAAAGAATTGTTCGAGATTGAATGAGAAAGGATCCAGGTTTTTTATGGCAGAACACGGGCCGTCTTAGCCATTGCGGGGCCCTATGCAGCTTAGTATGCGAAAAGGATTGGGTGGGACCCAGTTTGGGTAGCCTAGGGATAAGGTATTAATAGGCAAAATAAGTAAAAATTAAAATAGGTTGGGCCTATGAAAGCGCGGGGCCCACTGCGACCGCATAGGTTGCAGGAGCCTAAGACCAGCCCTGGATGTACCTACGCTCTACACCACAAGAAGAGGCATTATGTTAGAAAAACGGGGTCTATTAAAATATATTCAAAAGTATAGGTAGATTTGAAAATTCTGTATCCAACATTGTAATTTTGCTTTTAAAAAAATCGATAGCTATCAGTGTATCTAGATATGAAAGAAGCGTCTCAAAACTGAAGTTGAAAAGAAAAATATATTTGCGCCACAATAAGTGACTTAAGACTACAAAATCTTGCAATATTGTCCACAGAGCAAGATATTACAAACAATTTAAATTTTGATTTCGTAATACACAATTTTTCTACTACGAAAGTTGGGTAAGTAAGTAAATGTATAAATAATAAAATATATGTTTACATACTGATGTATACCATTTCTTGTTTATAAAAAAATCATATATTTATAAATTTTAGAAAAGCACATTAATTGTTAATGTTTTTTGGGTTTAAATTTGGAATATCTGCGACCCCTACAACTTTCTTATGGCATTCATAACAATTATCTTGTATTTTGATAATGTGTATTTATAGGTATGTCAGCTTATGCGGCGTCTTTTATTACTGCTTACATAAATAGGGCATGTAATGGTAAAATGGTTCCCCACCTTTTACAATGTACTTCGTTTCAATTATAATTATTTATTCATGTTTATTAATTTATAAAAACCATAATATGATTGACTCAAGAGGCCGTCGTTAAATGACGTCAAGTGATTTCGGCTGATTTCCCCCCCCTGCCCCCTCGTCACATGGCGTAACGAAACGAAAACATAGACACTTTCCTCAATGTGACTTAACAAAGATCCCCCCTCCCCCATACAAGCACTATTGTCTATTTAAAAATGACGTGGTGGTCGAGAGGTAGCGCTCTCGACTGTCATACCGATGGTCACGAGTTCGAATCCACACGAAAGTGAGGATTTGTTCTCGGGGCATCACTTGCCAACAGATCATCTCTCATGGTCTGTGGACGCAATTATCTTCTGCATAGAAGGAGCGTCTGTATATCTAAGATAAGATAAAAATGAGCACGTTTAAATTCATTTTTCTTGTGTGCTCATTTAAATATGTTTTTAGTTTAAGGCTGAACTCTAATATCGCAACACGTTTAAAACCACGTAAAATGTGTCATTGAACAAAGTGTCCGTAATCATATATTTAAGTGGAACTTTTTTTTAAAAAAGCGCGTTTTGAAAAACGTCAAATGTGTGACTTCCCCCCTCTCCCGATGCGTGACGTCATTAATGGGCATATTGGAGACCGCATGGGCGGCAAAAGCTCTTGCTACGCCACTGCTTACACTTCATGTTCTCGTAGCACATCAACCACTGAACTTTCAAGTTTTGCAATCTCGCCACGTCATTTGCTGCCCATCCCAAAACAAGCTAAACGAAAACGTGTTTCCAAACAAATAGGAAAAACGGCTATTTTGATTTCTTCGCCTTAGAAAAATCTTTGATGGAAGCCAAAGAAAAAAAGAATCCAAGGCAAACGAAATCTGTCAATAAATCAAATGAAGACACACCATGCCTCTATTGTGAGGAGCTTTACTCCAGCAGCACAGAGAGTTGGGTCTCATGTACTGAGTGCAAAAGATGGGCCCTTGTGCAGGCATTGATGAAATAAACAAAAAACCTGACTTTTTGTGTGAGCAGTGATAAATCATTTTTTAAAAAAAAGTTCTTCCTTTGACCCCATTTTGCCCAATCGATTACCCACGCTTTGCGGCGATCTAAACTATATAGACTCGTAAGCTTTGCCGTGGTGGCGCCAAAGTGATACTATGTTGATAGCGAGTCACAGTAGGGAAATTCCACACCTCCCTCGGGAGGCACACTTTAGTGGGAGGCGTTTTCGGCCCAGTGCCCTGGACGCCCAGGCGGCCGCTTGTAGCAGCGACCGCTCCGGGGGGGGGGGGGCTTCTCAGTCTTTACGTCCCTTAGGGGGCCAGAGGGCTGAGGGGGTTTTCCGGGAAGCCCCATGAAGAGCGCAGGCTCGGGACTGCTGATTTTCTTCCACATGTAGGATTACCCCGTTTTGTCCCATGCGTGGGGTAAAATGGGGTTTTTATGTTATTTTTTTAAAAATTCAATTAATCAATAAATTACATCCATTTGACTTGTTGATTTGTTACAATGTTAACTATGTTGTATTTTGATGTCTCAACATTTAATTTTAATCATTTTATTTAATATTGTTACTTTAATAGCGTTTCATTCTTAAGTACCCCATTTTACCGCAATTTCCCCTACATATAAGTGAATAAAAACATGTTTTTAAACACACGCTTTAATTCAATGCACTAAACTTGGTCCGTCCATAAATGTACGTCCCACTCTAGAGGGAGTGTAAGAAAGTGTGGCCGTTTGTGATAGGGGCAGTTGGTGTCCGGCCATGTGTGACGTCACGGTGTTTTATATTAAATTTTAATTATTCTGGTAATTTAAAAAAAATGTTCGAAAGCGAGACGTACTTAGTGGTGATGGGGAAGGTGAGATTTGTGATAGGGGGAGGGTCAAAGATAGCGTGACGTACTTTATGGACGGCTTCAAAGGACAACATATTTTTTCTTTTTCATTATTTTATTCTTGAGAAAATTTAATGTGTCCCGCCCATAATTGACTCACGCTTCTAAAAAGGGGGAGGGGAAGAAGGTCCCACATTTGTGATGGGGCGGGGGAAGGGTGTTTTAAGAACTGTGACGTCGCAGGGGGCCGTCCATAAATGACGTCACGCGATATTGGCCGATTTTTTACCCCCTTCCCCCCTACGTCACGCGTCGTCACAAAATCGTCGACCCCCCCCTAAAAAAGTACGACACAAAACTTTGCCCCCCCCCCTAAAGAATTTTTTTTTTCTATTTGAAAATAATAATGTTTCAAATCATTTTTTTGTCATTTAAGTATTTATTTAGTGTATGTCTACATTGTATTATCGTAACATGAGTTAAGCTATGTAAAAGATATTAAACAAATTGTAAACCAGTGATTCTCAAACTTTTTCGTATCAGACGACCGGCAAGAATTTTTCCATTTCACCAGGTACCGTTGCATTCTTTTTCCGTTTTGACATGATTTTCCCTGTACTGATTTGATAGCATAATGAACCCTTACACAGCTTAAAGTCCTATAAGATTAATTATGAATTTGGGTTGTTTTATATATTACATTTTTTTAAAATGCGTAGTTGCCAAGGCATAGCAAGACAGCTAACGAGCAATGCAGCGGTAATGTCAAAAACCATTGATGTGATTAACCTTCGAGATTAAGCTCGCGAATGTGACTATTGATATTACAAGAATCATAGCATTGTTTATAGACCTAGAATATATAGATACAAGACAATTCCTCAAATTGATTTCGATCTTCTAATGACAGTTTCCCTTCTAAGTATATGCACATCAAAGGCATTTGATCTAAAATTATCACATTGATATCACATCTCATGTTTTCTAAAAAAATTATTAGGAATGCGCTCGAAGAGGAAAATGGCCCATTCTGTATGAACTCCACATTTGTGCAGGAAAGTAGGGTGTCGCAAAATACAGTATTTCTAAGTAGAGAACTGAAATACTATGACTTTATCGTTATTAAAATATCCAACATTATCATAACTTTTAACTCCGAAGCTCACAAGTTTGTTTGTTTGTTTTTTTTGGTTTTTTTTTTTCAATTCTTTCTTCTTCAGGATTTCACGTATCACACAACAGTGGTAAATATAATGTCACCAATAAATTATCTCATTTGGGGTAAAAAGGGAACTCTTGGGGGTAATGCTCAATCATTGTGGGCATAGAAAATTTGCTAGAATCCGCTACTTTTGGGTTAACAGTAATGTTAATATAAACTTTTATAATTTTAATATTTAGGTATCATATTGAAACGGTCCGTTTTTTTCAAACCGTTTAACTTTTTTAACCGGCCTTCAAAAAAAAAAAAAAAT
>MUZC01000125.1:1723132-1735305 GCA_002072015.1 Radix auricularia
GCTGCGTATTTATATCGCGTGATGATTTTGTTAACAAATTTTACTAGTGAATCCCATGTTTCTTTATGTGTTTCCCATGGGTTGTTTGTGAAGGTTAATCCGTAAATGAGTAATTCTTTCTTTCCTTCCAAGTTAAGGGGATAGTCGTCCTTATTTGTAAGTTTTCCTATTCCCATGATTTCCGATTTCTTGATGTTAATTTTTGATCCGCTTGCTGATCCAAATTCCTCGAAGGTTTCCATTATTCGTTTGAATGAGTTGTTGTTTTGTGTAAAAAATATAGTGTCGTCAGCGTATGCTAATAACTTTCTTTCTCCTCTATTGGGTAGGTGTATTCCTTTTATGTTGTTATCTAATCTAATTTTTTCTAATAATGGCTCTATGGCCAGGATATATAAGTAGGGCGAGAGTGGACACCCCTGCCTAACAGATCTTTGTATTTTTATTTCTTCCGATAGTGTATTATTAATGAGTAGCTTACTAATGGGATTTTTATATATTATTTTAACCCAGTCACACACGTAGTTTCCTAGGTTATTTTGTTTTAATATTTTGTGTAGGTATGTGTGAGATACTCTATCGAATGCTTTCTCTTGGTCAAGGGCCAAGATACTTGCTTCAATGTTTTTTTCTTTGGCATAGTGTATTATATCTCTGATAAAATGATTATGATTGTTAATATTCCTATCTTTAATGCTACATTGTTGATCTTGGTGCACTAAATCTTTTAGGTAAGGTTTAATTTTGTTAGCTATTACTTTAGTTAATATTTTATAGTCTGTATTTAATAACGATATTGTCCTATAGTTTTTAGTTTTAGTTCCATCGCTTTTCTTTTTGGGAATAATTTTGATGTAGGATTCCCCCATGTTGCGTGGTAGTTCTTTCGTGTGGTATGTTTCGTTAATCACCGCTAAAAGCAATGGCGTCAGCTGTGTAGCGAAGTGTTTGAAAAACTCTGTTGTCAGTCCATCTGGTCCAGGTGATTTCCCATTGTTCATTTGGTCCAACGCCGCCTTGATGTCTGTGGTGGCTATTGGTCTGTCTAGCTCGTTCCTCTGGTCGTCATGTAGCGTCTTTGTGTACACCACATACCTATCCTGAATGTCTGGGTTTGTTTGTTCGTGTGTGTATAGTTTTGTGTAATAGTCTGTGAATGTGTGTACTATTCCTTCGTTATCGTCGTGTAGCACTCCATTATCCTCGATAACGTTGATGTTGTTACTACGTTGAATGTTGTCTTCAATTGTTAAAAAATGTTTAGTGGGGATTTCTAAGTTGTCTATTAATGTTCTGCTTCTCATGTGAGCGCCTTTATATTTATATTGTTGTATCGCGTCTAATTCTTTTTCTAATTCTATTATTTCTGGATCTATACCCAAGTATTTTAAAAAAATGATTTGGGTTATGATGGGGTTGCATGGTTTTAAAGTATGTACATCCTTATATTATAGAAGATTAATTGAACAATCAATTATATTTTTGAAAATTTGAAAGCTAAAGAATAACAAACAAAAACTAAGTCTTTAATCTTTTCAGATTTAATTTTTTAAAAAAACATTTCAACTTGTAGTGGAGAAATTGCAAAAGTAAATACAAACTCAACAAGTAGTTCATCAATAAAGTTAAACTAATATTCTAAACAAGCAAAGAAAACAAATATTTTAACAAACATAAATCTATGTACATTTCATTTTAATTCAATGGTTTCAACATAGTGAATTGAAATGTTCAGATCAACTTCCCACTCTACAGTTTATCTTGATTGAATTCAATTGTTCACTCCATTTTAACTATAAATTATAAATTTAAGTTATACTATGTATATTAAGTATACTATTTTGCATCAACATTCATACCTGTGTTCACAAAAAATGATATCCTTTAAATGTGAAATCTTTGATTTTAAGTAATTACAATCAAATTTTCAAAATGATTGATGTGCACTGTAGTAACATGTGTAGTTGGGTGATTGATTCAAACAAATCTAACATAATTAATAGACTAACATTATTATTATTATACAACATCTCGACATTTAGCTCATTGTCTTGTAAAAGAGCTTTCTTCATCATTTATACATCCAATCAATTCTTATAATTACAGAAAATTTAAGATCACTGTGTTGTGTGTGATTTAACACTAGTTTGACAAAATATTTTGGGAGTAAAGTTTTAATGCCAGTATAAATTATTTTAAAAAAGTAAGCCTGATTTGTTATTTTGACAAAACAATTTGATGATTAAAGTGAATCCCTTAAAAAAATAATGTGGTGGCATTTATTTTTTACAGCTAATGAACAAAATAATAATTTTATTATTCATAAAAATAAATCATTAAAATTTTATTGTATAAACCAATACCTTATTCTATTTATTTCTTTTATAGCTATTAAAAGGTCAGGTTTCTATTTTATAGGTACAGATTCCTCTATTCAACTAAAATAATGATAAAGAAAAGATGAATATGTGAAAATTCAATCTTGAAGTGTTATAACAAATGATTTGTTTCCAGCACGACAACAAATTTGTTGAACAACAATCACACTGAGGTCAGTATTTTCAGCAACAAAGTGTCCCAGCATACCCTGATTGGGAACAGAATGTTGTTTGTTGTCATTAAAGTGACAAAACAATCTATGCATGATATGTAAACTTTTAAAAACTATAATAGAAATATAATACATGTATGTAAATATTAAATGAAAATTTAAAATTAATTCTTTTATACCGTGATCAATAAGAAATGACAAATGTTAAAATATATTTTTTCTTTCCTCCATCAATTTCTAGATCTAGATTTAGCATTTGACAATCTATAACTCTTCCCTTTATTAAAAAAAATATATATACTTTATGAGACTCCCAAATTGCCACGCCCAGCAAAAAGAAAAGGTTGAAGTCTAGCAACAATACAATCATTCCACTGCCCTGACCTTTTACACTGGAAGCTGCCTTGAACCCTAACCTTCAAATGTTTGCACCAACTGATAATGGTACAAGACTTAAAATTAAACAAATCAAAGGAACAAGTGAAAACAAACCTTAGCCCTCAACATTGTCTCCTCTGAAATTTGATGAACAACATCTCCTAAACACCAGCCAATACTGATATGGAAGGATGGATCCTAGAGGAGAAGGGAGGAAAATATAAAAATTCAACACTACTAGTAAATCATTTGATGATAGGTGGAGAATTTGAAACACTGGAATGATAAATATTAACATCTGTAAAGAGAGTAAAGTTTGATTTTCATGGGGCCAAAATTTTGAATGCAACAAAACTCCAAAAGCAAAAGTAAGGCATTACTGCATAAAATATGGAATGAAAAATATGACATCTTTGAAATCTTTAGAAATGGGATGATAGAACCACTTGGGTTTTTTCAATGAAAAAAATATTAATTTATAATTGTTTTTCCTCATTCTCGTATAATTCTGAAGCATCCTAGTTAATATTATTTCTTGAATATAAATATAACATAAACCACACATTGTTTATTGACAACACTTTAAGAGAACAGATAAAGGTCATGAGTTAATGCGCAAAAATAACAATTTCAAGTTCTTAAGGCATGACTTTACCTTATAATAAGATGGAAGTTTAAATTCTGCAAAACTTTTGTCGACTGCTTTGACAAAATCAATGAAGTCAGTTTCATCTTGAGACAATTCAAGACATACAAATGTCCTGAACAAAAAAATAAAGTCATTAAAATAATATACATGAATCATAAGGATATTTATTGGTAATTGCATTTAGGAAACTTAACTCTTTCCCTGCCAGGGGGTTTCAGGGGTTTCTTACACGTTTGTGCCAGACCATTTTTTTAGTTTGGTAATTTTTTAAGGGTGACCTTAGCTATCGTACAATGTTTAATAAATGTCTAAAGCAACATTGGTGTATCTTATATCAAAAGAAAGGAAATTGAATAGAGAATTAAATTACTTAGAAGCAAATAAAATATTACCAAACCAAAAATTATTTTCACTATAAGATTTTGTGATCAATTTTTGTGTCTTAAATTTTCTTTGTAAAAAATCTGAACTTACCAAACTAAAAGAAAGTCTACATAGCTGTAATCATAATCTCCTTTAATTATCACAATGTAAATTCCATTTATGAAATAAATGCTTTTTAAATTTTGAAAATATCCCATGTAGTTTTAAAGTTATGACATTTTTTGTTTTGATGATGACCATGGCAGAAAACTTTTTTCTATTATTTCCTTATATAGAAACCAAACTGTCACCACTGCTCTTTTTCCATATAACGGATGAAAATCTTAACTAAATCCTAAAACTAATGTTTTATTATTGTTTTAAAATGTTTCTGCATCAATAATTCACATTTAAATTTAATAAGATAGCAATAAATACTAAAATAAATCACTATGTTCGTTGAGTAGGCGTGGCCATATCTTTGTTTACAAAATAAATCGAAACAAGCTGCTAATTTTAACACTACTGAATGTAAAGACATGCTATTTCTAAACAGGAAGGAAGTAGAAAAGAGTTATCTCTCATTTTAAAACCTAAAAAGTCTAATGGGACACTCTAAGCAACGAAATAAATTAAAAAACTCAAATCGCCTATATATCGGCGATTGGCACAAACGTGACCAGGCGAGATCGCCAATATATCGGCGATTGGCAGGGAAAGAGTTAAGGAGCAAAAAAAAGATCACTAAATGTCTTTTAAACTGCAAAGGGAGTAGCTAAATTTATTGGCATGAAAGAAGAGGAAGCCAAGAACTACCAATGAATATCATCCCCCCAGTTGAGAGCAGTGGAAAATAAGGCTATATTTGACCTTGACAATATAAATAGACCTGCTGTTTATTAGAAATTTGAGGAGAAAATCTCCTACTAATTCTTTTGCAACAATTGCATTCAATAAAATGAAACGATTTTGACAAATTTAGGGATTAGTTTTGAGAGCACTTTTATAAACGCTGTGAGTACAAAAGTTCTGAGATGTGATTGATGTCAAAGTATACTCAGCATAGGGTTTGTGACAACATTGGTTTAGAAATTAAAATGAGAAAAAAAAGGAGGGTGTTAAAGTAGATATATTCTTTTGTAAAATGTAGGGTCTTTTTAATTTACTTGTTTCAATCTTTAAGTATTAACTTGTCTTTAAATAGATGTACGTATTTCTAAAGGAATTAACTTGTATTTAAATAGATGTAAGTATTTTTAAATGTATTACCTTGTCTTTTCATCATTAGTAAACAGTTTTATGGCCAACAAGTCACTCATAAAACTGTTGGGAAAAACAATATTTTTGTAATTTGGAAATTTAGCCAAGGAGTATAATAAGATTAATGTTTTTAATAATATTAATAAAGAGTTGAAGAATTAGTTCAAATTAACTAGGGCAAACATCCTAAAAATATTGTCTTATAATAAATTATATCAGTAAGGAAAGTCAAGATAATGAGAATGTTGCCACTTCATAATTCTTGTTGCCACTTGAAGATTACATCTACCTTTTCATAAGTCTCAAGTTATTCCTCAAAGAATCCACAAGTGGTTCAATCCAGTGATGTCTAATGGTGACCGTACGTGATAAGCTAATATGGAACTCTGGGAAAGCTTGAAATTTTACAGGCTCAAATATCCTCAGAATACTCTGAATAAACTGCACAAGTCTGCCATCTCCTTCAACTACACAGAAAATTAGAAAAGAAAATCAAAATCATCCCCAAGCAAGAAGTTGGTGAGTATAAGCAAAGATGAGTTCAGATATTGGCACTTAATAATTAAACTTCATTTCTAATGATTAAGCTTGTTAACGGTTAACCGGTTATCCGGTTAGCCGGTCCTCAGATCAGGATCGGTCCTCTTTATTGAGGACCGCAGGACCGTGTAACCGAAAACAAAAACAACAACAAAAAAAACAAAAAAACAAACAAACACTAGCGGTAACGTAGTGAAAAAAAAACCAACACAAGCCGTAACGCGCCTCTCCCTCTCGCTTTGTCACGGTGAAAGCGATACCACGATCCAGCTGACAAGTAGCCTAGGTTGGCATTCAAACTAATCAAACCTTCAGTCTCCAAGCTGTAAGCGTGCGTACATGACGCGTTATAGCCTTGCTTCACTGAAGTTCACAACTAATAGTACTAGTTACTAACAGTGCGTGTTTGATTTCAACAACGGTCAAGGCCGAGGCTGCATCTATTTATATTTATTATAGTCTGTTTCTTATAAAGACAAAGAAAGCTATAAAAGCATATGACCCCGTGACCTATCCGCATTTTCTGATCACCGGTTTATAGTCCATTTCAGGCATTCAAAAAACGTATTGGCGCACGCCGCTTAGTGAAGTACATGTACCTATATTACGAGAGGTATTTGAAAGACGTAGCAAAGATACCGGGGGATTAATCGGCCCACAAATTCGAGTTCGGTCTTTTAGTGACAGTTTTCCTGCCTATCAAAGGCATTTGATTACCACATTAACCCTATTTGAACAGAAAAAAATGGGGAGGGTGAACGTGTGAATCGCAAAATTCAATTATTCTAGCGAGTTGACGATTGAAAAATAATGTTTTTAAAAAAAATAAATTCCATTTTATCATCATTGTTTACTCCATAGCTTTATAATTTTATTATATTATTAATTTTAATACGCGAGTTGACCGGCATCACACACAAGAGAGGTAAACATGACGTCAAAACGGACGGGGCGAGGCGTTGGTTTTTGAAAGTAATGAAAAATACCTCGCTAACTTTAACGAACGATTGAACCTGTCCTCTTCAAAATAAAATATAAAAAAGACAATTAACAATCACTGTTTAGTTAATTCTTTGGATTAAAAAAAAATAGTTGGAAATTAAGGGCAATGCGGAAAGAGCTGAACGCAAGTGGGGGGAAGCGGGCTTTGATGCCATCAGACGACTCGAGGCGACAACATTCTCTTGTTAGTTCTCAAAACATTAGGGATATAAGGACGAGTGGTTAACCGGTCTTTTTTTGAATGGTTAGCCGGTCCTCAAAAACGAGCGGTCTTAACAACCTTACTAATGATACATTTTATTCCCCACAAATTATAATCACATCAAGGGAAAAATCAACATTGTTGGGTTTTTAATTACCATATAATTGCTCTAAACCCAACTTTTTTTAAAAGAGAAAATTTAGGGGGAAAAGTTGGGGGGTCAGCTTAAAAGCGGGACATGGGTGATTTCTTCATGTACAGTGAACATCAGTGTTGTTATCTAGATCACCAAGGTCCTTTTCTATATTCTACTAGATTCGACAGCTCTATCAGAAGCTATAAAATATTATTGCACATCTGCAATTACATTATTTATTTATTTTTAAGAATGTTTAAATAAATTGTTGACACATTTTAGCTTCAATTTTAATGTATGCGCTTTTACCACCGTTGACCAAAAATGACAGATTTTGCTTGTAATTTTAAAAAATGTGGACCATTTTGTTTACACTTTCCTATTATTTTTAGGGGTCGGCTTACAAACGTATTACACACTTTTTATACTATTCTCTTCCCAAAGTTAAAGGTAGTCTTTAGAACAAGTATATACGGTAAGTCAATTATACAAGTTCTATTGGGCCACTGAGATTACCGAAATTGAAATGTATCAATAATTTCAAATTTTATTTTTTGTGACGAATTATTTTGAAGTAGGACATATCTAATTCAGATTAAGAATGACCGACATCTAATTATATCCATTTTATACTTCTTTGCAATTATATTTTAAATTCAATCATCAATATTTTTATAAAACCTAATATGATATTTGTAAAAAAATAATTTTTTGAGGAATAAATAAAGAATAATTTACTCTGTACTCTGTACCTGGAATGAAAACATGGGTTGCCCAGTTGCCCTCTAGATGGGGAAATGATCTCACTCTATTCCCATGCTCTGATGGCTTGTCTACCCATTTTGGATGTTGAAACATAGCTTGGATAGAATCAGGAACACATAATCGCTTGGAATCATCTTTTCTGAAATTAAATTATTCAATATATACAATGTTGACACACCTAGGAAGAGTTATTTAACAAAATTTATAAAATGTTGACACACCTAGGAAGAGTTATATAACAAACATTGAATGAACACTGGAAATAATTAGATAATTATTTTAATGTTCTATGCTATAATTATAATGGGAGTTAAAAATGTCCACAAGAAAAGAAATGTTGAGATAGCTAAAGACATTAACATTTTAGTTTTAAGTTATTTTTAAAAATGTATTTTAAACTTGTCTAAGACTCATATTCAATAAATTTTACTCTGGACTTTAACAGTGCTGCTTACATCATAGTTGCTTTGAGCTTAATCCAAATCAAAATACTTCATGAAAAATTAATCTTTTGTCAGGCATAGCTTTTAAGAGAAATAACAATCAGAATTGATTTCTAGCACTTGATGAGGCATTAGACTTTTAACTCACACCTAACTCAAACATTTCTTTTTATTTGACAAAATGGCTTATAAACAAAAGTCCCAAACTTTGTTACTGTTTATATTTGAATACAAGAGAAATATTGGGGGTAAAATAAATGTAACCTACCCTTCATCTTTGAGTTTTCTCTTTCTACATGCTTCATAATCTAGTTCTCTGTCTGTGGTGTGAACAGGTGCAGATCTAGGCACTGCCGTATTATTTGGTAAAATATCATCATTTTCTACTTCTATGATTATGTCTGATTCACATTTGTCTATTTCTGTTTCACATTTGTCTATTTCTGTTTCATATTTTTCTGTTTCACATTTGCCTGTTTCTGTTCCACATTTTTTTGACTTAAAAGTATTATTTTCCTCATTTTCTTTTAGGAAAAAATTAAAAACATGAACATTTCTTCAAAACTATATAATTTAATAAATTAAAAGGAATTGCTCAAAGATATTAACATAATTTCTTAAATTTTATTTTTTGTTTTGTTTTCACATTTTGTTTTTCAGTAGCTACAAAATATTGTTTTTAAAAATCTCTGTGAAATTATGATATAATTTTTAATTAAATGGAAAAGACGTAAACAAGGTAAGGGTTAGCCTGACCGGACGTAACAAAACAGCGAACGTTTCGGCAAAGAGCCTTTATCAACGAACAAGTATTTTTTTTGGATACTTTGGATTCCACCGCAGCTAAGTTCCTTCATTTTTTATTTTCGTTTTATTTGTGTATTGTATGTTCGTTGATATAGGCTCTTTGCCGAAACGTTCGCTGTTTTGTTACGTCCGGTCAGGCTAACCCTTACCTTGTTTACGTCTTTTCCATTTAATTAAAAATTATATCATAATTTCACAGAGATTTTTAAAAACAATATTTTATTTTATTAATCATTATAACTCAACAGTCTTCATGGGGAAAAGGCACTTCAACCTCAAACTGAGGGCAAGTATAAAAATTCCTAGAATAATTGAACTAAGGTTGTTAAAGATCACTCATTTAACAAATTAACAGCAGACAACTCGACGGGATGTTGATAGTGCCACAACATGTTGTAATGCTAGCAACATCCTGTCTAGCTGTAACGAATAGTCATAAAAAATATGTATGTGCTTACAGTTACAACTAAAGCAATATTTTAATTATGCTAATACTTATCATTAGATCTCATAATCAGGTAAGCCAATTAATGAATTTTAAAGGTAAAAAAAAAACTTGATTGGTTTCCATTTAATGACAAACATATACAATTTTTAAAAATCACATATAGACATGAGATTCTCTAGGTGAAGTGATAATAATTAACGATACGTAGATTTTAAACCAAAACATGGGCTCTATTCTTGCTGCCGATGTAAAAAAAAGTTTATTTCATTTTTTTTAAAACCCCAATGAGTGTGCTGGTAATTGTGATTTTTTAACTACTTATTCTGTAAATCGGATATGTTGATTAAATCTATTAAAATAAATTTTAATATAAGATTAATACTCACATAACACATAAATAAGCCCAGATCTATTAATATTGTATTATATATGATATATGCGTATAAAATATTATGAAGAGTTAGTTGATATATTACAGCGACTTAGTTTTTTTTGAAGTGTTTACTGGTAAGAGTACTAAGACTAATCGTAGCAAGTGTTACGACTAATAGGAAAAAATATGGTATGTGCTTAGAGTTACAATTATTACTGTATTTTAATTATGCTAATACTGATCTAATAATTTTTTTTTTTGCAGGTTGATCAACATCACACACAAGGGAGGTAAACATGACATTCCCAATGGACGAGGCATGACTTTCTAAAACTAATGAAAAATACTTCGCTAACTTTAATGCATGGTTTAGGCTTAACCGGTCGGTCCTCTTATTTAGAATCGATTAATCACAAGTCCTTAAAAAAAAAATTGACAATAAACCTTCCCTGTTTACGTTACTGTTTGGAAGATTTGTTATTTTTTTAAAAAATCCCTGAATTGAAGGTATTGCGAAAAAGAGCTGAACGCAAGCGGGATTTAATGCCATTATCATTTTATAAGACGATTATATTAGCCGCCTGGGTAGCGAAGTCAATAGTGCGCTCGCCTCACAAGGTGAGGGGCGTGGGATCGAGCCCACGCAAATCCACTATAAAATTGTTGAGAAATGACTAACACTAAGAAAGTCCTCCGCTGACCTGGAGAGGGATGGGCGCCGCCAGTGTCTATCAAGCCCGAGAATGTTCTAATGGAAACATTAGAATCCCCTACGAGCTTGGGAAAAAAAAAAGGTTATGGGACTAAAAAAAAGGTTATGGGACTAAAAAAACCCCCCCAAAAACAACCGATTTGATGCCATGATGCATTGGCAAGTAAAACACTGAAACAGTAATTTGATTAGCCTATACCTATTGTCAAAGAGTGAATATGAACTGAAGCAGATTAGTTAAATGTCCCCCAGAAGTGGTTTGCCTCTCCGTGGCCTGGGGGATGAGTAAGGAAGCGGAAGTGACTGCGACCTGAAACTAATAACCACGGCGCCATCGCCAAACACAAGCACCGGAACCTTTCGTAAAAACGTTAGGATGGGCTAGACCTCACCGTGAGGTCCGGTGCTGGGTACAGGAGCAGGCCTTTACCCAACAATGCCCGGCTAGGAACGCCGAAGACCGGAAGACTCTCTGGGCAAGGGGCGAAACGCACACGGATCGCCCTTAATGAGTTGAAGATTTCTGCCTACCCCATCTCATATTCTATGGTTCTATTTTCGAAAAACGCAGGCCCCAGAATGGGCCTTCTAAACCCCCACGTTCCAGCGGACGGTGGTACGCTGGCTGGGTTGGCTACCACTCCTCTAGGCGTGACGACGGATGACAGCTCACGTCCTATCGGTCAACCGGCGACTGACCATCATGGTACAGGTGCGAAGGGCCATCCTTACCAAGCCCTGGTTGTGCTACAATTGAATGTCTGTGGTATTAGGCAAAAGGCGCACGAAGTAACCAAACTACTCCACGAAAGGAATGTGGACGTAGCATTATTCCAAGAAACGCTTCTGAAGGGTAAGCCATTTCACATAACTGGTTATTCGCTATACCATTGCAAGTGCGACCGGCGATGCCGAGGCCTTACCACAGCGGTCCGGAACGATGTAACGGTGGAATTGCTCAAAGCCAAATGCTACAGCAACACTGACACCCTAACTGTAAGGGTGTACAAAGGCGACGTTGGCTTTACAATAACAAATGTATATAATACGCCCAGGAACCCAATGACGCTTCCAATTGGGGAAGACGTCACATTAAGTCGAACAATAATAGCAGGGGACTTTAATGCACAGTCCCCTGACTGGGGCTATACCGAGCGGAATGCGTCGGGCCGATACATCGAGGATGTCTGTATTGGTACGAACTTGATCAGATTACAAAACAAGCACAGCGAGCCGATGCTGCTGCACACGGGACACAGCACGGAGTCCCGCCCAGATCTAACGCTAATCTCAGCGGACCTAGAGTCCAGGCATAGACTGGAAGTACTGAAAGAGGTTGGAAGCGACCACCTCCCAATACTGATTGAGTTTGTGCTTGATGCGGATAAACCTCGATTTGACAGAAGGCATTGGCAATTCCGCAAGGCCGATTGATGAAGGTACGAGGCCGAGAGCGAGACCAAGCTCGCTCTGCTGGACGTTGCAGGAGGCAACGTGGATGACACTTACGAGAAGTTTATTGGCACAATCCTCGGGATTGCGAG
>MUZC01000125.1:1743624-1759147 GCA_002072015.1 Radix auricularia
AAAAAATTTCAAAAGTTTCGTGCTTCTACCTATATGGGAAATAGGAGAATTAGTGATTTTCAATTTTTATATAGCTCATATAACGAAAAAATGTTTTGGGGGCGCCGCCCCCCATTAGTTGGAAATTTAACATTCTCTTTTGCCAAATATCATCGGAAGCATGTACTCAAAAAATTTACAAAGTTTCATGCTTCAAACTATACGGGAAATAGGAGAATAAATGATTTGCAATTTGTAAATAGTTCATATTAGGGGAAACATTTTTATGGGGCCCCATTTTTGGGGGGATCCCGTACCTCTATGAGTGGGCATTTAACATTCTCTTTCGCCAATTATCATCGGGAGATTAAACTCAACAACTTCCTAAAGTTTCATGCTTTCCACCTACATCGTGAATGGAAGAAATAGTGATTTTAGTTTTTAAATTTGGGCCCCCAGCCCCCCAGTAAGAGATAGTTTAAAAATTATTTCACCTGCTAGCATCGTGAAAGTGTATTTATAAACTCCCCAACATTTGATAAGTCTACCACCTCAGAAAATAGGAGCATTGGTGATTTTCAATGTTTATATAGCTCATTTAATGAAAAAATCGTTTTCGGGGCTCCAGCCCATATGAGTGGGAAATTTAATACTCTCTTTTGCCAATTATCGTCGGAAGCATGTACTCAAAACATTTCTTCAGTTTCATGCTTCTACCTACACGGTAAATAGATGAATTATTGATTTTCAATTAGTATATAGCTTTAATAAGGAAAAAAACAGTTTTGGGGCCCCGGCCCCCATGACTGTGAATTTCAAAATTCTTTTTCGCCAATTTTTGTCGTAAGAAAGTCTCCAACAACTTCTTAAAGTTTCATGCTTCTACTTACACGGGAATTTGGAGAATTAGTGATGAAGGCAAAAAAAGTTTTTGGGCCCCGGCCCCACATGAGTGAGATTTTCAAAATTCTTTTTCGCCAATTTTCGTAGTGAGAGGATACCCAATAACTTCCCAAAGTTTCATGCTTCTACCCACACGGGAAGTTGGAGAATTAGTGATGAATGAGTGAGTGAGTGAGTGAGGGCTTTCCCTTTTATTAGTATAGAAGATTATTCATGGGTTTTCATTTGGGGCATTTCACAAAGTTCTTTAACTTTAGAAATCAAAGTGTATTTACATTTACCCGTCAGTGTTAGTGGAAAATAATCCTAATATAATTTTAAAGTATCAACCATAATGTCATTTTACTTTCTAAAAAATGAATTTTTTGAGTGAAACTCTTAAATAAATACGGTATATGGTACGCATTTCATCATCATCATCATTCCCGTGACCGTTGCGGTCATTGGGGAGAGCGCATGGACACATCAAAAGTTACCGATCTCCACAGTTACCTATCTTGAGCGGCGGCCAGTAGTTCACTCAATCCCATCCATGTCCATTCCTTTCTGTTGTAAAGTCAGCTTTTCAGTTGTCGTTCTCTTCGCCGACCCCTTTCTACGGTGCCTTGTAAGATAATTTTTGTAAGGGTATCATGTCTCAGTACATTACCGAACCATGCCATCTTGCGTCTCTTAATTGTTGTTATAACATTTTTTTTACAATCGCAATAAAGTTTATTTTGTCCTAGATATAATCATTGGTCTTGTGTTCTAAATAGGAGATCTTGAAAATTTTCCTCATGCATTTATTTTCAAATGCCTGCAGCTTGCTTTCAATGGTTGCCATTAAGGTCCAGGTCTCACATCCATAAAGAAAAATGGTTTTAATTAGAGCTCTGTAATGTCTGAGCTTTTTTGGCAGGCTAATATTTTTGTTCCTCCATATTTTGGTTAACTTTGTCATTGCTGCCATTGCCGACCCAATTCTAGTTCGAATATCAGCTTCGCAGGTACCATCTTTAGATATAATGGCTCCTAGATATTTAAAGTTATGTACCTCCTCCATTTTTTATTGGTTCATGACGATATTTGCCATACTGGCAGCTGAGGTATTAGCCAATATCTTACTTTTTTCTGAGTTGATTTCCATCCCATATGCACCTGCTCTGTCTGCAAGTTTGTTAGTGAGATCCTCCAGTACTTTACTGCTCCCAGCCAGAAGATCTATGTCATCAGCCAACCTTAGGTTTCATAGGGGTCTTCCGCCTATAGAGATGGACGTGTGGAGATCACTGAGTGTTTCTTGCATGATCTTTTCAAGGAAAATATTAAATAGGTGCGAGAATGCAGCCTTGGCAGACTGCGATCGTCGTTTTAAAGAAGTCCCCTATGAAGCCTTTAAAAAGAACTGCTGCTTGCCTGCTTGTAGATATTTTAAAAGACAATATTTAAAAATAGACTTAAAATAAAAAGTACGCTCCTTAGGGGACCTTCACGCTCAAACAAAAACAAAAAAAAACAAAAAACAAAAAAAGTGTGTGTGTGTGTGGGGGGGGGTGTAAGAAATTGTGATAGAGTGCTGCTATGTGTAATGTCACACATTTGTTAAAAATATATTTTCTAATTTAAATTTTAAAAAAAAAAAAAAAGTAAAATTTTAATAGCTTTAGGAATAATTTTGTAAAACATTTGAATTAGTTTTATTTCAAAACGGCATGAAATGGGTATCTCCTGAAAGTGTGTTCATAATGAATCTAAATTGGATGCAGCAGGACAGATATAGGCTAGAAGGATCAGTAATGGTTTGACAATCATTTTCGCACCAGCCAATATTTCACTCAAATTATGAAATATTAGGACATAAAATTTTGCGACAAAGTAAGAAGCTCATATTTAAATGTTTTACCTTAGAGATTCTTTTCTCTAATCCCAATCAACCAAACAAGTGATTGACTCAGAGCTTCAGAAAGAGCAGATGCAGATTCTCATAAATTCACTCCTTTGTTTGTTGCAAAAACTCTCAAATTTGATTAAATTATTCCGAGATCAACAGGAGTTTTCAAAGTACAACCATATGATCTTTATTGTCCAACTTTGCAAACCAACTTACTTGATCGAATTTGCAAAGTACTTCACTTATATTTTGCCTCACAAACAATGTTGAAGAAAGATGAAGGACAACACAGAGCTCAGGTTCAGGAGAATATTCCCACCCAAACTGTTCGAAAATCAACTCAGATAAAATAAATTTAAAAAAACATCCGTCCTTTGAGAATCGCTTCTAGCAGGCAAAAAAGAACCCAAGGCAGTTATTGTCAGAAGAGAAAATGCACATACAGGGGATGTTGTGTGACTAGTTGAGAACGAGTTGCTCAGTCTGCAATTATCCTTCCAGGGAACTATGATGGTGATTGATGCCTGTCGTAACTATGGATTAACAATTCACCATGGTAACATGATGCCCAGTGAACATTCAAAGGATCATAAAAATACAAAACAGATTCAGTATAGTCCAAGAGTTGGTCTCATAACTTGTCAAACAAGTTATTTTTTTAAAAGTCAAATTGTTTTGTTTCCTTTTATTATTTAATCACTGTGTGGGGGGTCAAGTTTCGCTAATCTACTTCTTATCATGTGTCAATAGATTACATAATCGGAAGATTATCTAAAAGGTGACCTCACCTATGGTAAATGAAAAGGTAGCAGATAGCTGTTGTGTATTTTATAATTGTGATTGATATTTTTTTGAATTTTTGTTTTAAAGTTCGATCTAGATTGAGTTCCTGCTTCACTCACTTCACTGAATAACTGTGACAACTGTTCACAGTTAACTATTCTAGTATTTAAGTCATTTAAATAATCTAAAAAATTCTTTTAAGTAGGAGTGAACCGGATTTTTGTTCCAGCCCCGGCAAATTCGGATTCCAGCCATTTTAACAAATCTGAATCAAGCTCCGGCCGGATTTCACTTTTAAAGATCCGGCCACATCTGGCTCCGGTCGGATTTCAAAAATTTGAGTCCGGTTCATCCCTTCTTTTAAGTAGGAATTTTGTATTTTTAATAAAATTTACTAGTGATGTGTATTTTAAGTATTAAATTAAATATTTTAATTAGGTGTGGCGTACTTTGGGGGGGGGGGGAGAGGTCCCCGAGATTTGTGACAGTTTATGACAGGGGGGAGGAGGGTCGAAAATAGTGTGACGTACTTTATGGACGGCCTCTTATTGTAAATGCACATGCGACTAAACGTCGAAAACGTTTGTTAAAAAAAAAACTATAATGAATAAATCTAATTGTCAGGTGATAGCACATTAAGTTTAACTAATTTCTCGGTATCATGGAAACGTTTGGGAGGGGTGGGGGGGGCGAATGGCTTTGAGAGCTAACACTGACAATTATGTATCCTGTAACTTGTGGCCAGTGATGAAGGAAAAGGTGTGGAGAGCTGGTCAAATGAGGGTGTTGCTATTCAAATGATTCATCAGTAAGGTGTCGCCTTTTACTTTTCTGCCAATAGATTATGTCCGTGAAGGAGAGGCAAGTATTGAGGCCTAATATCAGTGTTTTATATCTACCGGCTAGTGAGTATGTTGAGGGTCTTTGATATGTCCAGGGAAGAGGAGGATGCTTCATTTGTCACATGATCTGTTTCGGATATTTGTTTTTAATTATTATTTTATCTATTACAAACTGCTCCTTCTATAAGAAGATTTTTGCGTCCTATCTGTACTTACATATAATTGATTTTAGTTTTGTTCAGAATAATCACTGTTATTTCTGATACAAATAATTTAATTTAAGTCTAGTGTTTTTGAAAGTGA
Organism: Radix auricularia; assembly: GCA_002072015.1. Lineage (NCBI taxonomy): Eukaryota > Metazoa > Mollusca > Gastropoda > Lymnaeidae > Radix > Radix auricularia. The sequence goes on from MUZC01000125.1 coordinate 1,748,308, forward strand.
TTAAAACTTAATAGTTTCGCACCCTTCATCTCAAAACCCTATAATAGCTAGCAAAGCACCAAGCTGCACCAAAGCGCAAACATAAAGCTTAATTTTAATAAAAAGAGTTCAGGACCTTTCTACCTGGGATATTTTAAAAATTACATTTATACTAGAGATTCAGGTTTGTGTTACATTTGTGACTTTTTAAAAAACATCTTTTCGTCTTGCTTGATTTCACTGAGAAAGAAAGTGTGGGCTGAAATAGGGAATGGAATTGAATGTGGTAATTACGTAATATTTGAAGAATTATAATCACTGTTATTATAATTAGTAATAGAGAAAGACACAAAAAAAAAACACACGAGAGAGAGAGAGAGAGAGAGAGAGTGAGAGAGAGAGTGAGTGAGAGAGAGAGGCAGTCATAGAGGGATAGAGAGAAAAATATTTAATTATGAGCCAAAAAAAAGAGGGAATCAAAGATAACGAGGGTTGTGGAAGGAACAGTGCAGTGGCGTTGCTAGGGGTTGGGATCCAAATTTGAAAAGCCCCCCGGGCAGCCACTTGAGGGGGGCTTTAAATGAGTGTCTGAATTTTTTTTACTTTAAATATAGTAAATTACACCATCGGTCAAAACGACGGGGTCCCCAAATAGGCCAAGCCCCCCCCCCCCCCCGGCTTCCAGAGAAGCCAATTCACCGTGCCCCGAAATCCCTGGCTACGCCACTGGAACAGTAGTTTTTGGAAGGCTAGTACAAAATGAATTATAATTGAAGAGACTCATTTATTCACTCTTATAAAATCAGCAAATATTTGCCAAAATGATAATAATAATTATAATAGAAATAGAAACCACATTGAAATTCCCCACAGAATTCCCAGATACTCTCCACTCTCGGCTAGTGGCGCCGTATTGCAATGTTATTCAGGATGAAGTTGGCGTGTTTTCTGATGATACTCTTCTGTCGGCCTCAAGTTGTAGGTAAATACATTTACGTTGGCTTCATGTCCCCTGCACTCATTTCTGTTTCCACCACTCAACGTTAATGTCTTGTTCGTTCCCTAAAATTACAGAAACTATAGAACACAAAGGCATCAACTTTACTGATGATCTTGGTCTTTACACGATATTTCTGGCCTATTCATTTCATATCACGTGTGTATTTTATTTATAGTTTGTGCCTCTCATACAGGAAAACCTACCAACTACTTAGGGGCCGTCCATAAAGTACGTCACGCTCCAGAGGGGGAGAGGGGGTGTAAGAAAGTGTGACAGTTTGTGATGGAGGGGGGGGGGTGTCCGAGTCGTGTGTGACGTCACGGTGTTTTATGTTAAATTTTAATTATTTTGTTAATAAAAAAATATTTTTTTGTACAAAAGTGTGACGTACTTTAGTGGGGTGGGGGTCCCGAGATTTGTGACAGGGGGGAGCGGGGAGTTAAAAATGGTCAAAAATAGCGTGGCGCACTTTATTGACGACCCCTTAACCTCATTTTGTTTATATTAAAAGCGAGTAATAAAAAAATATTGCGTTTCTTCTCAGAACCTGTAGCAGCGTTTGGTCAAACGTTTATGATCGCACTGCCAAAAATGTTTAACACTAATGGCGTAGACCAATCGAGGATTGTACTCTACATGTTGACTTTAGCTGCTGAAAACACGGTAAAATATTGTCGGCTGCTGAGAACAGGGTAAAGTATTGTTGGCTGCTGAGAACAGGGTAAAGTATTGTCGGCTGCTGAGAACAGGGTAAAGTATTGTCGGCTGCTGAGAACAGGGTAAAGTATTGTTGGCTGCTGAGAACAGGGTAAAGTATTGTTGGCTGCTGAGAACAGGGTAAAGTATTGTCGGCTGCTGGGAGCAGGTAAAGTATTGTTGGCTGCTGAGAACAGGGTAAAGTATTGTTGGCTGCTGAGAGAAGGGTAAATTAGTTTTATGAGCCGAGAGAATGGACAGTTATTGTTGTCTGCTAAGGAAATTGTTAATTTATGTAAATGGAACGTTACAATTGTAAACCAAATGCTAAAACAGCAAAGTTCTCAAACTGATAATGTGTACTTTTTGTAGTACAGTTTTTTTTCCACTCTAATGTTAATTTAAACATTTTAATTTGCCCACTTCCTGTTAAAAAGTGTGACGCCTTTAACAAAATTTGGGATCACAGCATGTTTCTTGACATATCATAATCGCTGACATCTCATACTCGTCGACATCTCATAATTGTTGACATCTCATACTTCTTGACATCTCATACTCGTTGACATCTCATACTCGTTGACATCTCATACTCGTTGACATCTCATACTCGTTGAATTATCACAATCGTTGACATTTCATACTCGTTGACATCTCATACTCGTTGACATCTCAGACTTCTTGACATCTCATACTCGTTGACATCTCATACTAGTTGACATCTCATACTCGTTGACATCTCATACTCGTTGACATCTCAGACTTCTTGACATCTCATACTCGTTGACATCTCATACTCGTTGACACCTCATACTCGTTGACATCTCACACTCGTTGACATCTCATACTCGTTGACATCTCATACTCGTTGACATCTCATACTTGTTGACATCTCACACTTCTTGACATCTCATACTCGTTGAAATCTCATACTCGTTGACATCTCCCACTTCTTGACATCTCATATTCGTTGACATCTCTATTTCCAGGTGTCTTGAACACATATTTGTATTTTGTTATTTTCAGGTCCGAATTTCCACTCCACATTTTCCTGGAGGAGGCGGGCTGACGGAAACGATTGTTTTAAAAAAATTTGTCAACACGTCACACGTGCTCAACAACAACTATAAGTGAGGGCGCCGTTTTCTTTCTGTCAGCTCTTTTGCTTTGTCCTCGGTGGTGGTGGTGGTAGGAGGTGTTAGTATTTACACGTGACGCCTGTCAGCATGTTTTAAGTTGTAGTGTTGTACATGGGACACTGTCACAAGTCGTCTGTCAGGGTGTTTGAAGTTGTAGTGCTTCTGTCATTGAGACACTGTCACAAGTTGTCTGTCAGCATGTTTGAAGTTGTAGTGTTGTTGTACATAGGACACTGTCACAAGTCACAAGACGTCTGTCAGCGTGTTTGAAGTTGTAGTGATGCTGTCATTGAGACACTCTGTCACAAGACGTCTGTCAGCGTGTTTGAAGTTGTAGTGCTGTTGTACTGGGGACACTGTTGTCAGGGTTATGAGAATCACTGTTTGTTAAAGTGATATGTCTGCGTGGACACAAGCTCATGGATGATGTTTTGTGAGCGAGATTCACGTGGGGCGTGGATCAGAGTCCATGCAAGGTCAGTCCAGGCCCACGGGGATATAACTCGGGTGTGTCTCAGTTGTAGGAACACAAATCGACGGGGCACACACGTGAACACGGGACAAGTGAACACAAGAGAGACACGAGGCTTAGCGTTGCCCAGGGTTGGTCTGTTGGACCGAGAGCTGTTGTATATGTGAAGTTAAGGCGCGAGACTTAGCGCTGCCCCATATCGGTTCTCACTGTCTAGGGCTTCTGATCGAGACTTCACCACCACCTTGCGTATATAGATTGAACACAAAAGTCATTGTACTAATAGCAATCTTTATTCACACGAGTCTTCACTCGTAACATGTACATCTCTATTAATAGTAGTACGAGTCCGTGCACCTTAACTTCAACATATAACTGCCCTCGGTCCAACAGACCAACCCTGGACAACGCTAAGCCTCGTGTCTCTTTTGTGTTCACTTGTCCTGTGTTCACCTGTGTGCCCCGTCGACTTGTGTTCCTACCACTGAGACACACCCGAGTTATATCCCCGTGGGCCTGGACTGACCTTGCATGGACTCTGATCCCCGTCCCCACGTGAATCTCGCTCGCAAAACATTATCCATGAGCTTGTGTCCACGCAGACATATCACTTTAACAAACAGTGATTCTCATAACCCTGACAACGGCCACAAGATGTCTGTCAGCATGTTTGAAGTTGTAGTGGTCGGCTGGTGGTTTTCTCCTAGAGCAGCGATGGCGAACCTTGTTGGGGCAGCGGGCCCAAAATTTAACCAAAACCAAATTTAATTATAGCAAAGTGCCAACACGCCACTCCAATGAAACCCGAAATTGGGGGTAAGACTTCTCAGTTGGTTTGATTAAGGAAAAGTATTTTAGTCGCGTACTGACCGACTGAGGCACGCGTGTCATAGGTTCGCCATCACTGTCATAGAGGCACTCTATCATATGAGTGTGTCATTGATGTGGAGAGGTTTTTAATAATAGCTTATCAGTTCATTGAACTTTTAGAGCAATATTTAGGAAGGTTTACTAATGTATACATTAAAACTTAAAGTGGGTTAAACGGTTAAAGCAATGTATGTTTTTGTTGTAAATGTTTGAGATTTCTCATTGACGACATTTTAAAAGTATGTTAACCATAAAAGCACATTTAAAATGCTCTTAAAATTAGCGCTCTTAAAGAAATTTTATAAATTGGACTTTGTAATTTTGGAGACTTATCTTGTGCCCCCCCCCCAACCCCCTTAAAAACCCCCGACTAAAGCATAGTAACAAATAATCTTGGGTTTTCTTCACGAAGTTCTAAAACAGAGTTGGGCCCAAAGTGGAGCATTAAACTGGACGGTACAGAGATATTCACTTTAACGGTCGTCATGAGACGTAACGTCAACTCGTCTGCAGCTCTGCTTGCTATACCCGTGGATTACTGGGGCTTCCGGTATTACGCCGCTACTTTAGGGTAAGTTGTTAAACCTTTGTTTCTGAATGCTGTTCCCTGCTCTAGATGCTGAGTTTTAAAATTATTTCATTTTTCAGACCGAATCTTTCCAAACTGTTCAATAAACTAAATGTAGCCAAATATATTTCTTTCCAATATAATCTATTTCTGTCTAATCAAATATATTCATGTCTAAGCAAATCTATTTCTATCTGAACAAATATTCTGCGTAATTAAAAATAATCATAACACACAAACACACATTTTAAAAAATATATATTTTTAAAATTCCCACCCTCCATTATGCTGTACAACATCTCACAAGAAAGTTGAGCAGAGGACTTGTCTCCCCTGCATGTTTTGTTTGTTTACTTCGAAAGAACTCCGAGGTTCTCGCGCGGTTAGTTTCAGAGCCATTCTTTCCTCGTTTTTTTTTTTTAATTTCTCCAGGGGCAATCCTTCTATTCAAATAATTTCATCTAAAGACGACAACATCATCGCCGTCAATCTAAGGATTCATCCCACCAGTTTCACCTTTCTGTACCAAGGGACCACGTACAGCAACGGGAGTATCCTCAAGATTACGCTGGCTGAGTTTAGTTCCACTAGACACTTGATACTTTTAACTTTTAATTAACGTAGTTTGTTGACATTTTGTTCCATGTGTTTAGCTCAAGTTTTTAGTTAACACATGCTTAAAATCACATTTACAACATTAATTTTTAATAACTTCAAATGCCAGGGTAGTTCTTGAGGTAATAATAATTAATAATAATAATATTAATAATAATAATAATAATGATATACAAATACTTAATATTAAAATAAACAACAACTACTCCACTACTTTTTTAAAATTATTAGACTCCTTATGCAGGAACGAATTGATTACAAACTGTCCGTTCTCTTTCACAAATTCTTTGCTGACTCATGCTCTTCCTTTCTTAGTGAGCCTCTCAATGTCTACTCCCCCAGTCGTCAGTTTCGCTCTTCTGCTGACACACGTATTCTCTCTGTTCCTAAAACAAGTAACGAAAGTTCTCTTGCTTTTTATGCACCAAACTATGGAATTCTCTACCAAAAAACTTTCACAGTATTCAAACTACTAAAGCATTTAAGATTACACCAAGAACTTCAAAAGGTTCAAAATTTACTTTCAAAATTTATGAAAAAGCAATCAAACATTTTTTTTTACATGATGAAAGCAATTTAGTTAGGATTTGAATGTTTTATATTGAATGCAGTGTGGAGCGCTGTGAGTCCAGCTGCTTGCTTGGGCACTGCCCTACATAAATTATCAAATTATAATAATTTGACATTCCTTCTTGTATTTGGTTACATTAGTTAGAATTACAAATAAAAATAGATTTAAAAAAAACGTTCCCATGAAAATTCCAAAGGGATACGGTGGTCGAGTAGCAAGCGCGCTCGACTGGTGTACCTATGGTCACGAGTTCGAATCCATGCGAAGGCAAGGACTTGTTCCTGATGCCAAAGGAGTCCCTGAGTCACCCAGCTACGAATGGGTACCTATAGTTAATAATGCGTGGAAACCTCATAGTCGTGGTCTGTGACCGCTGCATCACTCGTGGTCTGTGAAAGCGTCTGCATATCTAAGATATAGAATAAGATCCCATAGTTCTTTAAACGGTCAAACTCTCCTGAATCTTCACTTGATCTAACGTCGTATTTAAAGATCTTTTAACTAAGACATTTATACAATTGATTTGATTTGATCTGTTACCAGAGGACAAGCGTTCGCCATCTCAGAGTGTGCTGAAGCTCGGATAATGAAATCAGACGGCAACTTCACAGGTCTCTGGACTTATCGTAATGAAGGGGGCTGGGCTGGGGTGGTTGTTATTTACAGGGGAATAATGTGCTGATGCTTGGATGATGAAATCAGACGGCAACTTTACAGGTCTCTGGGCTTATCGTAATGAAGGGGGCTGGGCTGGGGTGGTTGTTATTTACAGGGGAAGAATGTGCTGATGCTCGGATGATGAAATCAGACGGCAACTTTACAGGTCTCTGGGCTTATCGTAATGAAGGGGGATGCTCGGATGATGAAATCAGACGGCAACTTTACAGGTCTCTGGGCTTATCGTAATGAAGGGGGCTGGGCTGGGGTGGTTGTTATTAACGGGCGAGGGCTGGGCTGGGATGATCCATGTTATGTACTGGGGTGGAGTCACTACGGGGTGTGGGAAGTTTGGGGTTGTAGTTATGTACGGTGGTGGAGTACACGGAGGGGTACGGGGTTTCGGGGTGGTAGTTATGCATAGAGATGGGCTGGGCGATTGAATAAAGGTGTCATCATTGTGTACGGGGCTGGGCGGGCAGTTGAATGGAGGCATTCATCCCTGGCAGGTACACCATATAGCAATCAGTGACATACGGAGATCGCAGGACACTGTCCACAATTGTATACACACTTCCGTGAAGTTGAATTCGATGACGAAAAAACTAAGACAATTTTATATTGTCAGATATCAACATAACATATATTTTACTTGTTCACAGGCACATATATAGCTGGACGCTTCCGCATTGGTGTTATTAGTGGTAACTGCTTGACCTATGGTGTGGGCAAATTATGTCATCGAGAAGAAGCAAGGAAAGGACATTGGATGGACGCAACAGTTGGTAGGTTGAACTATCAAAGGGGAGTGGATGGATGGATACTAAATAGTTGGTAGGTTGGACTATCAAGGGAGAGTGGATGGATGGATACAACAGTTGGTAGGTTGAACTATCAAAGGGGAGTGGATGGATGGATAAAACAGTTGGTAGGTTGAACTATCAAGGGAGAGTGGATTGATGGATACTAAAAGTTGGTAGGTGGAACTATCAAGGGAGAGTGGATGGATGGATACTAAACAGTTGGTAGGTTGAACTATCAAGGGAGAGTGGATGTATGGATAATTCATGGATACAGCAGTTGGTAGGTTGAACTATCAAAGGGGAGTGGATGGATGGATACTAAATAGTTGGTAGGTTGGACTATCAAGGGAGAGTGGATGGATACAGCAGTTTGTAGGTTGGACTATCAAGGGGTAGTGGATGGATGGATACAACAGTTGGTAGGTTGAACTATCAAAGGAGAGTGGATGTATGGATAAAACAGTTGGTAGGTTTAACTATCAAGGGAGAGTGGATTGATGGATACTAAAAGTTGGTAGGTGGAACTATCAAGGGAGAGTGGATGGATGGATAATTCATGGATACAGCAGTTGGTAGGTTTAACTATCAAGGGAGAGTGGATGGATGGATACTAAACAGTTGGTAAGTTGAACTATCAAGGCAGTGTGGATGGATGGATGTTAAACAGTTAGTAGGTTGAACTATCAAGGGAGAGTGGATGGATGGATACACCAGTTGGTAGGTTGGACTACCAAGGGAGAGTGGATGGATAATTCATGGATACAACAGTTTGTAGGTTGAACTAAATCAAACTTTTCATCTAATTTTGTCAGTTAACTTGACCAAATTTTTCCCCGAGACACTATTTTTTTCTGTTATCTTTAACTGTTACAAGAGCCCGATTCAATATTAAATTTAACAAGTAAAATATCACAGTTAGTCAAGCGCATCTGGTTTATATATTACTTGATCTTTTGGACCAAAAATTATTGAAAAAACAATGATCAGGAAAGAGAAATTTTTATGTGAAGTAAATTAAAAAACGTTCAGGTTATAATGCTAGTTACAAACATCCCAATATTAGGCAGGTCGTATTACTAGTTATAAATCATTTAATATTAGAAGCGCCGTGTTAATAGTTATAAACATGTTAATTCTTACATCGCTAAGAGATGATGCCGCCGCTGAAGGCCTTTGGGTATGAATTCGTCGTATTTTGCGTACGGCGCCTATTGCAAGGATTCTTCTACGTCATAGCCCCACACAAGCACACGACTGTCACCGTAAGTGGGATCCGAGTCGTCACCAAGGAACAACAGACACTCGTCAGTGAAATTGTGAGTACAGTTTCGCGATATCATTTCATTATATGTGAGGTTGAAATTTGGCGTAGACTACAATAAAGTTGGCATTTTTAAAAATAACATCAGCCATGCTAGTCCAACCTTCTCGCTATATTAACTAACACCAGCCATGTTACTCTAGCATTTTGGCTGTACTAACTAACACCATCCACGCTAGTCCAGCATTTTGGCTGTACTAACACCATCTATGCTAGTCCAACTTTCTCGATGTACTAAATAGACCTGACAACCAACGGGTATCCACCCGGTCCCATTGCCCCGGGTACCCGTTCCCGTACAATTACCCGGGTAGTAAAATTGTGCCCGGGTACCCGTTCCCGTGCAATTACCCGGGTAGTAAAATTGTACACGGGTGCCCGTTCCCGTGCAATTACCCGCGAAGTAAAATTGTACCCGGGTACCCTTTCCCGTGCAATTACCCGGGTAGTAAAATTGTGCCCGGGTACCCGTGAAAATATGGCTGCAACTGTCACACCAACGATGGCCAAACTGCGGCTCTTCTGTGTTCAGATTTGATTTCGTCTCGCGCATTATTTTTCAAATTTAAACTCTTTGCTTGAAATGTATACCGTGAATTATTTTTAACACTAAAAAGCTTCAGAATATATATCTGCCCACCGGACTTAAAGTTAAAAGCTTCGCTGTTTACAAGAGAGGGTCTGGAATGAAGTGCGCAAGGTCAAACACTGTACAAATAAGTATGAAGTCTTTTAAGGCTGTATGTAAAGTCTGAAGTCTAAGGCTGTACGTAAAGTCTGAAGTCTATTAAGGCTGTACATAAAGTCTGAAGTCTAATACTGTACATAAAGTCTGAAGTCTATTAAGGCTGTACATAAAGTCTGGATTCTACTGAGACTGTACATAAAGTCTGAAGTATAAGACTGTACATAAAGTCTGAAGTTTATTAAGGCTGTACATAAAGTCTGAAGTGTAAGGCTGTACATAAAGTCTGAAGTCTCTTAAGGCTGTACATAAAGTCTGAAGTCTAAGGCTGTATATAAAGTCTGAAGTCTAAGACTGCACATAAAGTCTGAAGTATGAAACTCTACTTAAAGTCTGAAGTATGAGACTCTACATAAAGTCTGAAGTCTAAGACTGTACAAAAAGTCTGAAGTATGAGACTCTACATAAAGTCTGAAGTATGAGACTCTACATAAAGTCTGAAGTCTACTGAGACTGTATATAAAGTCTGAAGTCTAAGACTGTACATAAAGTCTGAAGTCTAAGACTTTACATAAAGTCTGAAGTCTAAGACTGTGCATAAAGTCTGAAATCTATTAAGGCTGTACATAAAGTCTAAAGTCTTAGACTGTACGTAAAGTCTGAAGTCTATTAAGGCTGTACATAAAGTCTGAAGTCTAAGACTGTACATAAAGTCTGAAGTCTAAGACTGTGCATAAAGTCTGAAGTCTAAGACTGTACATAAAGTCTGAAGTCTAAGAAGACTGTACATAAAGTCTGTAGTCTAATAAGACTGTACATAAAGTCTGAAGTCTACTAAGACTGTACAAAAAGTCTGAAGTCTAAGACTATACAATAAATCTGAGACTGTACATAATCTTATGTAAACATTGACGATTCTCCACTTTCCACCTTGCCCCAAGTACCACGCCTTAGACGAGAAAGGGGTCACAGTCAAGTCCAACAAGCCGACCCTTGTTGTCTACATAATGCCGTCGGCGTGTATCAAGGAAGAGACCATGTACACCGGAGAGAGGCTGGGCAACTCGGGCCTCTGTGTGCTCATACCCACTTGGCTCTACTACTGGGCCTACTACATCAGGTGAGTCGGAACACGCCCATGACCGGGAGCACAACTTCGTCTTACCAGCACCTTCCCCTGTTCTCTTCACTCCAGTCCCCCCCCTCACAGACTCCCGCTTCCTTAATTTGGTCTCTTTTTAAAATAGCGCTCTGGTGTTGTTCGAGAAACGTCTTTGTTTTCTCATCGAGCAAGATTACTTTCATTGGTTACTGCTGACAGTTCCCTTAACGAAAGTTTCATTAATATCACTGCCCATAATCTAACGTTTCTTTAATTTTAGTTAGTTAAAATCATACTAAAATCAGTGGCGTAGCGTGCATATGTGATGCCCGGGGCAGAACTTAGGTTTGCCCCCCCCCCCC
>MUZC01000125.1:1770284-1795393 GCA_002072015.1 Radix auricularia
AAAAAAAAATAACATCGTCATTAACAACAACATAATCAATAACATGAACAACAAACGCCATCAGCAACAACTGCATCAAGAACAACTTCATCTACAACATCAACTACTGCATCAACAACATCATCATCTACTGCAGCAACATCAACAACAATATCTATTAGTTAAAAAACGAAAACAACACACTTTCCATTTTAAAGTAAATTCCATCTCAGCTACAAGCTAGTTTTTATTAAAAACTGTAAATTCAATCAAGATATTAGAAAAAATGAAACAAACAAATTAAAATATATTTCAACAGTAGAACCTGTTGCATATCATTTTTTATGTGTTGTATTGTAAATAATTTGTTTTCACTTGTTGTGTCATGTTATATTGTAGTAGTAGTAGTAGTAGAAGTGGTAGTAGTAGTAGTAGTAGCAGGATTAGTAGATGGGCTCAATTTGTTGCGGAAACCGGGATATCCCCGGCACTGTGAGGCTCCATCCCCGGCTCTGCTTTAACTTCTATCATCCCCGCCGGGGATGGCATTTATCCCCGGCTCTGCTGAAAAAATTTTCATCCCCGGCACTGGTTTTTTCCTAAATCGAGCACTGTTTGTAACGCATACCGCTTAAACTTACAAACAAATAAATTCCTTTTTAATTTGAGTGATTTTTAATTTTTGAACGGGTTTGCTTTAGTTATAACAACCACTATGTAATCAAACAGATGTTGCGTGAATCCGTTAATTAAGATTCAACATAAGAGTATTTTTGTTTCACCTTGGTTTTCCCCATTCAAAAGAAAAAGGGAGGTTGTCGGAAATGGCTACATTTTCAAATAAATGCCCCTAAATGCCGCCCTTTAGATGAGTGCCGTCCGGGGCGGACCACCCCCTCCGCCCCCTAGCTACGCCACTGATCCAATCTGGAGGATGAAGCTTTTGCATTAGAAATTTCAACATGTTTTAGTTTTAGGATAGTTCCTTATCCTTTATTATGTTTTTCTTATAAATTTCTTATGGTTATTTAATTATTTTGATACAAATTTCCAATTTCAAATAAAATCATCATTAGAAGCTAATTAACAACCTGGAATTAGCTGATCCTAACAAAGTGCCGCCCGGGGCATTTGGACTCTCTCGCTACGCCCCTGACCAAAATCCAAAATATTTCAGGTCATCACTGTTAGGGAAACATTATAGAGTTATTGGTTTTTCCCTGACATGTCAATGTTGTTACTTGTGTTTGGTGCGGTGAAGATGCCTCTCTCACAATCACCGTCAAATAATTATAAAATTATATACTGAGAAATAAAATGTACATTAACACTTTTTTTCTGAAGCAACAATTTTCAAAGTATAAAAAAGGAAATATAAAGGAAATATAATTACAGAAACATTTTTAAAAAAAATATTTGATAAGGTAAAAAATATATATTTATGATTAAAATAATTTATTTGTGAAATTTAATTTGAGAGAGTTTTTTTTGCCGATTCCGAATTCACCTAGCTGGACCCTAAGTGAAAACTATATCAGTAACATCAAATATATTTAATTTTGTAAAATATTTAAGTAAAATATATTTAATCGACTAAAATAATTTTAATCGATTATTTTTTATATTAATCTATTAATTAGTTATTGATATCCGCAGCCCCAACAATATAATTCTATATTCTTCACTTTCCTTTAATTTTTAATAAAATTGTGTTAACGTGACTCTGGTTATCTTTTAAATAGGGATTGTAACTTATTCCCTGATCTATAGAGCTGTGTTTGTTACAATTTACGACTGTCTAAGATTGTAACTTATTCCTTGATCTATTCTATATAGCTGTGTTTGTTACAATTTATGACTGTCTAAGATTGTAACTTATTCCCTGATCTATAGAGCTGTCTTTGTTACATTTTACGACTGTCTAAGATTGTAAATTATTCCCTGTCTTTGTTACAATTTACGACTGTCTAAGATTGTAACTTATTCCCTGATCTATAGAGCTGTCTTTGTTACAATTTACGACTGTCTAAGATTGTAACTTATTCCCTGATCTAAAGAACTGTGTTTGTTCCATTTTATGATGGTCTACTTGTGGTTGAAATTTGATTCGGCTCTCTCCCCTGTAGCACGTCTGAAGGGGCTTGGGTTGTGGTCACCACTGTCATGAAAAAAGCCGATAAATTGAAATTGGTTGTGGATAATGTGCTCAGATATGGGTAAGTCATCGCTTGGTTGTTTCAGAAGAAAATACACGAATGTTTACATAGGTCACCATTGATCTCCTAAAGTTGGGTCAATTTTTTTAGAAAGCAAGAAAGAATGCGAGCTAAGCAATAGTTTCTTCAAATATTTTACCAGGAATATAATTTTATTTATACAGTCGGACCTCTCTAAGTCGAACTGAAAGGTATCCAGAGAAAAAAAATCGACTTTCGGAGTTTTCGAGTAAGGGAAAATGGCGTAATAGGCGCAGATTATCAAGGACAATTTGCTATTGTGAGAGGGAAACAGCCATATCAGCTTGAATGCGTGACAGGAAGGAGAGGAGGTGTTTGATGTTTCATATAAAAGGAAGCCTACTTAACTTTGAAATACCACAGAGAAAGCCCCTCCCACCACACTTTACTCCCTCCACATTGGGATGGAGTGAGTGAGGTTTTTCCGTTTGCACAAAAGCCTTGGAAAATTCAACTTACGGAGGTTGGAAGCCAACAATGGATGGATGGATGGCTGGGTGGATGGATGGATGGATACATACATACATAGATAGATGGATGGATACATACATAAATAGATAGATAGACAGACAGACAGACAGACAGACAGACTCACACATGTGGGATTCCTCATAACTTATCTATTTGATGTAGCATCGCTCCACTATGTTTGTCTCTCCTAGTGCCAATTGGTACCCAATCTATGGATCAGACGATTGGACGTATGGGGTAATAGAGCCTGAAAGGACAACGTACCACCTCATTACAACAACAGTGGGCATCAACTTCGCCTGCTATTCCTATCACTCCCATCACAATACATCCTTCATAACTTCATCTGGGTTTGTGGTAAGAAAAACGGTTGACTCTTGTAACGCAAAGGGTGACTCTTGTAACGCAAAGGTTGACTCTTGTAACATAACGGCTGACTCTTTTAACACAGAGGCTGACTTTTGTAACACAAAGGTTGACTCTTGTAACACAAAGGTTGACTATTGTAACACTACGGCTGACTCTTGTAACAAAAAGGTTGACTCTTGTAACACAAAGGGTGACTCTTGTAACACAAAGGTTGACTCTTTTAACACGTGTGACTGTTGTGACACAACGGCTAAGTCTTGTAACTTTCTTTACTTTGGAAAAGGGGTCTCCAAACTACGGCCCGCGGGCCAGATGCGGCCCGCGAGGCCTTTTCATCTGGCACCTGGAGAGAGACCCCTGCTTTAGATTATGGGTGGTTAATCTTTAATCACCAGTTTGGAGTAGGGGGAGGGGATAACAGATTTATTATAAAAAATGATTAAAGTACACATTATGTTAAATGTGTTTTTTAAATTATACTTAGTTTTACAGTTTGGTTAACTTGTGCATTGTATTTGAGACTAAGTGTCACGTGACAATGTTTGTTTACCATCAGCCATGTGGGTCCGCCGGCGTAGCCCCATTCCCCGGTGACCTCATTGACAACGATTGTGATGGAAACGTGGACGAGGAGCCGAAGGATGGAATTGGTAAGGCATGACCTTTGACCTCGTGAGGCTATCTTTGAACTACCTGAGTGGCAAAGACATCAGAGAGAGAGAGAGAGAGGGGGGGAGAGGGGAAGAGAGAGAGGATAGAGAGGGGAGAGAGAGATTGTGTTTTTAGAAATTTCCTTTTAGATCAAGTGGCTTAACAGGACATGACAGACACCTCCCACTTGGCTGAACATGACAGACACCTCCCACTTGGCTGAACATGACAGACACCTCCCACTTGGCTGAACATGACAGACACCTCCCTCCCTAAATAGATATAGAGGCGTAACCAGCTCCGTTGAATCGCCCCAATACACGATTGACACTAGATGTCACGGCACTGACACTAGATGACACGGCACTGACACTAGATGACACGACACTGACACTAGATGACACGGCACTGTCACTAAATGACACGGCACTGACACTAGATGCCACGACACTGACACTAGATGACGTGGTACTGACACTAGATGTCACGGTGCTGACACAAGATGTCACGGTGCTGACACTAGATGTCACGGCGCTGACACTAGATGACACGGCACTGACACTAGATGACACGGCACTGACACTAGATGACACGGCACTGACACTAGATGACACGGCACTGTCACTAAATGACACGGCACTGACACTAGATGACACGACACTGACACTAGATGACACGGCACTGTCACTAAATGACACGGCACTGACACTAGATGACACGACACTGACACTAGATGACGCGGTACTGACACTATATGACACGGCTCTAACACTAGATGACACGGCACTGACACTAGATGACACGGCACTGACGTAGATAAACATAGAACTTGCTGCCAGATTGGCGGAGTCACCATCAGAGACATCCATATACATTTTGCTGTTTTTAATTGCAGATAACGACAACGACAGGTTGATAGACGAGGATATTGAGGAAGAAAAAGGTAAATATATAACAACAGCTGAATTAAATCATAAACAAATTTGCCATTATCCTGATAGTGCTAGGCGATTGACGTTTTTCTTATGAACGTTCTGTTAGAGTTTTTCCAGAAGCTAACTACCGAACTATTTTGGAGTACCTTTTTTTTATGATTCTGGAATTTAGCAAACATTTCTGAATTAGGAAATGGTGTCTTCGTGTAAGACTTAAGATTGTTGCTTGAAATATTATTCTTCTCTGCTGCCTAAATTCTTAGTAACAGAAAGTTGTTTTTGAAAGTATCAACAGCATTTATAAATTTCTTTTTTTTTTAAATTCTGAAATCAGTGCAAGAGCAAGAACTTGTGGTTACAGCTCTAGCTGGTAAGTAGAGTTTTTATTACATCTCTAGTTGGTAAGTAGACTTTTCATTACATCTCTAGTTGGTAAGTAGACTTTTGATTACATCTCTAGCTGGTAAGTAGACTTTTGATTACATCTCTAGTTGGTAAGTGGACTTTCGATTACATTTGTAATTGGTAAGTAGACTTTTGATTACATCTCTAGTTGGTAAGTAGACTTTTGATTGCATCTCTAGTTGGTAAGTAGACTTTTGATTGCATCTCTAGTTGGTAAGTAGACTTTTGATTACATCTCTAGTTGGTAAGTAGACTTTTGATTACATCTCTAGTTGGTAAGTAGACTTTTGATAGCATCTCTAATTGGTAAGTAGACTTTTGATTACATCTCTAGTTGGTAAGTAGACTTTTGATTACATCTCTAGTTGGTAAGTAGACTTTTGATTACATCTCTAGTTGTCTCCATGTACTTCATTATCAGACTATGTCTCCATGTACGTCATTATCAGACAATGTCTCCATGTACGTCATTATCAGACAATGTCTCCATGTACGTCATTATCAGACAATGTCTCCATGAACGTCATTATCAGACAATGTCTCCATGTACGTCATTATCAGACAATGTCTCCATGTACGTCATTATCAGACAATGTCTCCATGTACGTCATTATCAGACAACGTCTCCATGTACGTCATTATCAGACAAGTATTCATGTACGTCATTATAAGACAATGTCTCCATGTACGTCATTATCAGACAATGTCTCCATGTACGTCATTATAAGACAATGTCTCCATGTACGTCATTATAAGACAATGTCTCCATGTACGTCATTATCAGACAATGTATTCATGTACGTCATTATAAGACAATGTCTCCATGTACGTCATTATAAGACAATGTCTCCATGTACGTCATTATAAGACAATGTCTCCATGTACGTCATTATAAGACAATGTATTCATGTACGTCATTATAAGACAATGTCTCCATGTACGTCATTATAAGACAATGTCTCCATGTACGTCATTATAAGACAATGTCTCCATGTACGTCATAAGACAATGTCTCCATGTACGTCATTATAAGACAATGTCTCCATGTACGTCATTATAAGACAATGTATTCATGTACGTACACACATTTAGAAACAAACACGCACTTATGTGAATGTTATATCTTCTCTATTTCAGGTTTTGAAAATGAGACTGATGAAATTATTGGTAAGAGTTGTATGGAATTATGTAGTATACAAACAAGAGATGCCCAGTAGACTGAAGGAATTATGTAGTATACAAACAGGAGATGACCACTAGATTGTATGGAGTTATGTAGTATACAAACAGGAGATGACCAGTAGACTGAATGAATTATGTAGTATACAAACAGGAGATGACCACTAGATTGTATGGAGTTATGTAGTATACAAACAGGAGATGACCAGTAAACTGTGTGGAATTATGTAGTATACAAACAGGAGATGACCAGTAGACTGTATGGAGTTATGTAGTATACAAACAGGAGATGACCAGTAGACTGAAGGAATTATGTAGTATACAAACAAGAAATGACCAGTAGACTGTATGGAGTTATGTAGTATACAAACAGGAGATGACCAGTAGACTGAAGGAATTATGTAGTATACAAACAAGAAATGACCAGTAGACTGTATGGAATTATGTAGTATACAAACAAGAGATGACCAGTAGACTGTATGGAATTATGTAGTATACAAACAAGAGATGACCAGTAGACTGTATGGAATTATGTAGTATACAAACAGGAGATGACCAGTAGACTGTATGGAATTATGTAGTATACAAACAGGAGATGTTCACGGGAGATGGTAAAACATTTTTAGGTGTCCAGCTTTGGCAGACATTTAAGTGCATAAAAATCATTTTAAAACACAAATTATTTAAATTGTTACAGTTTGTATCATTAAGAAATCTATATTCGCCATTTCTATCGCCAACTTTAATGTCTGTCGTCAGTCTGAATTAACGAGCTCCGCAGCGAATAATGAAATTTTCTCTTTTTTTTATATTTTATTAGGAGCGGCGGAAATCGCCACTACAACCCCTGCAGGTAAGTTATATCATCCGCATATTTCAAATAAAGGCAGTGGCGTCACTAGCTTGTTCAGGGGAGGTGGGCCATCCCGGGGGAGACCAACCCTAGTGACGCCTCTCTACGGCTGTAATGAGATATTTTTTTATTTTTTCTTTGTGAATCATGGTGTCGTAGAATAATGGAACACTCAACAGTGGATCTATTCTATAGAATACCCTTAATATGACAAACAATAATACGAAAAAATATATGTTTGCGATTGGTTTAGGCAACGGCACTCATGTAATTTATAGACATAAAATTTGATACAGTTTTCAATATAAGGATTCAAGTCTATTGGTCAATCGTATCCCAAACTTTAATTTTTCAATTCAGTATTTGGCCTATCCTTAAATCGTATAATTTTACTCTGTCTAAATTTATGTTGACGCTTTCCTATTAAAATAACATTTTTAAAAATTTAAGTATAAACATGCTTAGGGCAACAATTCACTAGTTTTTTTTTAATTTGTAATCAGCTACAACAACAAAAACTACAACTACTAAAGGTAAGTAGTTGATTGTTTGTGTGAGAAATGTGGGGTTAAGGCGATGCCCGCTTGATGAGGCTCGTTAGTAAAATATTAAGCTGGTTGTGTAGAGGTTGAATGAACATGTTCCAAGACAGAAAATAAAATACTCAAGTAGTTAACTTGAGAAAAATTTTATCAACAGGAAGATGGGGATATCAGAAACAATTTTAGTACAGGTAGCTAGATTAGAATTTTAAAAAAAACTTGGTACATGTAGCTTGATTAGCATTTATTTTTTTTAAAAACTTGGTACAGGTAGCTAGATTAGAATTTTATTTTTATAAACTTGGACCAGGCAGCTAGATTTGAATTTTATTTTTAAAAACTTGGACCAGATAGCTAGGCTAGAATTTTATTTTTTAAAAACTTGGTACAGGTAGCTAGATTAGAATTTTATTTTTAAAAACTTGGACCAGGCAGCTAGATTTGAATTTTATTTTTAAAAACTTGGACCAGGTAGCTAGGTTAGAATTTTATTTTTAAAAACTTGGTACAGTTAGATATATTAGAATTTTATTTTTTAAAAACTTGATACAGATAGCTAGATTAGCATTTAAAAAAAAACTTGGTACAGGCAGCTAGATTTGAATTTTATTTTAAAAAACTTGGTACAGGTAGCTAGATTAACATTTTATTTTTTAAAAACTTTGTACAGGTAGCTAGATAAGAATTTTATTTTAAAAGAACTTATTTCAGGTAACTAGATTAGAATTTTATTTTTTAAAAACTTGGTACATGTAGCTAGATAAGAATTTTATTTTAAAAGAACTTATTACAGGTAACTAGATTATACTTTTATTTTAAATAACTTGGTACAGGCAGCTAGATTTGAATTTTATTTTTAAAAACTTTGACCAGGTAGCTAGGTTAGAATTTTATTTTTAAAAACTTGGTACAGGTAAATAGATTAGAATTTTATTTTTTAAAAACTTGGTACAGGTAGCTAGATAAGAATTTTATTTTAAAAGAACTTATTGCAGGTAACTAGATTAGAATTTTATTTTTAAAAACTTGGTACAGCTAGCTAGATTAGAATATTTTTTTTATACTTTGTACAGGTAGCTTAATTAGAATTTTAGAAAAATTTGGTGCAGCTAGCTAGATTAGAATTTTAGAGATAAAAAACTTGGTACAGCTAGCTAGATTAGAATTTTAGAAAAAACTTGGTACAGCTAGCTAGATTAGAATTTGAGAAAAAAAACTTGGTACAGGTAGCTAGATTAGAATTTAATTTTTAAAAACTTATTACAGGTACCTAGATTAGAATTTTATTTTAAAAAAGAACTTGGTACAGCTAGCTAGATTAGAATTTTAGAAAAAAAACTTGGCACAGATAGCTAGATAAGAATGTTAGAAAAAAACTTCGTACAGCTAGCTAGATTAGAATTTTAGAAAAAAAAACTTGGTAGATGTAGCTAGATTATGATTTTAGAACAAAAACTTGTATAGTTAGCTAAATTAGAATTTTAGAAAAGACTTGACACCGCTAACAGATTGGATATAGTGTAATCGCCAATCTTATATCAAATATAAGATCAATTATCCTTTCCTTTTACATAATATTTTGATAAGTGTGACAGTTTTTAAGAAAAAAATTAACTTTTTTTTTTTTTCTTTAAATTTATAATCAGCTACTACTAGAACTACCACCACTAAAGGTAGGTAGTTACCTGTTTATGTCAGGTTTATGTTATAACTTTTGGTTAGCGATGCCCACTCGATGAAGTTTGTCAGTAGAGGTGTGCCGGATTCAAAGTTTTAAAATCCTGCTGTGCCGGATTCGGCCAGATTTATGAAGTGAAATCCGGACGGAGCCGAAGCCGGATGTGTAGAATGGCTATATATATATGTATATTATATGGATCCACCTGCAAGCCGGATTCGGCCGGAATTCATTAAGGGAAATTCTGCTGGAGCCGGATTTTTAAATTTGGCGGATTCCGCTTTTCTAGGAACCGAAATCCGGTACACCCCTTCTTTTCAATTTTATCACGAGTTGGGTGTGAAGATTTAGAATTAATTTTACCCTCGAAAGAGAATGAAACATTTATACTTAAGTAATTAACAGAGAAAAACGTTATAAGGTATGCAAGATTTAATCTCATGACAAATCCGATCATAAGTAACGTAAGAAATTTTCTTTGACGATTTCCTGCAAAAAAAAAACATTTTTGAAAATTATTACAATTTTTAGGGCAACAATTCACTATTTTTTTTTTTAATTTGTAATCAGCCACAACAACAACTACAACCACTAAAGGTAAGTAGCTACCTGTTTATGCCAGATAGGTAGAAATATTGGGCTACGGCAACGCACGCTTGATGAGGCTCGTCAGTAAAATATTGAGCCGGGTGTTTAAGAGTTTAGAGCTTGAATTAACTTGTCCAACCAAATGGAATAAAACACTTTTGCTCAAGTTATAAACAGATAACACAAACTTTATACGATTAGCTGGATTAGGATTTAGTCAAATCACTAAGAGGATCTCAAAATATAATGTCCAAATGTCCATAGTCATTAATTGTAAAATTATTTTGTTTTAAAAGTATCACACTTTTTAATGCAACATTGTCCTAATTTTTTCAATATGTTTTTTCCCCATTCATTATCAGCAACGACCACAACAACTACAACAACTACAACAGAGCGTAAGTATTTATAGTTACCCTTGTACGTTTGGGCTTTTTTTAAACAGAGAGATAACTTGATATGGTTAAAAGATTAGGATTTGGTCTAATCGCCAATCTGATCACAACTCTAATGTCGAAGTGTCCATTATCTTTTTTTTTAAATTTTTTAATTTTTTAAAATGAAAACTTTGACAATTTTTAAATTTAAATCACAATGCACTAATTTTTTAAATTTCATTATCAGCAACAACTACAACATCAACTACTACTACTACAACAACTACTGAAGGTAATTAGTTAACCATGCTGGTCTGGTTTGGTCTCACGTAGTTAACAGAGAAAAAATTCATTTACGCAAAATAAAATTAGGATTTATTAATAATAATAATAAATAAAAATAAAATGATAATTTATATAGCGCGGTATCCCAGCAAGGAGCCAGGCTCACAGCGCTTTACATGGAAATAACAATACATATATCAAGTCTAATGGTCAATTTTATCACAACAATAAAATCTAAATGTCCATACGTCGTTTACTTCTAAAAACAAATATGGTGACATCCAAATATGTGGGGAGGGCAGTTGGCTAAATTTTTGTTTTTGTTTTTTCATAAGAAACTACGACAACTCCTACGACAACGCCTACGACTGAGACTACAACTACGACTACGACTACTCCAGGTAAGTGACGTTAACCGAAAAGTTTAAATAAATGTGTATGTTTAAGTAAAGGCGCCTCTAAGTTTCACAGTGAGTTTGATACAGGATGTTAGTTTGTTTGGTGTGCTATGCAGGTCACTTAATGGCTAAAAATGAACATTAATGAGATTTTAACCAAAAATACATCCACACATCAGAAGCTCTCCGCACATAAAACATACCATCACACATATGAAAAGTGAGTATTACCATCACAAAGATGAAACCTAAATTTACCATTAACAAATCAATGGAAGGATCTCCTAATCTCGGTACCAATTTGTCTGATGTCCAATGTCAGCTTTGCTAATCACCTTCCTACCATACGGGGCTAACCGTCGTTAAAAACTGCTTTAAAAAACAAGCGCCAATTTGTTGATGTGTTTATCTGTTAAGACGTATGTATTGTATAAAAATAGAAATTGAACCATATTTTTAAATAAAAATATCTCTACTTTTTTGGCTTCACCCCTCCCCCACCCCCTCACAGTTACCACCACTCATGAAATCAACGGTAAGCTTCGCTATCATTTCTTTGGTCTTTAAAAATTATTTTCTTTTTTGTTGCTGTAATGAACTTTTTTCTTGCCGATTACATTGTGGGGCGGACCCATCCTCTCGTTCTGGGGTGGGCAAACTACGGCCCGCGGACAGTTGCGGTCTGTCAGAGTATATTATAAGGCCCAAGGCATATACACGTTGCCACCTTATATCGATGTTAATATTATTTGATTAGAAATTCCTATATATTTTGTAACCTTTATTTCGAATATTTTATTAAAATCTACGAATATTTAATCAGTTTTACGTCTCTCGAATCGATTAGTGATCGATAGTCATTAATTGTTAAAATCTCAGTTTGAAATTGCGTTTCACCTCAACGGAAGTGACTTTTTACGATAATATTTTGAACGGTTTTGTAGAAATTCTAATTTATAAGTGAATAGACGTTGATTTTACTATGAGTGCTGAAAAAATAAACGTGAGGACGAATGTTTTTATTTTAATGACGAGTGGACTGCTAAATATTGCTTCACGAGCGTTAGGCCAAAGCTGTCTGCCTGCTCTACAGGGACTGTAAGCGTCTTTAGGGAGTACTACTTAAAAAGACACGAACAAACAATGACGAGGCATTTGGATTTTAGTCACAATTTAACGAACGAATGGAGATTAAGGAAATTACAGGATTTGTTTAATACGCTAAAGATTCGGTAAACCATTTTCAACAGTCTTTAATACAAGATGCTGCAACCATTTCCATTTTGGTGCTGGCCCTAAAGATTACAAAAGGGCGGAACATTTTTTCTAAAAGAGAGAGTGAGTGTGAGAGAGAGAGAGAGAGTGAGAGAGAGAGAGAGAGAGTGAGAGAGAGAGTGAGAGAGAGAGTGAGAGAAAGTGAGTGAGAGAGAGAGAGTGTGAGAGAGAGTGAGAGAGTGAGAGAGAGAGTGAGAGAGAGAGTGAGAGAGTGAGAGTGAGAGAGAGAGAGAGAGAGAGAGAGAGAGAGAGAGAGAGAGTTCATCAGGAAGGCTCGTCAGGTGAACCAAGCATTATGTGTCCTAAAAATAAAATTTGACAGCATTTCTTTATCAAGGAGAACAGACTGTAGTCAGGCGAGTGAATAGAAAAATTTGATGCACCAACTTCGAGATGCAAGCTAATAACTTTTTGTGGCACTCCCTTACGTTGGACAAAAGTACCGATGTACAGGAGACAGCACAATTGTTGGTGTTTATACGGGGGAAATAACACCCGTTTTGACCTAACTGAAGAACTACTTAGTGTTGAGAAAGTCAAAGGCATGACTACAGGCAAAGATTTAATCAAATCTGTCGAGAACTGCTTTGAAAGAACCGGATTGGTGTGGAACAAGATCGCAAATGTAACAAACGATGGCGCGCGTGCTTTGACTTGGATAAAAAAAAACTTAAGGTCAAGTTGAAGAAAACTAAGATTAAAGAGGAACATCCTGACCATACCAGCTTAGGAGAAGTCCATTAAGTACGTCACACTATTTTTGACCATTTTTAACTCACCCTCCCCTTGTTGCAAATCTTGGAACCACCCCCTCCTAAAGCACGTCACACTTTCAAAACAAAAATATTGTTTTTAATAAACAAAATAAATAAAATTTAATATAAAACACTGTGACGTCACACATGGTCGGACAATCCCCTCCCGCCTGTCACAAACTGTCACTCTTTCTTACACCGCCTCTGGAGCGTGACGTACTGTATGGACGGCCCTTTAGCTCTCGACTGTGTCATCCACCAGGAAAGTCTGTGTGGCAGCACGAGTGCCGACTGGCAAGACTGATGTGTTGGACTAATCGTCCTTCTTATTTGTCCTACAATAAAATAACAACACATCATCCCACAAAAGATGCACAACACGCAACACTTGGAGGCCACTCGAAATCTGACCTCCGATCTTGCGTCATTGCTAACAACAGCTTAAAGAGTAGTCACGTGAATTACCAGTAAACTGGTTCCAGACTTCGAGAACTTTATAACAAATTGTGGACAGTTAGATACTTGACAGTCATTATAATTGTACGTTGTGGTCAGTTTGTATGTAATTTACGTTCCTTCTTCTTCATAGTTAACATGACTGGTAACAATACACTTTGGCTGAAATAATTATGAATAGTAAACATTATTATCAAACTAGAAACGATAGCTGCTCGTATTTAAATATAATTTTACATAGCATAAGAAGAAGTCCAAACTGTGTGTCTATCGAGCCTGCGTCATCAGAACGTTGCTATACTGAAGCAAGACGTGGACCCCCTATACATCCCATGAGCGTAAACTTAATAGCTTCCACTTGAGGTGCCTGCTATGCGTCGCATCCTATGCATTAAATTGCAGGAGAAAATGCCAAATAGTGAGGTTCTGATACGTGGCTATATTCAAAGCATTTTCTCAATACTTAGTGAAAGACGCCTAAAATGGTTAGGACGTAAAAAGAATGAGCTGGGATCTTATCCCCAAGGACGACCTCCAATACGGAGCATTGGCATCGTTAAAGAGGAAGACAAGTCGCCCACGTCTTCGATTTAAAGATGTCTTCCAGAGAGACATGAAAGCAGACAACATAAATACTGTGAATGCAAAGCAGAAGACCGATCTACGTGGCGCACAGTTGTCAAAGAGGGCGTCATAGTAGCCGAGGAGCGAAGAATGGAGGAGGCTGCAGACAAAAGATCTAAGGCCACAACATTGGGAAGCACAGAACTTGTGTGTAAAAGTTGTGGTAAAGACTGTCACTCAAGGATAGGACTGCACACCCACTCGAGGAACTGTAACCCAACCCAACGGTGATGCACCATCGTCTCGCGAGACGGAAGGATGCAGACGACGACATAATGTAACAGAATGTGAATGCGTAAAATGACAAATACATGGTCATTATCATTCATAAATAAATGCCTATTTTTTACGTTATAAAGTGAAGTTGAGGCCCTCCTGAGAAAAAGTTTGCCCACCCCTTCTCTAGTGGATGCCTCACAAATCGCAGCCACCGTTTGCTAGTTTGTTTCTTGCCGCCATCCCCTGTTGTAGTACTAGATTTTTTTTAAACTATCTTAATTTTTACCCGCCAAAAATTAAATAAATAAACAGTTTGCATAGATAATGTTTTTTAAACAATTTTATTTGAGTAAATCTTTTTTTTTTAAAAACAACACTTTTTTAAGAGACTCCGTTTAGATCCAGTGCTTTATATTGTGTTCTGCTCTTTTTTTTAAAGAAGGGTTAGAGTTAGAGATTAGAGTACGTTAAGGTACATGATTAAAGAAAGCATACGTTGTTATTTCAACAACGTACATTCAAGAGTCTAAATAAAACATTTGTTCTCCCCAGAAACACAAACAGGTAACAGCTACGGGTAACCAACCAGGTAGCACAAACAGGTAACAGCTACGGGTAACCAACCAGGTAGCACAAACAGGTAACAGCCACGGGTAACTAACCAGGTAGGAACAAACAGGTAACCAACCAGGTAGCACAAACAGGTAACAGCCACGGGTAACTAACCAGGTAGCACAAACAGGTAACAGCCACGGGTAACCAACCAGGTAGCACAAACAGTTATCAGGCACAGGTAACCAACCAGGTAACACAAACAGGTAACAGACACGGGTAACCAACCAGGTAACACACGGGTAACCAACCGGGTAACAACCACGGGTAACCAACCAGATAAGAGACACGGGTAACCAACCAGGTAGCACAAGCAGGTAACAGACACGGGTAACCAACCAGGTAACCGACACGGCTAACCAACCGGGTAACAACCACGGGTAACCAACCAGATAAGAGACACGGGTAACCAACCAGGTAACAGACACGGGTAACCAACCGGGTAACAACCACGGGTAACCAACCAGATAAGAGACACGGGTAACCAACCAGGTAGCACAAGCAGGTAACAGACACGGGTAACCAACCAGGTAACAGACACGGGTAACCAACCAGGTAACAACCACGGGTAACCAATCAGGTAAGAGACACGGGTAACCAACCAGGTAACAGACACGGGTAACCAACCAGGTAGCACAACCAGCGAACAGAAACGGGTAACCAACCAGGTAACAGACACGGGTAACCAACCAGGTAACAGACACGGGTAACCAACCGGGTAACAACCACGGGTAACCATTCAGGTAAGAGACACGGGTAACCAACCAGGTAGCACAACCAGGTAACAGACACGGGTAACCAACCAGGTAACAGACACGGGTAACCAACCAGGTAGCAGACACGGGTAACCAACCAGGTAACACAAACAGGTAACAGACACGGGTAACCAACCAGGTAACAGACACGGGTAACCATCCAGGTAACAACCACGGGTAACCATTCAGGTAAGAGACACGGGTAACCAACCAGGTAGCACAACCAGGTAACAGACACGGGTAACCAACCAGGTAACAGACACGGGTAACCAACCAGGTAACAGACACGGGTAACCAACCAGGTAATAACCACGGTTAACCAATCAGGTAAAAGACACGGGTAACCAACCAGGTAACAGACACGGGTAACCAACCAGGTAGCACAACCAGGTAACAGAGACCGGTAACCAACCAGGTAACAGACACGGGTAACCAACCAGGTAACAACCACGGTAACCAACCAGGTAACAACCACGGGTAACCAACCAGGTAACACAAACAGGTGACAGCCACGGGTAACCAAGCAGGTAGCACAAACAGGTAACAGCCACGGGTAACCAAGCAGGTAGCACAAACAGGTAAAAAAAAAGAGGTATACGACCGAGTATACAAAAAACTGGAATCACATGTGGGAACATGAACGGCTAACAAACACAACCAAAGTAACACAAACAGTTAACTCAAGTTGTTAGAGCAAATGGATAACAAACTTAGGTTTTTAAAAATTTACAAAGAACTTGAGGATACCGGTAAAACAAACAGATGAGACACCGAGGTAAGACAATGAGGAAGCTCTAACAGGTGATGCTATCAGAAATCACAGGTAGCTGAGATCGCAGGTAATGGACATGGATAGATAACCCTATAAGATTTACAGTTTACAAAAATAGGTAAAATTGGGAACAAAGTGACAGTTTAAAACTAATTTGTAATTGGAAATTACTTGTCATTTTTTTAAATAAAAATATCAGATGGCTAATTTCAATTTTAGACCTAAACAAAATGAAAAGCCAAGTCATTGATGGTAGCTGTGCTCTGATATTTGAGAACCCTTTATTTAAAGTGGTTGTAAATCTGATATACGCCTTAGTGTACACATGGTCTTTAAGATATCGTAAAAACTGATTAACTTACACGTAGGCAATAAAAATTATTTTTTACAACTGCTGAACTAATTAACGAATAATGTCACAGAATTAACCACAAGTAGGTTGAGTAATAAAATGACCCCAACTAAAGAAGAGCTTGGGGGATAGCGATCACTTAGAAAACTGTTCTTTCTATTACGACAGGCTAATTTATAGGCCCAATAGACCCTCCTTCTAACCCCCCTCCCCAGTCCACACACACACACATACCCCGAGCTCATTTCAGTTTTGTAGCCAACTTTTCAACAGTTGCTACTTCTCTTTCATCTAATCATATTACGTGACGACCACTGTTGCCAGGCAACGAAAAGCGCCATTTGTAAATTAATTAAATTGGTGTTATGGGCAATCATTTTTTATTTATTTATTATTATTATTTTATTTTTTTGTAAAAAAAAAAAGGGGGGGGGGATTTTATTGGACTTGTTTCGGCTCAGTCACTACTAGCTTCCTAAATACTTACACGAGAGTTGTGTCGTTTTGTTCTTTTTTTTTAAATTTCTAAGGCATTGTGACCCCCCCCCCCCCCCCCCCAACGCATAAACTAAATTTTAGTATTTTAATAAGCCACAATTTGTTGATGAATGTGATAATCACAGTGTGATGTTTTCAGATGAAACAGCGGAAGTGACCTTCCCACCAGTCCCTACAGGTAAGAAAGGACAATCAATGCGACAAGTGGTTAGCAAATATAACATTTCAGCGTTTTGTATGCTCTAAATTTTATTTAGCTAATAATTAATTAAAACAAAGAAATTATCGGTAACGTTCATGTAAGTGTATGCGCTTGTGCACATATTACAAGTTACCCATTTGTGTAAATACACACAGATAAGGTAAACAAATGTGTTTGCGTATAAACGCTCGAACACACAGATAAAGTAACATTCGTACACAGGCGGGGCATTACTTTTGTAAGGACCAACCGGAAATTGCTCCGGACATTCACCTCGGCCGGAAATTGGATGTTAGGAACTATTCACCTCGGTAAAGTGCTGCTTTACACCGGAAATAATCTCTCATTGCGAGGCCCCTCGGGCACGAAGCCTAAGGTGATCCCGCCACCCCTACCCAAAACAACACATCTGTTTTCAGCGTTTGTTCACAAGCCGTGCCAAATACCAAACATAATTACTCATCAAAATTTGTCAAACAATAACCCACAAAAATCTACATATCCATAAAAACGCAAGTGAAGCCAGATGACGAAACATTTCAAGATATAAGTCGTTCATATGTTTGTCTCTATCTTTCACCACCCCTCCCTCACCCCACCCCACTTCTTAAAGTGTGTCCGCCTTTCTACTTCGGGGAGGGCTGCAAGAGCTGCGGCAACTGTGGCGAAGACTGTGACAAGCTGACTGGTCAGTGCTCCCATTGTAAGCCTGGTTACAAGAACAAACACAACGGTTGTGACAAGAGTAAGTGGTCCGTCTGACGTCACATGGCGTCAGTTTGGTTTAAATATGTTGAAATGAATGTATCGCGACGGATTCAGACAATACTTATTGGTATGTTGATAGCAAGCAGATGTCTCTTCTTTTATTAAATCCCTTATATTAGTTTCAACGTCCTGTCTGGGGCTCACCGTCTTGTCTGGGGATCTCTGTCCTGTCTTGGGATCACCGTCTTGTCTGTGGATCACCGTTTGTCTGGGGATCACAGTCTTGTCTAGGGATCACCGTCTTGTCTGAGGATCACCGTCTTGTCTGGGGATCACCGTCTTGTCTGGGGATCACCGTCCTGTCTTTGGATTACCGTCGTCGGTCGGGTGGGCGGGCCGAAGAACAAAAGTCAAAAATTATTTTTTCCCCATGACGCTATCGAGCTGAAATTGTGCACACAGACTTGTGTCACCAAACAATGCATTGTATCAAAATTTCAGATCGATCGAATGTACCGTATATAAATAAATGCACTTTCAGTTATGTCTATGAAACTCTTTGTCGTCGTCTGCTATTGTTCACCTCCACGTGTCACTGGAGTTCAGTCCAGCCATCGATAACGACCCCTACATCCCCCGTCCCAGTTTTACAGCAAGGGGAGTTTAGTCACGTTCATTCTTTAAATGATTGTCGCGCGGTACATATTATTTTTAATATAATCAAAACTTTTAGGTCTGTCCAGCCGGGGAGGTACGGGGGGCAAAAGAGTCCCACGTGAAGACAATGTTGTATGTCACTGCTCAGCAGATGGAGCAGGTTGCCCAAGTATTAGCCAAGGCCTTAAGATATTAATCTCATGTCTCAAGAATATGTGTTCAGTTTAGTTCTGTCCAGCCCCAACCCGAGAGGTCTATGAACCACCTGTGTGTCAAATCATGGCTAAAAGACTATCTCCGAGAGAAATGGCTTGAGGGCTGGGCATTAGGGAATTCGGCCAGCAAAGTTTACCAGAGAAATCCACGACCGAGTAAGAGCGACCCCTGTTGGAAACTAGAAAGTAATAATCAGACACTCAAAACACGGATGAGGACTGACCAATGTCCAATACAAAGCTACCTGTATAAGTTTAACAACAGAAGGGAACTGGCCTGTCGTTTGTGTGGCTGCCCCGAGGAGGCGGAGGCCCACGTACTAGAAAGCTGCCCCGAGTTGGGCGGGGTGTTACAAGGAGAGGTTGCGGTACCTGCTGAGGACTACCTCTATGGCGATGCCCGCTTGATGAGGCTCGCTTGCGATAGATTGAACCGGGTCTTAAGAGCCTAAAGGCTCGACCCAAAAGAGAATGAATATTCACTAGTTCTGTCTCATACTCTTTCATAAGGGATTGATATTCAAAAAACTTTGTTTTTACAGTATGTTTAATTTTCTCATTTTCTCTCTCTCTTTCTTTTTTTTCTTACATTCTTTCGCAACTTTCTTAACTTTTGATCTTACTTTCTTTTTTAATATTCTCTTTTCTATCCTTTCTTCCCTTTCTTTCTTCTTTTTATTTTTTGTCTATTTCTTTCTTTCTTTCTTTCTTTTTTATTAATATTTTTCTTTCCTTCGTTCTTACATTTTCCCAGTATTTTTGTTATTTGGGTCCTTTTTTCCTTTTTTAAAAATTATTATACTGGCGCTCCAATAAGTAATAATTTTAGGGAGGGGAATATTTAACAAAGAACTAAGCATCATGAGTTTTATTATTCAATTACTTAAGTGGCTTTGTGCGTGGCGGTATTTGGGTGGCTTTGTGCGTGGCGGTATTTGAATTTGGATGGCTTTGTGCGTGGAGTTATTCGTGTGACTTTGTGGGTGGAGGTATTTGAGTGGCTTTGTGCGTGGAGGTATTCGTTTGGCTTTGTGGGTGGAGGTATTCGTTTTACACCTTACATAAATGGTAATGACACAATTTGTTATATGTTTATTTATTTTTAAGTTTAATTTTATTATAATTTTAATTATTTTTTTTGTTATAATTATTATTTATTTATTTTTACTTAATTAATTTTTTGGGTGGGGGTGTAAAACTAATGGGCTATGTTTCATGGTATTTAAAAAAAAAACGTTTTCAGCTATCATAACGTAGCATGTTGTTTAAGACTGTAGACAGTAACACTGACCCTCTTTATCCAGAATGTGAGGAAAACGAGTTTGGCCGAGATTGTCGATTCTCCTGCTACGAAAAGTGTGGCAAAGATTGTATCGACCGGACAACTGGAGAATGTCCTGATGGTATGTACGCATCTTTAACCTGTTTAGGGTTCGTACACATTTTGGTCCCGTTTTGGGTTTGTACAAATCTATTATATCTCGTCTACGGTTTGTTACTAATTTGTACACATCTTTAGACCGTGAAATTTTATACACATCCCGTTTCGTGTTACTGTAGTGTAACAACTTAACTTAGTGGAGACTGTGTGTTGCTGGCCAAGTTTGTGATGGCCATTAGTTGGTGGAGACTGTGTGGTGCAGGCCAAGTTTGTGATGGCCATTAGTTGGTGGAGACTGTGTGGTGCTGGCCAAGTTTGTCATGGCCATTAGTTGGTGGAGACTGTGTGGTGCTGGCCAAGTTTGTGATGGCCATTAGTTGGTGGAGACTGTGTGTTGCAGGCCAAATTTGTGCGGGCCATTAGTTGGTGGAGACTGTGTGGTGCTGGCCAAGTTTATGCGGGCCATTAGTTGGTGGAGACTGTGTGGTGCAGGCCAAGTTTGTGATGGCCATTAGTTGGTGGAGACTGTGTGGTGCTGGCCAAGTTTGTGCGGGCCATTAGTTGGTGGAGACTGTGTGGTGTTGGCCAAGTTTGTGATGGCCATTAGTTGGTGGAGACTGTGTCGTGCTGGTCAAGTTTGTGCGGGCGCCACACGAAACTATTGACTGAATGTGTTCAAAAGTTTATCGTCCCCCTGACAGTCAAGCATTTCTCCTAGTGATGTATCAAGTTTTAAGGTTAAGGTTATGGTCAGATTATAGTAAACTAATCTTCCTCTTTCTTCCACAGATTATAGTAAACTAATTTACCTCTTACTTTCACAGATTATAGTAAACTAATTTACCTCTTACTTTCACAGATTATAGTAAACTAATTTACCTGTTGCTCCTACTCATTCCCATTGGCGTGTCACTCTGGATGATGTAAGTTTCTTATCTGTAACCTTATCTATAGATACATCACATGTCACGAGACCTGAATGTCTTGTAAGTTTCTTATCTGTAACCTTATCTATAGATACATCACATGTCATGAGACCTGAATGTCTTGTAATTTAAATATATGTAACGTTATCCTTAAATACATCACTTAATTATTGTCGGTGGTATTTTTCTAATACGATAATTTTACATTTTTTAACAAATAAACATTTATTAACGTAATCAGAATTTTACTATTACTATTTGGAAGATGTTCTTAATGTTGAGCTCTTTTTTCTATTTCTTTTTAAACAAAAGTTTTAACAACAAGATAACCTTTGACCTCTTCGCCATCTTTCAGACGGAGACGGGTGGACTTTGCGACTGCAGGTGAAGGTCAAGTTCAAGATTTTGGTGAAGGTGGCAGTTTTCATAGGTTACAACCTCAAAAATCTGAAACTACATTGTAAAAAAAAAAAAAAAAAAACAATATTTACAAAATACAGCAACCAAAACAATTGCTGTAGATTTGGTCGAGGCAGTCATTCGCTTTCTAGCAAAGACAGCACGGCTTGGCAAGATCTTTGTCTCTGGAGTATTTTAAACTAGCACACCAAATAAAGACTGATATGTTATTTAACATTTGAACAAAACGGAGCCCGAATGCGTGCCGCTCAACTTGGTTGATTTCTTGAACACTCGGGCAGGTTTGCTCGGTACGGTATTAGGTGTTTAAATAAAATTAGCCACACGAAGGTCGTACCTTAAATATTCAAGAATTTACCACACACACACGAAATAATATGTGCTGCAGTTAGCGCTTAATCGAAATTTCTTTTGTGTTAATTTTTTAATCGAGTAAAATAAAAAAATAAAAAACTTTGCCAATTAATATTTTGATTCTACAAGTATAGCTTTCGGTGTAGTGGCTGAGATTGGGGATTGAGTTGGGGGTCATAATTCGAAAGTCAGCCCGGGATCAACTTTAGGAGGGCCCCCACAGAGTGTCTGAATTTTTTTACAATAAATATTATGCAGCACCCCCCCCCCTTCAAGTAGGCCAAGCCCCCGGGTCCCGCAAACCCCAGCTACGCCAATGTTTCAGTGTGTTTTTTATTTGGTTTTTTTTTTAATTGACGACAAAATATTGAATAAAGAAAAATATCTGATAAATATCTATCACTGCAGAAGCATAGCTAGTTTGGAGATCAAAATGTTACACAAAATACACTCCTTAAAGTACTTAAAGCAAAAAATAAAGAAATGAAGCATCTTGGCTTTTAATTTTGTTACAAATAATTCCCTAGCCTTGAAAAGATTTTAAATTTACTTTTTAAAAAAAATCATTTTTAACAAAGTAGGATGTTGAGAAACTGGGTGCTTGCTTCACAAGGGAATGTACTCAATGTGTCTACATGGGAATGTACTCAATGTGTCTACAAGAAAATGTACTAAATGTCTTTACAAAGGAATTTATTCAATTGATATCTTTTGTTTTATAAATTGTGAATAAGGTGCCGTCCATAAATGGCGTCACGCGATCTTGGCAGATTTTTACCCCCCCCCCCACCTTTTTGCCCGTTTTGTCACACGTCGTCACAAAAACGTAGACACCACCCCCTCCAATATGACGTCACAAATTGTTGATCCTCTCTCCCTAAAATCATTATTTTCTATCTGAAAATGACCATGCTTCAAATAAATGTTTGTTCATTTAAATACATGTAATTATATTTTTTAGTGTTAGGCTGCACTTTAATATCGTGACACGCGTGAAGCCGTCTAAAACGTCATAAAACCAATTGCAAACAATCAAATATTTGTGATAAGCTGTTATCTAAAATGCGCATTTTGAAGTGACGGCACATTTCTTAAACACCCCCGCCCCCTCGTTGCTCTTAGTGACAAATGGCCGACCCCCCTTGAGATGCATAACGTCATTTATTAACGGTCCCTAACGTGTTTTAAATTTAAATATTGTCTTTCTTCTTTCTATAGTGATGCAAATGATTGCACTGATCATTTGAAATAATAATGTGTCCTTGATTTTAGTTTATAAATATTCTGATAAATAGAAATGTTTTGTATTTTAAGTTCCGCTTTAATTTTTAATTTTCTCTTTTTAAATATATCTTTAGTTGAAATTTCCTAAAATAAAATGTCATTAAATTTAAACTATTTGTTCGCTTATTTTATTTTAGTTTTATTTTCTTTTAATGTTCAAATATTTTAATGTGCCATTATTTCAGTGTTCGCTTATTTTACTGTTCACTTTTTTTACTGTTCACTTATTTTACTGTTCACTTATTTTACTGTTCACTAAATTTACTGTTCACTTAATTCAGTGTTCACTTATTTAACTGTTCCCTTATTTTACTGTTCACTTTTTTACTGTTCACTTTTTTACTGTTCACTTTTTTACTGTTCACTTTTTTACTGTTCACTTTTTACTGTTCACTTAGTTTAATGTTCACTTTTTTACTGTTCACTTATTTCAGTGTTCACTTATTTTACTGTTCCCTTATTTTACTGTTCACTTTTTTACTGTTTCCTTTTTTACTGTTCACTTTTTTACTGTTCCCTTTTTTACTGTTCACTTAGTTTAATGTTCACTTTTTTTTACTGTTCACTTATTTCAGTGTTCACTTATTTTACTGTTCACTTTTTTACTGTTCACTTTTTTACTGTTCACTTTTTTACTGTTCACTTTTTTACTGTTCACTTTTTTACTGTTCACTTAGTTTAATGTTCAATTTTTTACTGTTCACTTATTTCACTGTTCACTTATTTCACTGTTCACTTATTTCATTGTTCACTTATTTCAGTGTTCACTTACTTTAGTGGTACGTACTACCAGAGCTTTGACACTCATACTCAAACTGTCAGAAGTGAAGTCAAAACATTAACGTCTGCCTTGTTTAAAAGTCCAATTTGAAATCCTTCTCTACAAAGGGCGTTATTTAAAAGTTATACTTTTTATTTATTTATTTTTATTTGCGCATTATGGGTGTGTATAATTCATGTTAAGAAATGGTAAAATGCTTTTACTGCTTGATGTTCATTTAATGGAAGATATTCTTTTTGTCTACATATTTAAAAGGTTCCTAATTTTTTTTATACCATCATTTTCATTTCTCAAACATCGGTAAATGTAGAAGTGTTGACTTTTCATGTATCGATGACTTAGTCAATCAATGCCGTCTAAAAGACGTCAACAGGCAACAATTAAAAACACAAGCAAGTGTACATTTATTGTGGGCGAGCGCGTATGCAGCCGCATATTGGGTCGTCCTGACGAGGCGACCACTACCTACTTTAAAAGATATTGGTGCGCGCATATTTGCACCAACAGGAAGTGTCTCTTTAATTACTTTAAAATATAATGGTGCACGTATATTTGCACCAACAGGAAGTGTCTCTTTAATTACTTTAAAAGATAATGGCGCGCGCATATTTGCACCAACAGGAAGTGTCTCTTTAATTACTTTAAAAGATATTGGTTCGCGCATATTTGCACCAACAGGAAGTGTCTCTTTAATTACTTTAAAGGTAGTGAGTATATTCTCGTCAGGACGACCCAATATGCGGCTGCATACGCGCTCGTTCACTTCCGGTTATTGCTATTCTTGGTAAAAAAAATTTTATAAGGTTAAAAGTTTCCGAGTTGATTGTGGCTGTGTGGTCGTATTGATAGTAGGATAGTACGCTACATCGTAAGTCCGGGGTTCGATTTCTTATTGATGCCTATTTTTTTTTTTCAA
>MUZC01000063.1:11566-43218 GCA_002072015.1 Radix auricularia
CCACTTGCCTACAATAAACTGATTGGTCGACCCCAGCGAGGGTCATTGTTGCCCCTCTCTCCACTTAGGAGTGTTAACAATTAAATAAAATTTAATCGTTGAATTTTGAAAAATTACCGATTAATTAATCGATAATTTTGTTAAAGCTAGAAATAAATTTTATGACGTCATTAAACTGAATATTTCATGGGAAGTAATAAAAACAGGCAATTGATATTTCTATTGAGTTATTTTTAAAACATAGTTAACAATAAAAATAAGTTAAATAACGTATTGAAGTTTAGGCACTTGAATGAAAATTTATAATTCATTTTAAAATATAAAAGTAATACAGCCATACAGAAATTGTTTGATGATTAACAAAACATGATTATCATTTTTTTTTTTAAATGCCCATAACTTAAGTATTTAATTTAATTTAATTTAAAAGATATAACTTTGTTAGGATATATATTTAAATATAAGTAGTTCAACATAGTGCCTATGAATTTAAATTTTTTTATTGTTAAATAAATAAAAACAATGTTTTTTTATATCATTGTCTTTATAAAGCAGGTTGTTTTCAAGTTTACACTTTCCGATTTTTTCAAAAGGAGAAGTTTGTTATTGTTAATTAAGTAAAAACAATGTTGAATTGTTGATATTATTTTCCTTATAAAACATCTTATTTTAAAGTTTTTTAATGGAGAAGTGTATAAGTTAAAAAAGCAACTATTTTTTATTATTAATAATTGATTATTTATTAATACATCGATTGCATTATTCAAAACAATATCCAAAATTGTAATCACTATTTTATCGATTAAAATATTTTTAATCGATAACAAAATGTATCGATTAATCGAGAAATTAATCGATAATTTCCGAAGCCTAATATATATATATATATATTACACAGGTATTAATTTTAAGAACTAGTGGACTGTTTGTTGCGATTGTTGAACGTGTTACAATTTCCGTTTACACCTTTATTAGAAATCGTTTTAATGACAAATTATAATTCTCTGCAAAATACAACGACAAAGTAAAGACAAATTATTTCTATGTAGATTTTAAAAATATAACTGTACCCAATCGTGAATGTTTGAAACTTTGTATGTAAGTACATGAAGCACATGGGAACATGTAAAAGTAAAAGAACTAGATACGCGTTTATGAAATATCCGCAAGAACAGGTTGTTTTGATACACTGATATCACTAAAATTGATCTTCTAGGTGCAATTTGTTGTGCAAAAATTATTCCTTACACTTAGTTTTGCAGCTGAATAAATTATTAAAATGCCGATGACTTAAAAATTAAATAAATAAGCATAAACATTTTTAAAGATGAATTTCGATAGTCGTAAACACAAGCCCTAGTAATAGTAGCCATGTATTTACTTTAGGGCTGGTACTGATTTTAAATATTTTCTTTTGATTAATCGGGAAAATTTTAATCGACTATTATCAATTAATTATAGCTTTACTAGATACGTCTCGCGGCGTAGCATACGCCGCAGACTTGCTCATGGATAGTGCAAAGAAATGGGGAAAGAACGGACACAAACTACAGCACAACGAAATGAAAACAACGCGAGTGAACGTCGGTGCCAAATCAAAACCATCGACCCAATTTTGGTCTCGAGACATTCGCACCACGGTTATCTACCTTCCCACCACCTCTCACCACCTTAGCTTGCCGATCATAAACTGTGATCGGCCGACCCTAGGGATGGTCAGCCATGTTTACAAAAAAAAAGGGAAAAGAACGGGCACAAAAGCACATTTTAAAAAAAAATTAGATAATAACGTTTTCTCTGGGGCTGGAACCCAAGACCTTCCGCGTGTAAAGCGGGCGTGATAACAACTACACTAATAATCACATGTTATTCGTGAAGGAACAACGCAAATGTACACAAGAATCATTGTTGCCCCTCTCTCCACAACCTCCACTTGCCTACAATAAACTGATTGGTCGACCCCAGCGAGGGTCATTGTTGCCCCTCTCTCCACTACCTCCACTTGCCTACAATAAACTGATTGGTCAACCCCAGCGAGGGTCATTGTTGCCCCTCTCTCCACTACCTCCACTTGCCTACTATAAACTGATTGGTCGACCCCAGCGAGGGTCATTGTTGCCCCTCTCTCCACTACCTCCACTTGCCTACAATAAACTGATTGGTCGACGAGGGTCATTGTTGCCCCTCTCTCCACTACCTCCACTTGCCTACAATAAACTGATTGGTCGACCCCAGCGAGGGTTATTGTTGCCCCTCTCTCCCCTACCTCCACTTGCCTACAATAAACTGATTGGTCGACCCCAGCGAATGTCATTGTTGCCCCTCTCTCCACTACCTCCACCTGCCTACAATAAACTGATTGGTCGACCCCAGCGAGGGTCATTGTTGCCCCTCTCTCCACTACCTCCACTTGCCTACAATAAACCGATTGGTCGACCCCAGCGAGGGTCATTCGTCATGCACATACTCGCTCTTGCTTTGGTGAATTAAATATACATAGTCGGGCTGCGAAAATAAATGATTAATTTCTAGATTAATTGTTTAAACAATTTTAACGATTACAATTTTTTAACGATTAATTGACCAACCACTTATAAATGTACTGGAAGTCAAGAAGTAACATAATTCGGCCTATAAACATCAACTAATTTCCGGACGGTTAATAGAACAATTTGGTTTTAAACCATTGAATGACGTGAATGTTTAAAACAGGGTTGCCCAAAGTCCGGCCCGCGGGCTAAAACCGGCCCGCGAAGCAATTTCTACTTGGTTAAAGAGAGATTAAAAGGAATTCGAAAATTTGTTTTTAAAAAATGCTTAGCTTGTTTGGCTCGACATACTTGTGTTAGCAGACATTTTCAGTTATGAATTTTAACAAGATCTGTGTGAGGACGAGAATAAGTGACCCTCAACTACGTGATATCATACGTATCAAAACCATGGCATTGAGCCTGACCTCTCCACTTACTGCATTCAACATCTCAGTTTCACTATTCACGTTAAAATTTTACAATAAAAACTCATCACACTATGTCATTTTTATATTATTATTTTAACCCGGCCCGCGAATATCTTTGCATAAAGTAATATGGCCCGCCATGCAAAAAGTCTGGACATCCCTGGTTTGAAATGTTGATAAAGGTTATTGTGTCCATTGAGAGAAATCGTTTGCCTACCATGCAATGTTCCCTCTAAATCTAAGCTTCGTTGGTCCGTGTGCAAAGTTTAAAAAATAACTCTTGTGCAAAGTTGCACAACGTCCATTTTTTGTGCAATATTTTTAAAAATTTGCTGCGATGTGATTCTAAACTCCAGCGTGGCGTCGGTCAAATATCTACGTTGCTTAAAGGGAACATTGCTACCATGGTTCTAACACTTCACTTAGATATCACCTGCTAATCAAACATCCACTACAGTATCAGAAACTTCAGCTGAGATAATCTAAAGCTATGTGAACGATTGTTCAGCTCGGCTGGGTATATTATCAATTAGACCCGCTCATCACTTGAAACAAATAATTTTAACACACTTGTCAGTTTGCGTAGTTTGTTAAAAGATGTCATATTTCGATTTTCAACAAGTATGTTGATAAATGTTACATAAGTCTTATGACACCATAAATTTCAATTTTTGGGTTTAATCGAAATAAACGATTAATTAATCGTTACAATTTTCAAAAGTTAACGATTAATTTTAAGTTAATCGGTAACATCCCTAATATATAGTTATTTATTGTATTTTTTAACAATATGGTTGTATGCCAATATTTATTTTTTTTAAAGTTTGGGTGGGTTTAGTAATTTATTATGAATGACCCCGGTTATTTAATGAGCTATGCCTAAGAAGTTATGTTTTAATTTGGTACCAGATGTTCCTAAATAGTCCTATAATCATAGACAGCCTAAATGGTCTGCTTTTCTCTTGGTGAAAACTTTTTTTAAAGTAATGTTTATAAGTTTACACGTTTATGCCGATCAGACTATTTGTATTGACTTTGGCGCCTATATATGAATATGAACAAGTTTAGAACCACTGGTCTAGCATTGTCTTTCTTGCTGAAGTTAAAGTGTTCTTCTTACAGACGGAATTGTATAAATTTTGTAGCATTTTTTGGGGCGCTTTCTTCATCCAGTAGTTGAGCTGGATGAAATTGCTCAACACCCATATAGTTGCAGTGGATGCAGTTCTAAACCTTTACATCTAGTAGTTGCAGTGGTTACTGTTACCAATGTCAACTTCCAGTAATGTCAGTGGATGCAATTTCTGAACATCGACATCCAGTAGCTACAGTGGATACAATTCACATCAAGTAGTTGCAGGGGATGCAGTAAAAAAACATCCACATCCAGTAGCCGCCAGTAGTTGCAGTGGATACAGTTGCTCTGATTATTCTAAGCAGACGATTGCACAAATGGTATTGTGCTAACATTTTTTTTTAAATTTTATTTCTATTCATGACGTAGTGATTTAAGATAAATATCATTTTCATAAATCATTCCCACATTCTAAACAAATTTTAGGCTAATTTAGCTTTATTTGTTTATAAATTGAATTAATCAAAATTTTTATTATTATTACAAGGGAGATACTATAATTGTAGAGGAAAGCTTACATTATTTCCCTTCCTTTATTTACTGGTAAAGTTCGTGTTTCAAGATAATTAGTGCGAACGAAATTATTAGTTCTAAAGTAGTTTGTTCTAATTTCGGAGAAAAAACGATAGTTCGAGAAAAAAAATAATCAACCAAACATTAAACGTACTTCGAAAAAACCCCTTCTCGAATAGATCTATATATTTTATCTAAATAAATCTTCTAATTTGGTTGAAAATCAACACATATAACTGAAATTTGTAGCAATAATTATAACATTTTTAAAACAGATAGAAAAGACAATCATGGCGGCGTCCTAATTTGCAATAAAATCAACTCTCATAGCTGAAGAAATTACTACACAACCAAACTCTAATATAGAATCTGTTGTTGTTGTTGTTTTTTTTTTTTTTTTTTTTTTTTTTTTTTGTAAAATAGTTACACCAAACTAATCACCCTTTATTGTAGGCAGTATCTTATCTTAGATATACAGACGCTCCTTCTATACAGAAGATAATTGCGTCCACAGACCATGAGAGATGATCTGTTGGCAAGTGATGCAGTTGTCACAGGCCACGGCTATAGGGGTTCCACGCATTACCCCAGCCGCCTAACTATTGCCTAGTTACGTACCCATTCGGAGCTGGGTGACTCGGGGACTCCTCAGGCCCCGAGAACAAATCCTCACCTTCGTGTGGATTCGAACTCGTGACCATCGGTATGACAGTCGAGAGCGCTACCTCTCGACCACCACGTCCCACCAGTATATATAGGCCACCAAATACAAACATAGAATACATGAGGAATATCTGCAGTCAACTAACTTCTATTAAAGAAAATTATAAAAATGCTGTAATTCGGACTATGTGGGACTTTAATCTTCCAGATATAACTTGGAAAAGACTATGCAATTGATAGCTACCAACAAATAAAGAAATTAATGAACATTTCTTAGACACTATAAACAACATAAATCTAGAAAATATAGTAGAAAAAGCAACTAGGACAAATAAAATACTACATTTATTCCTAAAAAAACAGACCAGGTCTAGTACTAGACTGCAAAATAATTCCTGGGCTGTCTGACCATGATATTGTTAGGATAACCTATACTATAAAAACTAAAACAAATAAGATTCCCAGAAGAACAAAATATCTTTGGAATAAATGCAACTGAATAAAATTACACCAATCAGCTGCTAATTTCCAACAAACTTTCCTCAGTAAATTCAGCATAGTTAGCCCCGTAGAAGAAATATGGAAGGAAATAAAAACAAATCTAAAAACTATAATGAATGAGAATGTTCCAACAAAACTAACTTAAAATAGAAGTAATAAATGTTGGTTCAATTATAAATTTAAAAAATTATGCAATCAAAAAGGGAACTTATTCAAGAAATTTAAGGCTACCAATTTAGAAAGGATACACAAAAAATACTTTAAAATTAACATTTGACACAAAAACTTAGTCGAAACCTCCAAAATGAATACATAAACAATGTAATTACTAAAGATAACAATAAAAAACGTATGGTCATTAATCAAATCCAAAAAATGGAGCCTACAGGTACAGCCACACTAAAAGGCT
Source organism: Radix auricularia (assembly GCA_002072015.1). Lineage (NCBI taxonomy): Eukaryota > Metazoa > Mollusca > Gastropoda > Lymnaeidae > Radix > Radix auricularia. Next base: position 17,747 of record MUZC01000063.1, read on the forward strand.
CAAATAATAAAACCTATAATGATAATGAGACTAAAGCTAATATCCTTAACACATATTTTGCATAATCATTTTCTGCCTCGGGCGACAAGGAAATTTTAATAAATTTAAATAAATTGGAAGAAATAGGTAACATAGCTGTAGATGAGATAGGTATACATTCACTCCTAAAAACTTTAAAATGAACAAAGCTACTGGCCCAGATGAATTGTCTGCCAGGTTACTAAAAGAATTACGCTATGAACTGTCCCCAATCCTTGTAGTTCTTTTTCAAGCCTGTCTAAACCAGGTTAAAGTGCCTCAGGATTGGAAATTAGCCAACGTAACGCCACTCTTTAAGAAAGGTGATAAATAAGATCCTGGTAATTACAGACCTGTATCACTAACTAGTATCACATGTAAATTACTAGAACATATAACATATAGTAGAATAGTTAACCAACTTGACAAATATAATGCCCTATGCCTACATCAACATTGCTTTAGAAAACACAGATCATGTGATACACAATTAATAGGTCTAATAGATGAACTATCAAAAGGCTTAGACAATAATGATCATATGGATAGAATATTACTAGACTTCTCAAAAGCTTTTAACAAAGTTCACCACCTTAGTTTACTTAAAAAACTTAAATACTTTGGAATCTCGGGTCCCTTACACCACTGGATCCAAGACTTCCTATTGGGTAGGGAGCAAACTGTAATAATGTTCCACATGGAACTGTACTAGGTCCCTTACTATTTTAAATTTGTATAATTTACCCAACAATATCTCAACAGGAATAAAAGTTCAGTTATTTGCTTATGATTGTATAATCTAAAGGCAAATAAGTCAGAACAAGATAGCAAAATTTTACAAAAAGACTTAGATGAATTAATAAAATGGCAAACTAACTGGAATATGTCCTTCCACCCAGAAAAAATGTCAACTGCTAAGAGTAACAAAAAAAAATAAACAAATAAATTCAAAATATTTCATTCATGAAAAAGAACTAACCCAAACTAAAGATGCCAAATAATTAGGAGCCATAATAAATGAGAAACGATCATGGAATCCCCATGTCAATGAAGTTATTTAAAATGAAAACAAAACCTTAGGTTTTTTAAAAAGGAACTTCAACAAATGTATAGACTGTCCAGAGGTTTTTCGAAAAAATCCGGGACATTTTTGTTCAATTCCTGGACAAATTAAAAATAAGTAAAAAACCTAAAAAAAATTCTTTAAATCATAAAGCAATCATAAATTGGTTAATTTAATTAAATTTACTATAATCTCATTTTTGATAAAAATTAGAAAAACGTCGATTTTTTTCCCCCGTGGACCACCTTAAACACTTAGAAATAGCAAAATTTATAATTTTTCTTGCTTCCAAAAATTTGGATCGACGTGCTTGACAAAAATTCAAAAAAAAAATATAATTGACATTTAAATTTTAACGATCACTTTTGACTTTATTCATAAAAAATACTTAATTTTCATACAAAAAATTTTTAATTTCTAAATTCCGGGACAAATTGCGTCCCTGACAGGATTCCGTGACAGAGGTGAAATTTAGGGACTGTCCGGGAAAATTACCAGCAGATGGACAGTCTACAAATGTAATAAAGATATAAAACTAAAATGCTACCTCACCCTGGTGAGACCTATACTAGAATATGCATCTTCTGTATGGGACCCATCCACCTAAGAAAATATTGATCAACTAGAACAAATTCAAAAAAGAGCTGCCAGATTCATTACTGGAGAATATTCAAAACTGACAAGAGTAACACCATTAGTAAAATCATAAACCTTGAAACAATAGAGGATAGAAGTACCAAGAGTAAAATAGTTATTATACATAAGGCAATTAATTCTAATTTAGAAATACAACACAAAGATAACTTAATACAACCCTGAGATAGACATAAGGATAAAAACACCTTTCTTATTTCATATGCAAGAACAAATACATGCAAGATTTCTTTCTTCCCGTTCGGTATTCGGGCGTGGAATGGGTTGCCTGAAGAAACCAGGAAAGCCAACACTTTATCATCATTTAAAACTCTAATAAGAATACAGGACTAAACACAAACCATAGATAAAAGTAGGACGCAATAATCTTCTGTACAGAAGGAGCGTCTGTAACATATAAGATAAGATAAGAGGCAGGGTCGTGATTTACTTTGAACGATGTGAAAGTTAATGTAACGTTGTCAACTTTATAGTCATTGATGTGTCGGGATGATGTGATTAAACTTGTTTGATATGAATCAAGTGTTGGTGAATACTTCCAACGTCCAGTGTTGTAGTTTGTGTTTCCATTAACCAGCCGAGACTCTGTCGGAGTTGACGACGCTGGTTGATATCTGTGGCCAAGTGAGGACCTAGGTCCCTTTAGACAACGAATCCGACAGAGAAATGTTATATAAAAATGATTAGTAGACTTAATATTATAGGCCAAGATAAAATGAGGAGAGATCTTATCTTCTTATCTTAGATATACAGACGCCCATTCTATGCAGAAGATAATTGCGTCCACAGACCATGACGTATTATCTGTTGGCGAGTCATGCATCGTTCACAGGCCACGGCTATGACGGTTCCACGCATTACCCAGCTGCCTAACTAGTGTTAGGTACCCATTCGGAGCTGGGTGACTCATGGATGCCCTAGGCCCGGGAACAAATCCTTGCCTTCGCATGGATTTGAACCCGTGACATGCGGTACACCAGTGGAGCGCGCTATCACTCGACCACCGTGTCCGATCGTTGGATGGGAAGAGATTGAACAGGAAGATATCAGCTGTGATATTTCTGGAGATGAATTTACAATCATTTGGGGGATATATGATACTAGACACCATACTTAGAGAGATTACATGTCCCTTACATGTTTACAATAGCCAGAAGCGAGGACATTGTGACGTCATAATAGCCTGAAGCTGTGGAAGTGTCATTAATTAGCTGCAGATAAAGATGCACGCCTATTGGCCAATAAACGTGCTTGATGTATGGCGTTAACGTCATACCTCGCCAGGATTTAGACCATCAAACCTTGCCAGGATTTAGACCATCAAGCCTTGCCAGGATTTAGACCACCAAACCTTGCCAGGATTTAGACCATCAAACCTTGCCAGGATTTAGACCATCAAACCTCGCCAGGATTTAGACCATCAAACCTTGCCAGAATTTAGACCATCAAACCTTGCCAGGATTTAGACCATCAAACCTCGCCAGGATTTAGACCATCAAACCTTGCCAGGATTTAGACCATCAAACCTTGCCAGGATTTAGACCATCAAACCTTGCCAGGATTTAGACCATCAAACCTTGCCAGGATTTTGGAGGGGGTTGTTTAAGAAATGTGACGTCACATTTACAAAAAGCGGGACAAAAAAGTAATTTGCAACATGCTAAATTTCAATTAGAAAATATGGCTGGGGTTGGCTCAAAACTTTGTGACGTCTTATTGGTAGGGGGTCTCAGTTTTGTGTCGGAGTAAGAGGAGAGGGGGAGGTGGTAAATATCGACCAAAATCACGTGACGTCATGTATTGACGGCCCCTATGTTAAACATGAGATCAGACTATTGACGGGTTGTTATTTCATTCTTGTGTTGTAAACATTATCTGAGGCAACAGTCCTTGCAGGGGCACAGACTTGACCAACACCAAGACAGGCTTTAACGACATTATCTGAGGCAACAGTCCTTGCAGGGGCACAGACTTGACCAACACCAAGACAGGCATTAACGACATTATCTGAGGCAACAGTCCTTGCAGGGGCACAGACTTGACCAACACCAAGACAGGCTTTAACGACATTATCTGAGGCAACTGTCCTTGCGGGGGCACTGGGCTGACCAACACCAAGACAGGCATTAACGACATTATCTGAGGCAACAGTCCTTGCAGGGGCACAGACTTGTCCAACACTAAGACAGGCATTAACAACATTATCTGAGGCAACAGTCCTTGCAGTGGCACTGGGCTGACCAACACCAAGACATTATCTGAGGCAACAGTCCTTGCACGGGCACAGACTTGACCAACACCAAGACAGGCATTAACGACAGCTGACTTCATCAACGTAGTTGACATTCATCTCGTACGTCACAATTGTCACTATTTTTTTTATCTGGTCATGTTGATAATTCCCAGCCTAGTACAAACATACAAGCAAACAAACATAAAAACAAACAAACTTACTACTCCTCGGTTTGACGGTCTTCTCAATCACATCAACCGCTTTCTACTCAACTGCCCTTGACCTTCCTTTCAAGACCAAGATGGCATCAATATTTATTTTTTGGTTGTAAATGTGTTTTTTTCTTGGGGGCATTGTCTATAACTTTCTAAAATGCACCATAGTATTCCCTTTGCCTGGTTTTATTCGTGTCAACTAATAGACATGTGTATAAATCTATAGAGAGTTGATTTATTATTAATATTACAATGAAAATGAATATTATTAAAATTTACTACAATAAGTAACAATAAGAAAAAAGTGTGAATAACAAAAGTTATTTTATTTAAAATGAAACAAAATTAGCATAGATGATGCGCAGATGAAAGTTAAGCTAAACGTGTCTACACATTTTAGCGTTTTTTAAAACCAAATATAAATTGTTAACAAATGTAGATACCCAAATGTTGAAGCGATAGAAACAGAATATTGAATTTCAATGTTGCTGCATCCCAGTTAAATTGACTTCAATACAAAACCAAGAGTAAAAGTAGGAATGTGTGTTGGTTTCTAGAAGTACAGTAGCATATTTAGTTATATTTATGTATAAGAAATAACGCGAGGGTGTACATTTTTGGGCTACGAAATAAGGAGTAAAGCAGGTACTAGGTACGTATTTCTTGTTGGAGTCGATAACCTCTGGTTTAAAAACCTGGTGTGATAAGAGAAATGGGCTGTGGGGCGCTGTTTATTTCTTGGAGTAGTAGCAAACCTCTAGTTCGATATCTGGTGTGATGAGGGCGTCGGGGCGTGGGGCGCTGTTTATTTCTTGGAGTAGTAGCAAAGCTCTAGTTTGATATCTGGTGTGATGATAGCGTCGGGGCGTGGGGCGCTGTTTATTTCTTGGAGTAGTAGCAAAGCTCTAGTTTGATATCTGGTGTGATGAGGGCGTCGGGGCGCTGTTTATTTCTTGGAGTAGTAGCAAAGCTCTAGTTTGATATCTGGTGTGATGAGGGCGTCGGGGCGTGGGGCGCTGTTTATTTCTTGGAGTAGTAGCAAAGCTCTAGTTTGATATCTGGTGTGATGAGGGCGTCGCGGTGTGGGGCGCTGTTTATTTCTTGGAGTAGTAGCAAAGCTCTAGTTTGATATCTGGTGTGATGAGGGCGTCGGGGTGTGGGGCGCTGGCCCTGTTACCTCCTATGTCATCCGAGTCAAACAAGATAAACTCCTCCTGGACATTCATGCCATGTATCTGCTGACAGGTGCCACCATACCTGTACAGGTAGAACGGCTTCTCCGTGGGCAGGTACATCGGTGTGGTTGCGTTCATGTCTGACCTGCAACAATAGTGGATAAGTGTTTGATGGCTAGGATAGTCGCCCAGTGGATAATAACCCGAAGCTGATGAAGCCGGCGTGTCGTTCTCATCTTGCCACTGGATGTACCCACACTTGAAACCCAGGGGATCACTCCCACTCTCCCGTCTGGCAATGCAGTAGGAACCTTTTGGCCACAGTGGACCGACAGATCTAACAGTAACCATGCAGAAATTCTGAGTTATCAAATTGTTGGCCCCAACCCGATTTATAATGGATCCAAAGTGATTTCCATCGGAAACATTATCGTGGTTCCTACTTGTGGATTCAGTACTGTGAACTCTGTATCCATTCTGCCACGTGACTCCAACATTCGCCGGGCATCCAGTCGATGGATAGTGAAGCCCGTATGTTCCCTCGGGCCAATACTGCTGGAACCATGTCATTATAAGGAAATTGGTCTCTCTCAGACGGCTGACATCTTTTTTGACATCAGAAAGCTTCGTCTCTATCTTTGAGTTGATTTTAGTTTCACTTTCAAGTAACATGTTGTACAGCTGAAGTGACGTCAATTCCGAGCGTTCTTTGATCTCCACAGGTTGTGACTTCATGGACACGGACTCATGTTCCTGGTCCCAACCCGTCAGGTCGCACCTGTACTTCCCGACGGTCTTACTTTCGGCTACGGCCCACGTCACCTTCAAAAATAGCTCCGCCTCGTTTTCTTGCCCGTCGACATGTTTCCCAGTCTGTCCCGTGACGAAGATGTCCTCCTCTCCCAGAAGTCTTGGCAGATCATCTGTGTCTCGGAGCTCAACCATTGGTCGCCAGCCAGTCCCATTGGCCTTCACCTTGAGAATTCTCAGGACTAGGATTTCTTTAACGTTCGAGTTCTCCGAGCGATCAAAGCCACATGTCAGTGACACGTTTGGAGTTTTGCCGATTTCAACTTCGTAGTCACTCGTTGTCATTGTGAGAGCATGACAAGATGGCAGTAATAAAGAAAGGATAACGAGAAACATCATCTGGGGGGAAAAAGAATTTTTCTGTTCAATTATAATCACATTCTCAACATTCGTATAATATAGCAATTCTTTAAAACATCTTAGAACCCACAAGACAACATTTTATCAAAATCTATATGAACCTACGAGAACCTATATCAATTTATCAAAACTTAGATGAACCTACGAGAGCCAATCACAACTACAAGAAGAAATAACAGCGCTCCAAAACTTATTACAACAAAATATATCCAATAAAAACCTCCAAGAACTCATCACGCACTATCAGATGACCTAAAACAATCTCCCAGAATTGACTCCATCTTTCCAGACCAATCATAGGCTAATTAGAACAGATCAAACTGAAACAAGCAGATCAGAATCTGTCTGGAGTAGATACAACCTTCAAGAAATAATCACAAACTATGAGAGGCCAACTGATCAGAGGCGCCGCTAAAATAGACATCTCTCTATTGTTGGTTTACATTAAGCTTGTGAGAATAATTTTTCTTTTTATTTTACGTGCGTTAATGCGACGTATTTGATTATTTTTTAAAAATTAATTAAGTATTGTTTCAAGTTTCAAGTCATGCTGGGCTTTTCCCAAAGTTGGATTTTTAAGAATAATTTTCCATACAAGTGTTTATCAAAGTCTACAGGGTCAATAACAACGTAAAACTAACGCACTCAAAGTGAGGGCATACCACATGACCTGCTCCCACCTCCCGTGATACCTTCCTTCATGTTAGTGTCAAAGATATGGAGACATTGCTGCACATAGCTAGAAGGAAACACAAACAACTGCCTCGTTCTGAGGTGATCTTGACACCTAGCTTGAAGGGACACACAAGAAACTGCCTCAGTTTGAGCCTACTTAGACACATTTATTTGAAGAGACACACAAGAAACTGCCTCAGTTTGAGCCTACTTAGACACATTTATTTGAAGGGACACACAAGAAACTGCTTCACTTAGACACATTTATTTGAAGGGACACACAAGAAACTGCCTCAGTTTGAGCCTACTTAGACACATTTATTTGAAGGGACACACAAGAAACTGCCTCACTTAGACACATTTATTTGAAGGGACACACAAGAAACTGCCTCAGTTTGAGCCTACTTAGACACATTTAATTGAAGGGACACACAAGAAACTGCCTCAGTTTGAGCCTACTTAGACACATTTATTTGAAGGGACACACAAGAAACTGCCTCAGTTTCAGCTTATCTACAAACATTGCTTGAAGCACACATAAAAAACGGTCTCAGTCTAATCTCATCTGAATTCTTCATTTTGTTTTAGAATAAAACTCAAATGCATCTATACAAATACTTAAATATTAAACTAATTTCTACCAATATATAATTTAAATCATTGAAAGTAAAATATACATGTAACTCGTGCTTACTTTTTTAGCTTCAGTTTAAAAATTTGTCAGATTTTAAACAGATATGAATCTCGGGGGGAAAAAGTACTTTCAAATTGAACCATTAGGATTTCAAAAGTTATTTCTTTGGCTCATAGAGGATTACTCTTTATATACGCGGGCATCAGGAAGTTAATTTTTTAAAAGTCGTAAAGTAATCGAATACGCTAAATTACAATAATGCTTCTAAAAGTAGTCTAAAACAAGTATTTCATTTCAACATTTTGAATTGTATCCAGCTTTATAATCGTGCTTCGGTTTCTTGTTTTATTATACCTTATACATGTGGTGGCGAATCCTTCAGGGGCCGCGTGCCCAAAATTAAAACAAAACCCCACTTATTTATAGCTAAGTACCTTCACTTCATTTAAACCCGAAAAACAACAAAACAACTCAACTCGACTTAAGGCCTGTTCACATATAAACATTTTGATTAAAAATTAATGGTCTAGTCACAACTTTCAAAATCTGTATACATAGCTAAAATTAACTTATGAGTTCGACAAATAAAATAGTGCACGACGCAATTTTCCATGGTTATTTATTAAATTTGGATCAAAATTTGCACATGTGAAAAGAGCCTTAGACTTAAAGAGAAAATGTAGAAGAGAGTTTTTAACTATAAAAAAGACTTTTCATTACAGGGAATAGATAAATATGATTTTGACTGTTGTACAAATGCTGGTAACTAGTCAAACCTTGGCTCATACTTTATGCAGCATTCAGGTTATTTCTCAGTCTGTTTCCGGTGAAACATTTGATATAACTTAAAGCTGAAAACAGCTGTTCAAAGGCAACAGGTGATCCTAAAAATAAAGAATAGCATCCCTAGGTGTTTTCATCGATTTAAATATGTTTGGCAGAGAATTCCACTCTTTAAAGATTTCATTTTCATAACTATCAATAATTGTGCTGCATGTACTGTGGGATCTCTTTGCACACCCTCTTATCAAGTGTTGCACACCATCTTATCAAGTGTTGCACACCCTCTTATCAAGTGTTGCACACCATCTTATCAAGTGTTGCACACCATCTTATCAAGTGTTGCACGCAGATCAGCAGATGAGATAGTTTTCTTTTCGACGTAGATCTAGAGCTTTTTTGTAATTCCGCTGGACTCGATCTTTAACAGTATTTCTGCGCAGTGGATTCTCTGCAATGTTTGGAAAGTCCATGAAAAGGGGAACTACTCCCAGACAAACTGGACCTCTTTGATTAAGTCCCCATCTTGGAGCGGTTGGCCATGTTTTGCCAGGAACAATGAAATGTAAATGCTGGCAGGTGTAAGATGCTTTGTTTTAGAAAGATAATTACAAAAACCAAACTTTCTGGTAATTATAATTCCTCAATTTCCCTTTAAAACCTCTTTCCGCTCAGCTTCATCTACTCCAACAAGTACAGTCAAGCTTCGCTAAGTAGTAATTCCTCACGTCCAAAACTTCCCTATATCGAATTAATTGTTAGGTCCAGGCCAAATTCCATAAGGCTACTGTTACTTAGATCTCCTTAATTCAAAGTTTTTTGGCTTCCAAATCCATTAGTCGAATTTTTCAAGGCATTTTGGTTATGATTATGTGGGGACATTTCAGAACACGTGTTCCGTAGAGCCAAGTAAAAGGACGCAATTGATTCCACAAGGGATTAAGCGACTCTTGCAAGTAGGAAGTTGATTTTGAGACCAAAAATTAACCAGACAAGAAAAAGGAGTGGTTGAAAGAAGGGTAACTGATCCGCGTCACGTTGCTGCATACTGTGACTCTTTTTAGAAAAGAAAAATCTTACCCCCCCCCCTTTCCATTCCACTGTTGCGGGAGTAAAGTGTGATGGGTGGGATAATCTTTCTCAGTGTTGTCGGAAGGTCAAAGCCAAATTGGCTTCCTTTCATCTGAAACATCAGACAACGCCTCTCTTTCCTGTCAAGCCCCATCGCCGGCACGGCTGTTACCACTTCCCTTTTTCTCAATATCAACATTGTCCTGATTTAATCTCCACCTATTATGCCATTTTCCCTCACTGAAAACTCCGTAAGTTGAATTTTTTTCGACTAAGCGAGGTCCGACTGTAATTGAAACGTTCAAAAATAGACGAAAAAACACGCGTTTAAATTACATAGTATAATTTAATTGTGATTATTGATTAAGGCAGTAATGTTTTATTTGTGACCCAGCTGCTAGCCACCGCGTGTCAACTGTGACACGCGTACCATTGGGTCGCCATCACTGCATTATAACAACAAATATGGAAACATTTTTAAAACACTTTCCTTGTGAGAAACTTTTAAACGTATCTTAAAAGAGTATACAACAGTTAACCATATCTATAAGGGCGTTTTTTTTTTTTTAAAAAGACTCCAGAGATTAAAATCATATGATTTGAATTCAAAATAAGACGAACGCTAAACTGCTTAATCGTTTGTTCTTTTAAAATAATTGTGTAAAAACAGTTTATGCAAATCCGTCCTCAAATCTTTTTATTTGTTGAGGTACATGTTTGGTAAAATGTGATTAATGTTTATTTTAAAACACTGTAAAATGTCTTTTCTAAAAAAAATCTTTCTCTTTTTTTGCCCCCAAACAATGGAATTCTCTACCATTAGACATCCGCAATATTTTAACTATAAAGGCCTTCAAGACTGCACTTAAGACACTTCTTTTCAAACCCAACTTCAAAATTAATTACCAAATTTTTTTCTAACAATAAACGTAGCTTATGTCATTTATGTGGTTGTTAAAATATAAATGTTTATGGAATACTTAATTGTATGTTATTATTTTTATATAAAGCGCTCTGAGCTCTGTTCCTTAATTAGGTACAGCACAAAATACGAGTAAAGTATCAATTTATTTTTTATTGTTATCTTGTTCTCTGAGCGAGAAATATGGGATTCGTTGCATTGCCGAGATAACATTTTGGAGTTGAGATTTTGTAATTCACGTTGAATTCATGAAGTTGAGCTTTCTTTGTAATCAATTTTTTGTTATTGTTTGTTATATTTACAGTATTGTGGACGAAAAATGGCATTACGAAGCTTTTTTTTTGTGCGGATACAATGAGAGAAACAATGTATATATATATATANCAAAAAAGAGCTGCCAGATTCATTACTGGAGAATATTCAAAACTGACAAGAGTAACACCATTAGTTAAATCATTAAACCTTGAAACACTAGAGGATAGAAGAACCAAGAGTAAATTAGTAATTATACATAAGGCAATTAATTCTAATTTAGAAATACAACACAAAGAAAACCTAATACAACCCTCAAATAGACATAAAGACAAAAACACCTTTCTTATTCCATATGCAAGAACAAACACATACAAGTTTTCTTTCTTTCCGTCCGGTATTCGGGCGTGGAATGGGTTGCCTGAAGAAACCAGGAAAGCCACCACTTTATCATCTTTTAAAACTCTAGTAAGAATACAGGACTAAACACAAACCATAGAAATACGTAGGACGCAATAATCTTCTGTACAGAAGGAGCGTCTGTAACATATAAGATAAGATAAGAAGGTCCAAGGTTGATAATGCCGGGGGTGGGAGTGGGAAATAAGCACCCACTCCTCTCGAAATAACCTACGCTAACCAAAGTCCAATTCCTGGCCTTCTCGAATGACTTGAAACCATGTCTGTCGGATCACGTTTCAACTAACACGATTAGGATGAAGGCAGGGCTCCTGGCGCCTTAAAACCGGCCGCTTCGGGCAGATGGGGCTCGTACACCTTAAAAGGTAGCTCATCTAGGTAAAGGAAACTCCAGTCTCAAACCTCCGCTGTCTCACTGCTACACCTGTCCACGGAGAGACTAAGGGAGTAAACCTTAACAGAAAATCAGATCACTGAGTCCCTCAGGTAGTTATATAGCTAATGCGCTATATCTCTGCATGGAAACTGTGTCAAAGTAAAGAAACCCTCACTGAAAATAATGTAAGGAAACCTTCACTGAAAATAATGTAAGGAAACCTTCACTGAAAATAACGTAAAGAAACCTTCACTGAAAATAAAGTAAAGAAACCCTCACTGAAAATAATGTAAGGAAACCCTTACTGAAAATAAAGTAGAGAAACCCTCACTGAAAATAAAGTAGAGAAACCCTCACTGAAAATAAAGTAGAGAAACCCTCACTGAAAATAAAGTAGAGAAACCCTCACTGAAAGTAAAGTAACAAACGTTGCTTTGTTTCACTTCCCTGAGGCTGTACTGTTGTCCAGAAACTGTTCCTTATTCAAGTCAAGTTGTTTGTTTTGACTGAAGTTCTCAAGGTCACTCTTCTGACTTGACGAGTTTACAACGCCACATCCGAGGGCGTCTAACCTCGTCCGTGTGTCACTTCCGGCTAGTCCCACAACTGGTACAGTTCAAGTTTCAAGTGCCATCTTCTCACTTTCATTTCGTGACAAACAAAAGGACGCAGAGGCGTCACTAGGATGATGCGAAGATGGTAAACGTATACATGAAACTTAATTTAAAAAATCATATTTGACATTACCCACGAAAATGGCACCAAAAAAGTGTTATACAAAATGTCTTGCGGATGATATAGACTCTACTGCAATAACTCTAAAAATTTGTGGTTTTATTGACGATTATTAAAATTGGAAGTAATTTCAAACCTTAAACGGTAATCAAAAATGATGTCAATGTTATTATCAATGGAAACACTGGGTCAGAGTTGTGTGTTTATACCTGGGATCGGCGAAATTTCATGCCCATTACACAAAATATAAAAGTTTACGTTGACGTTACCTCCAAATGGGCGATGTCCTGCCCACACGACTCGGAAGTTGTTTTTGTTTTTTTTGTTTTTTTTTGGGGGGAGGGCGATGTAAACCACCAAACCTCCCCCCAAAAGGTCTGGGGCTAAGCCTCAGCCGAACATGAATCTGGTGAGTTTTAGAAGACTGACAAGTGTGTAAAAATGAATCTAGAAAGAATTATGGTTGGATATTTTAACTCAAAACGTCATCGAGGATTCATATTTCAGGGGGAATTTATTTGAACAATTAAAAAAGAATACAGTCGAATATAACGGTAATCGGTCTAACGGGACTGGCCATTCTACTATAAATCGGACTTAATGCGATAAAGTCGGATTAATACTAAGTTACTTAAGAAACTAATTGAAATAGTAAATCGAGTACAAGTATTATTATAAAACATAGAGGTTTCCCTTTTAATTAAATCTCTTCAATGTTTAGTTAGGAGAGAAAATGGGCCTCTGTTGTCAGGGAAAGAAACTGACGTCAAAGTCCAAATGATTTCGCAGCTTTCTTTTTATGTTCACTAGAGCGGAAAATCCTTGTTGACAAAAGGTATGTTGTTGACGAAAGGTATGTTGTTGACAAAAGGTATGTTGTTGACAAAAGGTGTGCTGTTACGAAAGACAAGAACGTTTTGACGGCCTTCCCATGTGTAGTATTGAGAGCCTCTACAGCATTAGACAACCAAAAATCTGTCAGATTTGTCTTGTTTGCAAATTCAATCCGCGCCTCATTTTTGGATTGAAGATAAAGAAGTGATTTTGCCAACCATCGAGGCTTATCTGGTGCATCCGCAACGTCGAGTCGAAAGGGATCTACAATCCAGCTGACATTATGCGAATCGATAACTGCCAAGTAAAAATCCTGGTAAGATGTCTGATAACTATGTCCTTTATGTCACCAAAAGTTATATTTCTACAATATTCCAAGTACAGCGCCAACTTTAAAAATGAAGCTAACTTGTTTCATTCCGCTTAGATCTATATTCCAATATGAAAGCTTTATAATCTAAATGCCGCAATCTTTTGTCTGGCTAAGATTGCACTGATCATTTTTGCTCTGCAATTCTTTGTTTAACGCATTCGCATGCTAAAAAAATTTCTGCAAAGTATGCGACTTGTGCAACCCAACAATAGTTCGTAAACCTCTCTGATAGAGCATGCCTTTTTGAAGTTCAGCTTTCAGAGCCCACAGTCTGTTCAGAACATTGCCGCGAGAAAGCTACAGTACCTCGGTGTGATAAAGTAACTATGTATATTGAGCATCACCATCTTTACATAAATCATGAAACAGTCGCGTTTGTAGTGCATGTCCTTGAATGAAATTCACAATCAGGATACTATCATGCGAGACGACCTCCAGTTCAGGTTCCAAATGTTTCACAAGCGAAGCTTGACGATGGATCCTACAGTTGTTAAGTTCAATTTTGGGATTCCTCTCTTTTGCTCTATTAACAGACACAACAATTTAATATTCCCATTTTAAATTAAACTAATCAAAGTATTCATTAACTTTTATTGAAGACATAAATTCCTTGACATCGCAATTCGAGAAGAGCACAAAACAACATTTCCTCCTCAATTATTTGATAACCTTTTTAGCGAAAATATATCATAAGCATTGCTAATGACATACGTATTCCAACACATAAGGAAATTAACTTTTGTGTAGGGTTAGGAATTTATTACAAATGAACCCAGTAAGAAATTGAATCATGCCTCAGATATAAAATTATGTTTTATAAAGAAGCTAAATGTTTCTAGGCAGTCATATAAGTATAGATAGCAGGGTTGCCAACTCAATAAAATGACATTTATTGACAAATATAAGAATTCTCAACAAAATTTACGGACAAAAACAATTTTTTAAAGACACATTTAACATAAAATGTTGACCTTAAACGAACGAATATGAAGCATAATCCAAGCATTGTAGCTAAAAAAAATGTAAAGTATCCATATTAGCACGTCTCTATTACCATGATCATATTCTATAACATTAGTTTCTTGTATGACATTCATCATCAGTGACAGTGTTTAATTCCTCCTGATTATGATCATACATAGAAACATTTACACAGTCGATTATGTGGGAGTAATTTTTCCCTTCCATTAATCACAGTCAGTAAACTTTCCAAGATTGGAGTAGACAATTTGTTTCTCAGGTTGGTTTTCAATAAACTTTCAGCAGAAAAAACGCGTTCTACTTCTGCTGTTCTTTGTGGTAGCGTCAACAATGTTTGTGCAAACTTTGAAAGTAGCGGAATTCGGCACACTTTGTTTTTGATACATCTACTCATTTGTCCAAATTGATGCCAGAAAGCCTCATAACCTCCGTCGGCCTTGCTTATGCTTTAATTCGCAACTTTGTAGTTACTAAACTCGGCCCCTAAACAATCAAAATCTGCCGGAGACACAATTTGTGGAAAAATCTCGGCCAGTTCCAACATTTCCGACTGTTCCACCGATATTCTGTTAGTGGGTTTTAGTACTGACATGAGCTTAAGAACTCAGTTGCTAATAGGCATTCTTTTCTGTATTGCACCGACTGCATTGGTATAAAATGCAAGGACATAAACATAAAACTTTTCAACAGTCGATGGAACATCGACTTTTTGCAGCTGTAGTTTAGTTTGATAACCAATGAATATTTTATCGCGTGATTTAAAGTTTGTACTTTCTTAGCTGTCCAGAAAGCTCTTACAGTTTATTAATGGAGCGCGGGATGTCACTAAAACAATTAAAAATTTAAATTTGAATCAAGAAAATAGATATCCCAAACATGATTTACTGATTTTTTTTAAACGATGAGATACCACGTTTTGTCAATTTTTTTTGTCTTAATTTTTTTTACGGAATTTCACAGACAGGCAATTTTACGATAAGTCTTTACGGACTGTCCGTAAATTCACGGACGGTTGGCAACCCTGATAGATAGCCCTAAGATGCCCGAGATGTTCCTAGATGTATCTGGGTCGTCCTAGTTGGCCTTAGTATGCTCTTGGGATGGCATGTTTTCTTTTTTTAAGTGATTATCATAACCCTGAATTTTTACGTAGATTGAACTATTTGTATTGACTGATATATGAATATGTATAATTTTAGAACCACTGTTCTAGAAGTACATTTCTTGGTAAAGGGAAAGTGCCCTAGTTACGGACCGACCTTCACAAATGTTAATGAAGCTTGTAATGTTTTTCTCAGGCAGCTCTCTTCGTCCGCATCCTGTAGCTGCAGTGCTCTATATCAGGGGTCTCCAGAATTTCTGCCAAAGGGCCGCATTAACTTTCAAACAGCAGTTTGGGGGCCGACTACTCATCCCAAATACTAAGTTTTGTAGTAAACTACAGGTAAAACTAGTAACTTTCTTAGATTAAAATGTCTCCTTTGGCCGGACGAGAGGGAATCGTGGCCGCATCTGGCCCGCGGGCCGTGGTTTTTAGACCCCCTGCTCTAAATCAACATCCAGTAGTGGAAGTGGATACAGTTGCTCAAAATCCACATTCAGCAGTTACTGTGAATACAGCTGCTCTAATAATAATAAACCGACGATTGCCCAAACGAAATGGTCAAAAAATTGTTATTTAATGTCTCTGCATGACCTAGTGATTTTAAATAGATAGTCTATCAGTTTCGTAAGTCATTCCTACATTTCAAGTCAAGTTGGCTTGATTTGTGTATTAATTGAATCTACCAGAATTTCCTTTCAGCGTATTATAACTAAAGGGAGGTAATTTAAATGTCCAAGAAGGTTTCAATTGTTTCCCTTTCTTTATCTAGCTGTTATGTTTCTGTCTCGAGAATTTCCGATGAATTTATATAACATTTATTAGTTATGAAGAAGTTTGTATTTATTTAGAGGAGAAAAAATTAACTAAAGATTAAACGTTTCTGAATGACACATTTTCTACTATACTTTGTAACACAATCCTCTAAAACATTTTACAAATTATTGTTATTACTTTACTTTTTACTATTGTAGTGGTTAACAATCATTCCGTTCCCTTGGACCAAAATTTTTTTAAAATTGTCGCATGCGTTTTTAAATTCATCCTGTTGTTTTTCGATCAAGCGTTCATTCAATATATGAACAATAAAACGAACACAAAACTCGGAAAGCAGGGTTTCAAGCACCCATCCTTCAGAATTGTCACATTTGCCTCTATCAAGACCTCCCTATAAGTCTTGTCTAACCCTCACTCTCACCCTAACCATAACCTTTTTATTCACCGCAAAAACTGCTCAGATATAAAAATGTAATTAACTTTTTTACATGAAGAAAGAAAAAGTATTGCAGAACATATTTAAAAAAAAAAAAAAAGACAACGGCAACGAAATACAAGAATATAAACATGTTTACTATTTATTCTTAAAACAGTCTAATTAAACGTTGTACATAATTATATTAAACGAAGTTCTTTGAACATAAATAGATTAGAAGAGTTTACTGACTACAATAATAGATAAACTAAGAACATTCTTATCAAGCATTAATTAAATCCAACAGTGGCGTAGCTAGGGTGAGGCCAAACTTCTTCTCATCACCACCCCGAAATGTGTCGTGTTCCGACATATCCAACCCTAAAATACAAAACAACGGCGCCCCTTGGGGCGTGAGCATGATCCACTTACGTCAGTGGAAAAACTAATATTATGAACACAATTCGATCCAGCCTTTTAGAAGCTATTTAAAGTTCACCAATTTTATTAACAGAATGACCTCAATGTCTTCTAAGTTTCACAAATGACATTATGTTTTACTTATTCGCTAATTCTTATATCAATTAAGTTAAGCGACTATAATTTTATAGCTGACTCGAAACTTTTGCTTTGGGAGCGTCAAGTTGTAGATGAACGTTTAGGTAACATGATTGTATTAGTCTAACTTTCATGCATTGGTTTTCAGTACATTGTTAGTAGGATTTAAACTTAGACTTTTGTAACTCAGGGAAAACACACACTTATTTTTAATGATTTCATAGCTATTGTATTTCTACTGGGTACTGACATCTTACCATTGTGTATCTACTGAAAGCTGATATCTTACTAAACACTACAATACTGATATGGTCTAGTCAGCACTGACAATAATGACGTGTGTCTCTAGTCAGCACTGACAATACTGACATGTGTCTCTAGTCAGCACTGACAATACTGACATGTGTCTCTAGTCAGCACTGACACTACTGTCGTGTGTCTCTAGTCAGCACTGACAATACTGACATGTGTCTCTAGTCAGCACTGACACTACTGACATGTGTCTCTAGTCAGCACTGACACTACTGACATGTGTCTCTAGTCAGCACTGACACTACTGTCGTGTGTCTCTAGTCAGCACTGACACTACTGTCGTGTGTCTCTAGTCAGCACTGACACTACTGACATGTGTCTCTAGTCAGCACTGACACTACTGTATCTTCTGTACTGAGATGCAGCCTCTGGGTGTTTTCTCATGTGCCAGGTGAGAGCATTCTTTTGCCTGCATCGATAATCACAGAATTCACACTGGAGAGGTTTCTGACTCCCACATTGAAGAGCTGTGCTGGACTTGTCCGGGACATTAGGCTCTGGACGATCTTCGGCGTACTCACGTGCCAACGAATCTTCTTGCGATAACATCTGGTCTGGTTGATGGGTGTTGACCACATGGTCCCTTGTCGAGCACGAGGTGCTCAATTCAACCTGTTGACCTGTCCCAAAGTTGGAATGTTTTTTAGTCAGGTGTAAGCTTAAATCTTTCGCTTCACGGAAAAAGTGGGGACATTCCTCCACGGGGCAGGTCAAAGTCTTGTGCGCCAATGATTTCTTTGTCTTCGATCCTTTCAGTTTACACATGACGTCACCCTGAGATCGAGCGCTGTCCCAGGTCTGAGCCGTGGCGGTCTTGCTCTCGTGGACATCTCTGATGTGATGCAGGTAGTCGCATATTTTAGTGAACTCCATCCGACACACGCTGCAGTAGAGGTGGTTGTTGTTATTGAGTCTCGCGGGGAATACCTCCCGATGCGGTGGTTCCTTCGTGTCCCGATGTTCTTTGGATAGTGCAGATAAATTAGGTGCTGATGCTAATGATGTCGGTGATGCACTAAATAAAGCCGATGAAGAGGGTGATGGTGCTAAAGATGGTGCTGAACACGAAAGTGACGGTAAATTTGAGTCACAAAAAGAGAAAAGTTTTGACGACTTGATGGACGACGGATTGTTCCGCAGACATCCATCACACCGTGCGCTCGTGTCCGAGTAATGTTTTTGAAACATGTTGCCGCAGGTGACACAGCACTCAGCCCTCAGCTCGGGATCTGCACGTTTCTTCGCGCCGTGTTCAATAAAACCGGCGAAGTTCGTCCCGTACAGACACGAGCCACAAACCTGGGGAATAGATTCGTCGTTTTCGACGGGGAAATCATTTCCACAAGTGGGACAAACGGATTTTTTGTCCAGCATCATTTTATCTGACCCCTCTCCGCTGGGGCACGGATATTGTTCGTGAAATTTCCAAGCCACCATTGATGAGGGTCTGCCGCTTTCATTGGTTAGAGACTCCTGGAACTTCTTGTGTCTGAGATTAGCGATGGTCTCAGCAGCCGCCGCTGTGCTCGCCAATACGTCTTTACGTTTACGTCTCGCCTTACGTGGGGCCAAGCTTCCGTTTTTCGGTTTAATTTTAAACGTGGCGTACATAAAGTTTTCATTTGACTTTAGAAGACGTGAAACTTTTTTCCGCCTCGGTTTGACGTCAAAAACAGCTGTGTTTGAGAACACCGATTCGGGGTAGTGGGGATCGTCATCACGAGACTCCCCGTTATTGTCCGCCGTGTTTGTTGGTGGTGGCAGGGAGGTACATGACTGCAGGGGCGACATGAGAGGGGGCGTGGTTTCCGTCGTCATTCTACATGTCGAGAAAGTTGTTTTCTTGTTGAGGAACATTTCACCATCAGCGATGTCTTGGTTGTGTTCAAATGTGAACTCTCCGGGGTTGGTGGAGAAGAGGGTAGGGTTGTTTTGAGATAGCGCCGATTTAAGTATTGAGAATGCAGATGATGTCGCTGCTGTTGTTGGTGTTGCTGTTGTTGTTTCTGCAGTTGAAATGTTCAGAAAATTATCCGGCTCATCATCAGTTTTGTGTGACGTCACCATGCCGCTTATAACTTTGTCATCAGTTGATTTCTGGAGGGAAGATATTTTAGGTGGGCGCCCTCGTTTTTTGGTGGATTTCTTGGCAACACTTACGCCCTCGGCCGTGGTATAACTTAGGGTATCACTCGTTGCCAGCTTGCGTTTATTGGAGTCCGCGTTAGCTGCGGTGGTGGTGGACAAAGCCTGGATGGGAGACCGTGACAATGTGTAGTCGTGGCAAATTACTTCTTGCTTGACTGAACTAACGTCATGCGAATTTACGGGAAATGGCACCGTGATCTGTGACTCGTTACAGCTTTGATATGACAACTCGATTTGTTTGGTCAATTTCCGTTGTTCTTCTTGGAGTCGGAGATGGTACTGTGCGTGGAGACGCTGCTGCTGCTCTATGTCTTTCTGTTTTTGAAGTTGGACACTTTGTTGGAATTCATTTTGACCATCGCCACGACAATGTTGGTTTTCTTCAAGAGATCCACTGAAAATATTGTCATCAGCCTGTTTGGCGTTGCTGAGGTCTATAGTGTACCTCATGGGGTCCCCAGGTGACTCAAGTTGATCTAGGTTGTTGCTGTTGATGAGGTCACCTAGGAAGTCTGAAGTTGGCTCGCTCAACTTCTCCTGGGCGATTATTTTAGCTTGTTTTTTCAGTTCACTGATCGTTTTCACCTTTGTTTTGTTGCGAGACCTTCTGCTCCATGGAAGCTTCAGGATACTCGTGTACACTCCTGGGAACAGCGTGTTCTCGGTCAGCAGCTTCATGTCTTTATTTGGAATTCTCTGGGCTTGACCTCTCGCCCCTTTGCCCCGAGGTCGCCCTGGTTTAGGCTTGGTTGGGCTGGTCATTGGAGGAGAAACAAGTGAGGCTTGGCTCAAGGCGCTCTGGTCAACAGGAGCATCCACTGTTTGGGTCAGAGTTCCTCCGGGCAGTGAGGTTGGTGTGGTAAAGATCATATCTGTTGTGAATGAATTTGAAGCCAGCGATGTACTTGAGTTAGACGGTTGAACGGGGTGCGGAGCGAAGGCAAAAGGCTGTAGTCCAGTGACGCCATCGGGCAGCGTGTGGAGGACAGGTATGGCTACCATCTTGCTGACGCCATTTGCTGACGTCGTCATGAAGAATGCTGGCATCTGCATGGTTGTATTGGAGGGAGCACTGCTGTTGGCCGCGGAGGTTTTTGAGAGATTCATGCACTGAGGCTCTATCAGAAAGTTAGGAAATGAAGCGTCGCCACTCTTAAGGAAATTGTTCAATACACTGGTGTCAGATGTTTCCTGCTGGGTTGGTACAAGAGACAACATTTGAAGCGGTGGGACATGGGCTGAACAAAACGCTTTTAGCGCCAGCTCTTGTTGTTCCTGTGACAGGGGAGTCAACTGTTGCGTTGAGTTAAAACTTTGCTGGAGTTGCTGTTCGGGGCTGTTGTGTTGTTCACTATGCTGCTGTCCACAAGATGCCTGCTGTGAATTCAGATTAAACGGTATCAGCTTAATATCTGAATCTTCAGAATTAATCTGAAATAAAGGCGAGGGGTTTTGTTGGTAGTCACCGCCCGTCTTGTAGACATCGACCGGCGCATTGAAAGCATTGGTCGTCTTGGTACTTTGAGTTAGTTTACTTGAGACTTTGTGAGAGTTGAGCACAGAGCTTAGAGCTTCTGAATAAGACGGCAGTCCCCCGAGGTTTGTTGGTAAATCTAAAGGTTTGTGGCTGAATGGCAGCGTGCTTATTAGGGGACTGTTTTTAAACTGATTGTTGCTGAAGCGTTGGGAGTTGTCATTTGTGAACTCGAGTTTCACGGTGGTAGAGTGTTTGTTGATAGTGGAGATGTCTCTCCCCGACAAGGCGTCAGACGCTGCCAGTAAGTTACTGGATGTCGTGTTGAACCCTTGAGCCGGTATGTCCAGCGTTAGAGTCTTCGCCAGCATCGAACCGGACTGGAGGCTGCTGTCTGTGCCAGGCTCGAGGTTTATGATATACGGCCCGGTGCCTTTCAGCGTGGACATGACTTTCATTTCTTGACTTGACACGTCATGCATGGGGCCCATTGGTGACGGCGTCATGCACGGAGAGGACGGGACATGAAGCCTCGTGTGGATGTCTTCAACAATGGCAGAGTCAGGTGACGCCGACTGGTCCTGTCTGTGGAGAGTCAGGTCCAACGGCTTGACGTCGTCTTCCATCTCGTCATCATCATCGTCATCGTCGTCATCGTTGACGTCATCGTCTGAGTTGACGTCCACGACCATGAGGTCATCGTGACATCTGTCAATGTGTCCAGATGTTTCGTTGTTTCTCGACAGGTCAAGGACGCTGGATTTGGCGGCTACAATATCCCCGATGACGTGGTCGAGTCTTCTTTCACGAGACGTTTGTGACACGGCCGAGACTCTGCGAGTAGACAATTAGATTTAGATTAAATAAAATACTTTTCATTATGACTTTTTAATGTCATTATTCATTATAAAAGATAATTGGAAATATTGGACTGGGAGTGAACCTTTTTACTATTATAATAATAATAACTTTTTTTTAAATTAACGATACCATAGAAAATTCAAACATAAATAAATTAATGAATACGTGTCAATACCTTCGATAAAAAAGTATGTAATATAAATTAATGAATATAGTTCAATTCTTTAGAGAATAATTATTTAGATCAATAAATAATGTTCAATAATTATGATAATCTATGTGAATATAACTTTGAAAAAAAAAAATTATCTAGGCCAATCCAATACCTTTGATAATCTTTGAGCAGTTTTCTCATCAGCTCGGGTGTGTCTAGTCTCATGGCTGACTTGAGAGCCTCGAAGTCCTGGTAGACGTCAGTGGGTATGGCGATGTGAGGCTCACTGCGAGGCGACGGCTCGGACACACGCAGTTTTATGGCAGTGGCCGGACAAGGTGGGGTCTTGGGGTTAGCAGCATTGTTGGCTTGCCCAGGAACACCAGTCACCGTCGACGGGCTTCTTGTAGGAAACTGTGAGACACACACACGATAAAATTAATAGGGCTGTTAACGATTATTTTAAAATTAATCGTTAACTTTGGAAAAATAAACCATTAATTAATCGTAAATTTCAATTAAAACAAAAAGTGAACAATATGGTGTCATAAATAGCAATTATTAAACGTACTTGTTAAAAATCGAAAAAACACTGGAATGTCTTCTTCATATGACCTATTTTAACTAACAACACAGACAAGTGTATTGACATTATTGGGTTCTAGTAATGAGCGGGTCTTATTGACAATATAACCAACCGAGCTGAACAATCGTTCACGTGGCTTTAGATTGTCTCAGCTGAAGTTTCTGACACTGTAGTTGATGTTTGTGATATGCAAGTGAAGTGTTAGAACCATGGTAGCAAAGTTAGAATCATGGTAGCAATGTTCTCCTTAAGTAGTGCGGCTGATACTGTAGTTGATGTTTGTGATATGTAAGTGAAGTGTTAGAACCATGGTAGCAATGTTCTCCTTAAGTAGTGCGTCTGATACTGTAGTTGATGTTTGTGATATGTAAGTGAAGTGTGAGAACCATGGTAGCAATGTCCTCTTTAAGTAGCGCGGCTCCGCAGATATTTGACCGAAGCCACTCAAAATTTATAAAAATATTTCACAAAAAAATGGACGTTATGCAACATTGCACACGAGTTATTTTTTAAACTTTGCACACGGCACACGGACCAAAGAAGCTTAGACTTAGAGGGAACATTGTATGGCAGGCAAACGATTTCTCTCAATGGACACAATGACAAGAACCTGTATCAACATTTTAAACATTCACGTCAGTCGATACTTAAAAAACAAATTGTTCTTTTTATCGTTCGGAAATTAGCTTGTTTTTAATTATAATTTTTGACTTCAAGTACATTTATAAGTGGTGGGTCGATTAATCGTTTTAAAAATATATAATCGTAAAAAAATTAACGATTAATCGAGAAATTAATCGTTAATTTCCGCAGCCCCAAAAATTAATACAAAATGTTAAGAGAAACCATGTCTAATTTTATCTTATCGTATCTGTTACTGGCGCTCCTTCTGCGCAGGAGATCATTGCGTCCTTCGCCCATCCATGGTTAATGTCTAGCGTTGCATTTTTATCAGAGTCTTACATATGTTCAAATGTTCAAAATGTTGATAAATTTGCCTACCATGGCTCAAACACTTGGCCTATTTTTCAAACCAAATGAAAAGTGTATTAAGCTAATGGCAGTCTGACTCAGAGACAGAAAATGACGACAGCTCTTCTGATGAGTTACTGCATTACATAAATGGAGATGAAAGTTTTTGAATCGATTAAACCTTTATAATGGTGGAAACTTAATGAATACCCATATCCGATAAAGTCATTCCTTGCTAAGACCTTTTGTGCATACCAGTTAGTTACCTCAATTCCATGTGAATGATTGTTTAGCTCGGCTGGGTGTATTGTCAATTAGACCCGCTCATCACGGGAAACAAATAATGTCAACACACTTGTCTTTTTGCATAGTTGGTTAAAAGATGACATATAAAGGAGACATTCCAATGTTAATTAGATTTTCAACAAGAACGTTTCACAAGTGTGATTTATGACATCATACATTTTATTTTTTTTGCTTTAATCGAAATTAACGATTAATTAACGACGTTGAATTTGTAATAACTGCCATCAAAAAATATTCAAAAGTAACCGCTCATGAATAAAGTGCTCAACAACAACAACAAAGTTAGAGAAGGGAAAGAATCATAATCCGGACATTCAAACGGATAAACAATAAAACAGCAATACTTTGTGGCAAACAGAAATGTTGATATTTTGTTAGAATGTTGCCCTTATAAAACTCCTGACTAAACAAAATTTGGCTCTTCTTGGACACACAGATAACTCTTGTAGTTAAAGTTCGGGCAATATTTTAGAACTGATGGGACAAAAAACGATGTTATAAAGTTGTCTTTATGTAAGGATTTGAAATCAGAAAACATTGTAGATCTAGTGACTTTTAGAAATGAAAATGAAATTTATTACGACGTTTCTGAAATAATTTAAAGTAAGCTTAAAACTGATAGTGTTAATAGAATGGTCTGCCGAGACCAAGCGTATAATAATTGGCATGGCTGGAAAACAGCCAGAAGTTTAACGAAGACTCAAAGACGAAAATCTCAAAGTCAAATTTGATCCTCGTGTTAAAAATTCTATAAACATTCTTTGTTTACTTGATGCTTCATAGACAAAACAAAAAACAAAAAAAAAACTGTTAATTTTTGGTTACTTTAAACGTTTTTAACGCATTTGCCATGTCCACAAAGCACTGTTCAAGTTCTGACAACGCATCAAACAGTCTTCAGGAGACGAGATGGTATGCAAGAGTTGACAGCGTAGAGCCATTTTAAGCTTATTTTGACAGCGTGCAACTGGATGAAAACTAAAACTTAAGAACAGATGCATGAACTTTTTAAGACTTATTGATTTCTTTTTTTTCCTTTTCTAGGTTTTTGGTTTGCTGCAAACGTGTACTTCATAATGACAATGACCCCTGATATTGTCTACAAACAGAGGAACAAAGCTGTCTGCAATGGATAGGAATGGAAATTGACTTATGCTAAAATTTAATGTGAAATCTTTTCGATTTTCAAGAATTTTTTTTTTATTACGGCGGGTGGGGATGGGGGG